>CM076581.1:1700002719-1700312327 GCA_034641835.2 Pinus albicaulis | reverse complement strand
TATAGTTGTTGGTCCCTATGAAGAGACACGTCACTCTGTAGGTAGGCCGACATGAATGCCAAAGTGTAGGTCGGCTCTATAATTAAATATAATTTTCTTAACTTAAAAATTCATTATCTTTCAAACCGCTTGGAGTTTCGGGCTGAGTAATAGCTCGTTAGAAAGGAAAAAGTATGTTCTTCAAGATGGTGTAGGTGTTTTTAAGGAATTTTTCCTCTAAGCTAGCAAAAAATATTTTTTAATGTGACTGATTATTTATGAGCGCTGAAATGGAGGCAGAGTAGAATAGACTTCTCTTGTTAGGCTTCTTCATGGTTTTTGGCTTCTTCATTGTCTAACACCTTTAGCATAGGATCATGGTAGGACATCAACAATGAGTGTATTACATAGTGGCACAATGATATTTTATAGGAAGTATCATTAGGAAGGTCTCTTTTAATCATCAATCACGTCATTACTTAGTCTTCCAATCTTCATCAAACACCATCATTAAGTGTGGTCACATAAGAGTATAACATCATCACAAGTATGGCTTCATAAAGTATAGTTCTTCACATCATGGGCTTGTCTTTAGGGACTAGATCACCAATCAGACACTTGGCAACTTCTTAAGGCAAGACATCATCATCTAGAATGAAGCATCTCAAGAATATTGAAATATTAGTCAAAGCCATATTGGCATCAATGACAACCTTGATTAAAAGAAATTTGATGTAAGAGTCATGAAATCCTATGACAATGTGAGTAGGGTTGAGTTAAATTTAAAGGGTCTATGTTATTTTTGGGGTTTTTGTAAAGAGTCGATTTAGTCATAAAATATGATTTTACAGGGAATGAAGTTGAAGTATATATGGAAACATAAAAGTAAAAAAATTAAAATGTATTTTGTAAGTAAGTAATGATTTTGGAAGTCATAAAGGATTTGTAAAGTTCCAATTTGAAGCTAAGTTAAAGTTATTGTATCAAATTAGGGTGCATTTTTAGTTGCACCCGACACCTAAGATTCATTAAAATTTGACATCAAATTAAAAGTCTAGAGTCAAAAAGTCAAAATTTTGAGTCATTGAATGTAATGGGTGCATGATCGGAGGAGCCCAACACCCATAGTTTTGTCAAAATATTGTAAGCATAATTTCAAGAGATATTACAGTTGTTGTTTGTAGCAAAGGGAGAAAAGCACAAAGGATTGCTCCGAAGTAAGGTTTAAGTGAAGTGAACCATTGACTGAGTTTAGAAAAGGCAACTTGGTAAAGTGATTCAGTTGCAGGTTATAGTGAACAAGGTGAAGTTCACAACGGAAGATGGAGATGGATCGAGAGAAAACCCACAAAAATGCCATAGCAGTTTCCATTGGTAACAAAGAGAGATAGATTGTTGAATTAAAAGCACGAATGGACGTGTTTCTATAGCTATTACAAAAATGAAGACACAGATGGGTAATAAAGAAAACAATTAAATGGGAAATTAAATAGTTGATGGAAAGAAGACTGAAGTGCAATCTAAAAGTTTTGGAAGTAGAGGAACTCTAGACAAAATTATGCATTTGTGAATGTGAGAAAATATCCTTTCTTGGTGATGACAACGATTATGATGTGGGCATGGGTTCGATTCCTACATATGGCACTACATATTGTTTAGAAGACTAACATGAAGACTTGACGGAAGATTCATCTGTCAAACCTTATATTTTTAAATATAATAATTGGTGTGTGGATGCAGGTAGCTTTGATGATGAAAAACAAATTGATGAAGAAATGAAGCCTAAAATTTTTGAAGATTAACAACAGTCAAAGTTGTTGATAAAATGGAAAATGGGTCAAATGTCAACATGGAAGATATTGCAACAGAATTAAAATTTCTAGAAGAATGGTTGGGCAATCCAAAGTCAGAGTGTGACAACAGACCTTCAAATCAACAAATCTGGCACAGTGGAAGCATAGAGATGGACAACCAAGTTAAAAGGAACAATAATGCACACTATCCAAAAGACAAGTTAGATATTGAAATTAAAAATATGAAGAAGGTGATGTTGAGATAATCTTAGAAGATGTTCATGACTAAGAAAGAATACATCAACAATGTGAGAGGACAACTACAACATAAATTTTGGAAGCCTGGAAACCAGAAAAGTATAACCATAGAACATCAACAACATGACATAGCAACTGATTTTTCTACAAGTGAGAATTTGGGAACTGAGAGGATTTTTATCATAACTGATGGTTGGGAGACCAGGATTTTTCTTTTACCCAGGGAGTCTAATGCAGGTGCATCTAACCTAGGTTAATCATTTTCTAGAGGAGTTTGTTTCTAAAGTGAGGATTTAACTAATTATTATATGCTTCTATAATTTTAGGAGATAATGAGAAATATTGTAAACATAAGAAGCTTCAAGAGTATTCTGGAACGTTTGAGAGGATCATGGATTAGTTAGCTGTTACCTAGAGATAAGGAATTGAATGAGAAATTTTAGAGATTAGATGATATATTTTAAGAGTTAGCTTAGGATCTAGAACCTCCTTGGGTTCTAATCCAATTGTATAAATGAAGGTGAGCCTATGAGGCATAAGGCATGTAAAAAGTTAGTAGATGTATGTAGAAGTGTGTGAGTGAGTGTGAGGATTGATCACCAAGCATTGGGCCAACATCTCTCTCTTGTAATTATTTTATGAATTAATAAATTCTGATTATATGTGCATACTTATGGTGTGGTTTTGTGTTGTCTCCAATGCATCTAATATATAAAATATCTCATTCAATTCCTTATCCCTAAATAAGAGCTAACTAATCCATGATCCTCTCAAACCTTCCAGAATACTCTCGAAGCTTCAGTTTATAATATTTCTCATTATCTCCTAAAACTATAGAAACATACAATAATTAATTAAATCCTCACTTTACAAACTAAATCCTCTAGTAAATTATTAACCCTAGTTAGATTCACCTGCATCAGACTCACTGGGTATCATTTTCCAATTCGGCTCTTGCAATGGAAACAAAGATATATTTTTCTTCTTCTAGTGTGTTGAGTGTCCCAAGCCAATGATATTGTCACTTATTTGATTCTTCTAACACTAGAGGTAACAGATGCACAGTTGGCACCTAGGCATATGTGGATTTATTTTATCCTCGGAGCTTCTTTCTTTAATGAATAATGTGAATTGATAATTGTGCATTGTCTTTAATTTGAATTTGCAGACAACCAAGCAAAGGGATGGCTTTTACCAAAGTAATAACTTTACACGTTTCAATAGATGCAATTGAAATTCAAAGTCTTGATAAATTTTCTTTGGAGGGTTTCAGTAAGACATCGGTAAATGGGCAGTTAGATGAACTGATGAAAAATTCTCTAACTGGAGCTTTGGGTCAGGCTCCAAGTGTATCAATTTACAGTCTAGAAAGTGGTGGAAGAAGAGGTCTAAGTAGTAGGTTATTGGCAGTAACATGAACTATGTCCAATGATAATATTGATCTAGAAGGCGGTGACGTGGAGAAATATGTTGAAAGAACTATATGGGAGCATGGTTTTATTAAAATGCAGAATCAGTCTCTTCTCTCAGGAATATCTTATTTCATTTCATCATGCAACATGATTTTTTTTTAATAAAGTTGTACTATTGAGTTATAATTTTGATGCTGGAATATCACGAATGTTATATCAGAATCTTGTGTCTGTCGAATTGTCAGTGGTCTGAGTTTATCTGGAGTCATAATGAAAAAACCACTTTCTTGGAAGCTTATTTGTGTTTGGTTTCCTGTCAATGTTATATTTGTCTGGATGCATGTTACAAGCATGTATAGTTTGAAGTACATAAACGTGGCTATGGTGACAATTTTGAAGAATGCCACAAACATTATAACCGCTTTGGGAGAGATTTATCTTTTCAGTAAGCATGAAAACAACAAATTATTGGCTTCTCTCTTCTTGGTGATTATATCTGCAATTTGTGGAGCAATTACATATATTTACTTTCATGTAGTGGGTTATGCTTGGCAAATTCAAAAAAAAATTTCTTACAAGATCTTATTTTATTACATTACGAAAAATTCTAGATGTAGCAAATCATTCAAAAAAATCTAGAAACTTGACTTAGTTTTTTATGGTTCTTCTCAAAAATTTTCTGTCATTGCCGTTGGGAATTCTACTTATATTTATTTTCAATGAATGGCAGTTCCTTTATACTACACCAATAATTAGGCTATCTATGTTTTGGATAATTTCAACATCGAGTGGGTTCTTGGGCCTTGCCATAAGTTTCACATCAATGCAGTTCTTACATCAGACTGCTCCTACAACATATAGTTTGGTGGGTGTTGAAATTTGCAACAAGAAACAGTGAAATTGGCATCCAGAAAATGGCACCTAGAAATGCCTACCATGGAGGATTTTGATTTAATTATTTCTTAATTAAATTAGAAGAAATATGTGCCAAATTTATTTATCCCTTAAATAAATTGGACAATAAATTGTAATCTTATCTCATAATCACTTGTAATAGTTAACTGAGTGTGATAGACTCAGTTAGCTCCTGAAATTAGAGTTTAGGGTGTTTGGTGAGAAATTTATACTGATTCTATTTGTTTTAGATTCCAAGTTGCAGTTAATGTATTAGTTTAATGCATGAGAAATCAGTTAACTCAGTCAAGTAAGTTAAAGTCAGAATAACTAGTTGTAACTGATTGTTGCACTAGTGAGAGTTCAAGTGACTTAAATATGATTTAATTCACATGCAGTGATCTGTTAAGTGATTGATGATTTACTATCAATATATGCATGCATGTCAGTTCTGATGAAGACCCAGTTGAGACAAAGGTTAAGGGAAGTTATCTATCAGTTGTACTTATAAAAAATTGCTCAGGCACAATTATATACACCATAGGATGCCCATGATGTATTGCACAGTCAAGGAAGGCTAATTATACTATTTAATAGAGATTAATTTCCTAGGGATTGCATGAGAAAGGTAGGCTGAAGACATGCTGAGAATTGGCTAAGTGTTGGACCAATTTTGTCTGGATCAGTGTGAGACAGTCATGATAGTGCAACAGATTCTTTTGGGAAGAGTGAATTTTATTGTTTCATGAATCCTTGGTTCATTATACAATAGAGATAGAGGGGTTTTGAGTAGGTTTCTTTCCCTAGAAAAATATGTGTGTTGTGGATTGATTTTTTTTCTCTTACTTGGTGTGATTGTGCAATCGTGTTTAATTTCTGCAAATTAATTGTAGAAGGATTCAGTATCTTTCTCTAGAAAATTGCATGATCGGATTGAATCCATTGGTATACATATATTTTCTGTATAATTTCTACATCATATCAGAGAAACATAAATCACAATAGTGGAGAAGAAATTGAGTTTGTGTTGAACAATATTCAAACTTTCAAATACTTTCATTGGAGCTATAAGCAGATAAAGATGGATTTCAATGTATTGAGATTGGAATATGTACTTGAGGGAAATTCTAATTATATTGAATGGAAAGACAGAATGGAGGCAGTTCTAGAGGAAAATGGGTTGAAAGAATTCATTGATAAGGATATTCCCAAGCCTGTAGCAGCAGATGTCACTCTTCTTGATGCTTGGCAAAAGAAGGTAGCAAGGGTGAGGAGGCTCTTATTAGAGGGCGTTCAAGATCACATTGTCTTGAGTATCCATGGAAAGGAGACTCCATATGCAATGTGGAAGGCCTTGAAATATATGTTTAATAATAGCAGCGACCAAAGGAAGTTGGCGCTAAAGGACAAGCTTGGGAAAATCAAGAAGGAGGAGGGCGAGACAGTACTACCAGCCTAGATCCATATTAACTCCGTATCTATCAAGCGCCGAGAGGGATCAAATCTCTCGAGGTGAAAACCTCTTTTTTGAATGCAAAACTTTATGAAAGGTTTTCACCTCGAGAGATTTGATCCCTCTCGGTGCTTGATAGATTCGGAGTTAAGATGGATCTAGGCTGGTTTCAGTCGTGTGCTTCCAAGGAAAATCTATCGAAGATATTATTAATTTTATCAAATAATATGTAAATATATTAAATATTAATATAATCATTTTGAATATGCTAAATATTTCTGAGATTAACTTGGTCATTTTAATTTTAAATTTTTTTAGTTACCTCAATTCGTTGAGATGATAAATATTGTTAACAACTATAATGATGAAAAATGATGAAATATTTTTTTTGAATGCAAAGTGACAATAATAGTGTTGAAAGATAAAAAATATGAATAAGAAGAATGTATTCATGCTACAAATAGTCTTCATTGTGATCAATCTCAAACTATTTTCTTCTACTATTCTTATTTCCACCCTTGTTAGTTTTGTTATCTTTTCATATCGATTATATGAAAAAGAAAATTTAAATCATAAACCATTTAAATATTTAGCTCGAGCTTTTGTAGTAAACATGACACCTTGTCTCTCTTGCTCTCCAATATTAATAGGTTAAATTAATATAACACAAAAATCAATGTACATTGTCAATAAATTTTTGTGCCTACACTAAAATCCATGCATATTGTTAATCCAATCTCTTTAAAATTAATGTACCGTCATATATCCAATTACATCAAATCATAAATCAAAATATACATTGAAATCAATGCATTTAATGCAAGCAATCAAATAAGATTAGAAAATAACTTCTACATTGAAATCAATGCACCTAATGCAAGCAATTAAATAAGATTAGAAACCAACATCTACACTGAAATCAATGCATTTACTCAAAGCAATCAAATAGGATTAGAAATCGCCATCTACACTGAAATCAATGCATTTAGTGCAAACAATCAAATAGGATTATAAATAATCTACATTGAAATCAATGCATCTAGTGCAAGCAACCAAATATAATTATAAATTGACGTCTAAATTGAAATCAACACATCCAATGCAAGCAATCAAATAGTATTAGAAATCACCACCTACACTGAAATCAATGCATCTAGTGAAAGTAATCAAATATCATTAGAAATAAATATCTACACTAAAATCGATGCATCTAGTGCAAATAATCAAATAGGATTATAAATCACCATCTCCACTTAAATCAATCCATCTAGTGCAAGAAATATTCTTCCCTCTCTCCACCCTCCATCCATATCAATATCCCCCTCCATATCTTGTTTTTTGTCTCTCTATCTCACCCCCCTAAACACACACGCTCTCGCACTCCATATATTTCATTCTCTATGTCAATCACCCCCTCTCCCCATCTCTCTATTCTTCCCTCTCTTCGCCTTCCATATATATCTATATCTTCCCCTTCTCTCCCTCTCCCCCACTAATATCTCCCTTTCCTCCTTTTGTCATCTCTCTCTCTCTCCATCTTCCTTATCACTCACTCTGTCTGTCTCTAGAAACAAACATCTACACTAAAATCAATGCATTTAGTGCAAACAATCAAATAGGATTAGAAATTATCTACATTGAAATCAATTCATCTAGTGAAAGTAATCAAATACAATTATAAATCGACATCTAAATTGAAATCAACACATCGAGTGCAAGAAATCAAATTGTATTACAAATCACCACCTACAATGAAATCAATGCATCTAGTGCAAGTAATCAAATATCATTAGAAATAAATATCTACACTAAAATCGATGCATCTAGTGCAAATAATCAAATAGGATTAGAAATCACCATCTCCACTTATATCAATCCATTTAGTGCGAGAGTCATTCCTCCCTCTCTCCACCCTACATACATATCTATATCCCCCTCCATCTATTCTTTTTTGTCTCTATATCTCACCCCCCTAAACACATGCGCTCTCACACTCCATATATATCAATCTCTTTGTCAATCACCCCCTCTCCCCATGTCTCTCTTCTTCCCTCTCTTCACCTTCCATCTATATATCTATCATCCCCTTCTCTCCCTCTCCCCCACTAATATCCCTCTTTACTCTTTTTGTCCTCTCTCCCTCTCTCTCCATCTTCCTTATCACTCACTCTCTCTCTCTCTAGAAACCAACATCTACACTAAAATTAATGCGTTTAGTGCAAACAATCTAGGATTAGAAATCATCTACATTGAAATCAATTCATATAGTGAAAGTAATCAAATATAATTATAAATCGACATATAAATTGAAATCAACAAATTCAGTGCAAGCAATCAAATTTTATTAGAAATCACCAGCTACACTAAAATAAATGCATCTAGTGCAAGTAACCAAATATCATTAGAAATAAATATCTACACTAAAATCAATGCATATAGTGCAAATAATCAAATAGGTTTATAAATCACCATCTCCACTTATATCAATCCATCTAGTGTGAGAAATATTCTTCCCTCTCTCCACCCTCCATCCATATCTATATCCCCCTCCATCTCTTCTTTTCTATCTCTCTATCTCATCCCCCTAAACACACACACTCTCGCACTCCATATATATCAATCTCTTTGTCAATCCCCTCCTCTCCCCATCTCTCTCTTCTTACCTCTCTTCACCTTCCATCTATATCTCTATCTTCCCCTTCTCTCTCTCTCCCCTGCTAATATCTCTCTTTCCTCCTTTTGTCCTCTCTCCATCTTCCTTATCACTCACTCTCTCTCTCTCTCCACCTTTCTCTCTCTATGTATTTCTTCTTAACTCCCTCTTCCTCCCCCTCCAAGTCCATCTCTCTTTCCCTCCCTCTCTCCACTCTCTCACATCCTCTCTCTTCCTTCCTCTCTTTCCCTTTCTCTCCCATCTCTCTCTTCACCCACCAACTATGTTACTATATCCCTCCCTCTCTCCTTATATCTTCTTCTCCCCCCCCCTTATCTCCATCTCTCCTTATTTGTCTCTTTATCTCAACCCCAAACATACACTCTTTCTCTCTGTCTCTCCCTTGTCACTCCTTCTCTCTCTCCACTTCTCACTCTCTATATTTCTCATTTCCTACATCTCTCCCCCTCCAACTCCATCTCTCTATCGATCCCTCTCTCCTCCTCTCTCTCAAGTCCTCTCTCTCGTCCTTCCTCTCTCTCTCTCTCTCTCTCCTAACTCCCTCTCTCTTCCCTGATCTCTCTCTCTCTTCCCTCCAATACTCTCTCTTCCCCCATCACTCTCCTCCTCTCTCTCCCTTTCTCTCCTACCTCCCTCTCTCTTTTCCCTCCAATACTCTCTTTTCCCCCATCTCTCTCTCTCTCTCTCTAATTCTCTCTCTTCTCCCATCTACCTTTTCTAAATTCTTTCTGCCCCTCTCTCTCTCTCTCCAACTACATTACTATATCCCTCCCTCTCTCCTTCTCTCTTCTTCTCTCCCCCTTCTTTCCATACATCTTACTTTGTCTCTTTATCTCACCCCTAAACATACACACTCTCTCTCCATCTCTCCCTTATCACTCTCTCTCTCTCTCTCTCCACTTCTCTCTCTCTCTCTCTCTATTTCTTCTTAGTTATGTAAACTAATGAACATAAATATTCGTAAATATAAAGCAGATTATGGAGTAAATATGAAAAGAGGTTTTATTTACTTACCATACCTCTGGTTTATTTATATTTTTATTTATTTACCATACCTCTTTTATTACTATGGTATTTGGCCCTGTTGGGGTCCTGTGATTTGGAAGATTGGCATACCAAATGACAAGGCAACATCAAACCACTTTGGAATCCTAGGACCTAGCCCTCCTGGATTCAGAGAGGGATCTCTCTATATGTGTTTTAGAATGATATGCTTATAGGCTCATGATAAGATATTAGGCTAGTTATGAAGCACAAGGGATTTGTTTGTTTTTGGTTGGGGTCATTAATTGAGAAGGTCATGTGGAGTGAAGGAGGAAATAAGTAGAAGGATGTTTCAGCATGGGATGATAGGTCAAGAAACAGTGCCAATCCATTGGGCTATGGAGTCATAAAAGGGTTTACTTTCACAACAACTATTCATGGGTTTCCATAGGGCAAGTCATCTATATCAAAATATCTCTTTAAGTTGAGTTTGTGGTATGAAATAGTAAGAAATGTTGTGAAAGAAGAAAACATATAAGACAAAGGTAGCCTAAGGTGAATTAAGGACTTTTTAGCCTATCTGCTTTTAGCATACTCTCAAGGGTAGAAGATATTTGGTCCCGTCTGTTTTGACGAGTTTGGCAAATCAAAAGACAAGGCAACATCAGAACCAATCTTTAGAGTTCCAGGATCTAGTCCTCCTGTTCTCAGAGAGGGATCTCTCAAATATTTGTTTGCAAAGGTTTATCTTGTGTGCTTTGAATATGGATTTTAGACTAGTTATTAAGTGCAGGTGTTTGTTTGGTTGGATTGAGTTGATACAACAGAACATGAAAGGTCTGGGAAAGATAGACAGAAAGAGGAAATATCTGGTTCATTGGGCATTGGAGTCAAAATAAGGTCATGACAAACTCTTCAAGGGATATGGGATATCAAAGGGCAAATCTAACTTGGCCACGAGATCCTTTGTTTTGGAATGAGATGGACATCAATGATTTGGAAGGAGAAATTTAATTCTCAACAAAGGGAATTTGAAAGCACAACTTGAAAAATAAAGAGCTATTTGATAGACAGGGCTAACCATGAATTCTAAAAATCACACTTTAAACAAATAATGACTTAAAAACAACTTTTAAAATGAAATCTAAGATTCAGGGAACACCCTATTTCCTCAAAGATTTTATTTCAAATGACTTAGAAAACATAAAAGATTCACTGATAAAAACATTTATAGAAGAGGGAACACCTAAATAACATCTATGCTTACAACTATAATGACCTTCAAAACAACTGTTCAAGCAGGGGCAAAGGGTAAGATCAAAACCGACCTCTTTGATTACTTAAGACAATGGTACTTCAAAGGGAGACTTCAATAACAACTTTCAAGTGATGGCAGACAAGCAGGGAGAACCATAAATCATGCTGAAACCAACTATTTGAGCTATCAAGGAAATAAACATGCATGAGGACTAAAGAGAAGTTTTAAAGCCTCTAAAATACTTCAGTAGAAGAAAACATAAAACAGTGAAGGGTGAACAGGTCTAAGGTGCTTCCACGAGTCATTTCTTAGCCTAAAACTTTCAGCCTACTGTAGTAAGAGATTATGAAACATAATGAAAACAGGAAACATTAAACGGTTAAATACTTCACCAACAACCATGCTCACATGAATCCAATGATAGAGCCTTCTCGGGAACGGAGCATGCAACGGCATCACATGAAGACATCGAAGACTTCAATTTGTTCTTCAACTTCAACGGTATGTATTTATTTCAAGAGTTTCAGTATTACGGCTTGTGATCAACAACAACCAACAACCAACCATTCACTCATCTTCTGCGAGTATTTATAGAAGAGGATGAGGAGGTGAAGATACGATAAAACAATCTCAAAGTATGCAGTGGAGACTATAGAGCCCTTTGAGGAAACTCCGAGGAGAGAAATTCTGAGTGGATCACTACATTAACTGTTTCACAATAAATATCAAAGTTCGGTGGGAGATTTGTTTGACTTTGAGGCTCTGTGTAATGCGTGGAGTAACTCTGCAGATATTTCTGCATTGATTTCCTTGCAGAAGTAATTCCCTGGCTGCGCTGGAGGCTGATATTTCCTGAATCAATAACTTCGGCCCCTGTTTTGAATGGTTTGAGGCAACAGGTGGCTTTTATGGTAGCTGAGGAATTTATTAGCCTCATTTGGAGCGGTGGAAGCCTTCTCTGCCAGACAGATCCTCTTGATTTTCTATTAATTCTGTTTTAATTTGGGGGATTAGGCTTTTGATGTTCAATCTTAGCCGTGATCCCCAAATTTGTCTTCAATCTCCGTTTTGTGGTGCTCTGTCTTAAAACTTATACTCTTTAACCTTTTTTGAATTAAAACAGTGTCTTGTCGATGTGCAGACCCGCACTGGGTTTTACGGCATCAATACCCATAGAGTACTGACGAAACATGGAATGGAGCCCCGTGGATGGCTTCTCTTTAATGAAATGAGGGCATGAGAATCGTCATTCCCAGCCCTTGGAATTTCTTCGTGATACAATGGAGAACCATTTAAAACCTGCACAAAACACAAAACAATTAAGAAATCCTGCGGAAATAGGTTTAAACTGCTTCAGGTTGGCGGGGGAGGAGTGAAGGTCGTCGGATGAAGGCAACCAACGGTGGAGATCTGTATAGAAAGGCAAAAGGACGAAGGCGAGAGAATAGATAGGCGAGGGAGTGATTTCTGGGCCAGTCAGATCTAGACACGTGAGGCTGATCAGGATCTAATGGATGCCAATGGAGGAGAAACAAAAAGGAGTGATTGGAAAAAGCCGATGCGATTGCGCGATCGGGGAACTGGTGCGATCAAGCGATGACCGTTGATCTGGGGGAGGAATGAACGAGGAACACGATGGAATCGGAGAGGCAGTAGAGAAGGATGATGGGAGAGGAGCGGGATGAAACTGAACCGTTGGATCTGGCGGGACGGACGTCTCAGATTGGATCGGGGGATCGCAATCGCAATACGCAGAAGGAGGGTGCGATTGAAAGTTCCGATTGCGATTGGAGCGGGTGTGCGATGGCCATCGGATCGGCTGGGAGATGGATGGCTGCGATTAAATCGGGAGGTGACACGATCGGGGATCGAAAGGCAATACTTGCGATTGCGATCAGGAGGGGAAATGCGATTGAGCGCTGGCTGTCAGATCGCGGGAAGGATGAACGGTCGGGATGTAATCGGGGATCGCAATCGGAGGTCGGAGAAGAAGGCTTGCAATCAATCGGGGGTTACAACATGAGTGTTGCGATTGCGATCGGGCGGGGGGCTGCGATTAGCGCTCCACCGTCGGATCGGGACCATAGATCGACGATGTAAAACATATCGCGGGACTTAACGTTATAAAAAATCGCATCGGGGTTTTTTGATATTACAAAGGAAAAATCACCCGCCCGACCTTCCGATTGCGATTAGCGCTTGGGACTTTAATGGCTTGGTCCCAGCGCACGGGCATGTGGGGGAAGTGGTTTAGGACATAGCCCAAAGGGGCTTAAGTCCATAGTCATAATACTTGTATTTTTATGAAAAATTTCAAGGTTTTTAAATGGATTTGGGGGTTTCGGCACGGCTCAAAAAGAAGTTTCAAACCATGTCAGGAGGATTTTCATGAATGGAAGGAGAAACTTATGAAAAGTAGAGGAACAATATGGAGAAGAGGGGGAGTAAATAGTTAGTTATGAGTGGGAGAAAGGGGAAATGATATTAGTTTCTTGGCGGTTTCTTGGGGGAAATCCAAAGAATTAATAGGAACGGTAATGATGAAGATTTTGGACAGAGGCATGAGGCCTACAAGGAGTCTTCGAGAGCCAACAAATTTTAGTAATGAAAAATTGTTCCTTGAAGGCTCAAAAATAGATTTAGCCACCTTTTCGTATAACAAAATTTTATAGGTGGCTAACAGTGGCTCCACTTGGGGATGGTGCCTTCTTGAAGGCATCAAGAACTTGAGACTTGCATCTTTTGGGGGGCTGATTAGTTTCCTCATCCATTGGGCTGCTCTTCTCTGATTGAATGATCTTCTTTTGCTCCAGAAATGCTAACAGCCATGAAATATAATGGATCTTTCATCAACAAGATTTCTACCTACCCAATCCTATAGATCTAACATTTTTTCTTCTTAGAGTGCACTTGGATTGGAAAACTCTTTTTACAACATTTTATTCTTTTGAAATCAGGAAATCTAATCTATTTCTACTCCTTATTTCTCCATGGATCCAGATTAAATAGTTTGACCCAGATATTTCTCTACCTAATCTATTTTCTGTTGGGATTAAACTGTCCAACAGACTTTCATTCTCTAAATTCTACAACAGAAATTTAAAAACATCCAAGTCAAGATTGAGCTGTTTGACTTGCTGTGATCTATGGCATAAAAACGAGCTGCACATAGATTATTATTTGTAGAAAATTAAAAAATAAAATGGAAAGGCTTAAGATGCGGGATTTCAAAGTCTTGCCTTTTCTTTTCACGACTCTGTTTTGCTTTTGTTTGAAATTTGTCTTTAGCTTTCTTCTGATTTTGGAATTTTTGAATTTGTTTGAACCTTTAATTTCTATCCTAATCTATCTATTGATAAGCCAAGATTAGACAGTTTGGCAAACCAAATTCACTACCCTATTAGCAGAAAATTTAAAACTAATTAGTCAAGATTAGGCTATTTGACTAACTAGAAGTGTGGTTATCAGGAGTGGCATTTAAGCTTGCACACTTTTAGATTTGTTTCTCTTTTTTGGAATGGGGCTTAGCCTTTCTTGTTTTTAACAAACTGCCCTCTTTTCTTTCTTTCTATTGTTTTTGTATTTTGATTTTCTTCTAACTTTGAATGCAATGGTTAGGCTATGATATCTACAATGGTAAAACACAAATGCTTCGAAACTTAAGATTCTTGGCAGAAGTAATGCTTGAGCATCCTGCCATTGACAGGACCTCCATATAGGTCTTCTCCATTCATTTCTTTCAAGAAAAATGTACTATGAGCCCTCTCAGCATGAATAACATATGGCCCTTTCAACAAGTTCTAAAACTTGCCATGTTTCCCCTTTTCTTCTCTCCTTGAATCCCATTTAAGAACAACACTTCCAACCTGGAAGTTGTTTGCCTTAGTCCTTTATCAAATTGCTTCTTCATATTTTCTTGGACTAACTGTGTTCTTGCATAAACCTCTTCTCCGGTCTGCTGCAAATGGATTGTTTGGTTGATCCTCCTTTGCATATCATTTTCTTCAACCTGTACTTCTTGAAGGAGCTTCATGACTGGAATTCCTAATGAGGTAGGAAAAATTGCGTCCATGCCAGAAACTAACTGATAGGGGAACATATTTATTGATTTCTGTGTAGTTAATCTATCAGCCCATAAGGCATGGACCAGCTTACTATGCCATGATTTTTTATTTTATTCCAACAACTTTTTAATGATATTAATGAGACTCTTGTTGGAGGATTCAGCTAATCCATTCCCTTGGGGATATTAAGCAGTGGAATGGCCCAAGGTTATATGGTATTTGTGACAGAAATAAACCATCTTTTTAGATTTGAAAGCAGCAGCATTGTCTATTATGATTTTTCTGGGACAACCAAATCTGGATAGGATATGGGTTTCAAGAAACTTGATAATGACAGAGTCATTAGCATTCATGGTAGGTATAGATTCTATCCATTTGGTGAAGAAATCAGTGGCTGTGAGGATCCACTTATGTTGAGCTGAGGAAGATGGGTGAATTTCTCCAATGAAGTCCAACCCCCATTGTTGAAAAGGTGCTTCAACTCTGATAGGATGTAGGGGTAAGGGGAGGAGCTTTCTCCTGCCATCAAAGATTTGACACTTATGGCAAGACATGACCAGTTTCTGAGTGTCTGAAAAAAGGATAGGCCAATAGTAACCTGATCTGAGAATTTTATTTGCTGTGGCCTTCCAGTAGAGGTGTCCTCCACATTCACCATCATGCAACTCATGCATGATTTTTCCTGCCTCATCTTCAAGTAAACATTTAAGCAAGATTCCAACAACATTTTTCCAATATAATACTCCATCTAATATGCAAAAATTCAAAGCCTTTTGTTTCAAGAATCTGGCTTTAGTCTTAGTCAAAGAAGGAGGGGTATTTAAATATAAAAGCACATAAAAAATTTCAGCATACCAAGGAGATTTTAGAAATGTTTCTTCAATAAAAGGAGCATCAGACTCCTCTATTTCTTCCAACACATCTTCCATATTCATGTCTAGTGCTTGGAAGTTAGACTCAGCCATAATTTTTTCTAGTCCTTGCCCCTTTACTAGTTTGGTGGGCTTAATTTCTAAGTCATATTCAAGAATAGTTGCAATCCATTTTCCCCTTTTACCATCAGGGTCTTGACTTAGAATATCCTTGACAACAGTATGTGGAATGAAAGCAATTATGTGAGAGTGTAAAATATAGACACTAAAGTCCTTTAATGCTTTCACTAATGCTAAGGCTTGTTTCTCCATGATATTATATTTCAGAGGAGCATCTCTTAAGGCCCTACTAAAGAAATATATTGGCTGTTCTTGCCCTAAATCATTCTTTTGAAGTAAAACTGCAGCTATTGTATGGTCAGATGCAAAATAAAAAATGTAAAAATCTTTGGTGAAATCTGGGCTAATCAGGACTGGTGTTTGGGTAAGAGCCTGCTTGACTAGTTCAAATGATTGTTTAGCTGGTAAAGTCCATTTGACACCCACATCTTTCTTGAGCATGTTAGTAATGTTATTTAATAGCTCAGCAAGGTTGGGAATAAACCTTCTCAAAAAATTTATCTTTCCAATGAAAGATTGCAATTCTTTGAGGCTTCTAGGATGGCTGATTTGCAATATGCCATCTATCCTCGTAGGGTCTATTTTGATTCCCTTTTCTGAAATTATGTGACCAAGGAATTTCCCTTCTTGGATACCAAAGAGTGTCTTCTTGGGATTCAGTGATAAGCCAAATTTCCTACATTTCTCAAAAACCTTTCTTAGGTGGATCAAATGCTCTTCATCAGTTTTTGAGAAAACCGTTATGTCATCAAGGTAAATAATTATAAAGTAGCCAATATCTTTAGAGAAGGATATGTCCATGGCCCTTTGGAAAGTGGCCCCTGCATTCATTAATCCGAAAGGCATTTTGACATACATAAAGGTGCCCTAAGGTGTGGTAAAAGCAGTTTTGATTTGATCACTTGGGAACACTAACACCTGATTGTAACCTAAGAACCCATCTAATAGGGATATTCTTCTTGACCCAACTACCCTTTGAAGTATATGGTCCATTTTGGGTAAGGGGTAATTGTCTTTTAAAGAGGCTCTGTTTAAATTTATGAATTCAATACAGAGCCTAATCTCCCCTGTTTTCTTTCTAACAGAAACTAGGTTTGATACCCATTCTGAAAATCTAATGGGTACTATGATCCCAGCATTATACATTTTCTCAATTTATGCTTTAACCAAAGGTAGTAAAAGAGGATTTATTCTCCTTATTTTTTGCTTGAAAGGCTTTTGATTTTCCTTCAAGGGGATTTTATGCTGGATGATGCTGGTATCATATGATTTCAAGTCTTTGTATTCCCAGGCGAACACATATCTAAACTCTTTGAAAAGCTCTATGTATTGCGATTTTATGTGGGCCGGGAGGGTGCTGGATAGTTTGATCATCCTGGGTTCTGCTATACTGCCTATGTTATGTTCTTCTACATTTGTTTCCACAGGCTCCATTCTTAGTTCTTTAGCTACATCGTTGAGATCGAACAGGTGTTCTAAAGGTGTGAGACCTCTTGGGATCTTATCATTTTTGCATTGTAAGACTTCCAAGTCTTCTTGGTCTTCATTGTTCACTACCTCTTCTTCAAATGGATTTTCGCAATGATTTATGTTAGCAGGATACGTCGTTTCAGCCTCTGGGATTTGTTCAATATACAAACAATTTTCTTCATGGCTAGTGTCTGATGTTGGTATGCTGAAATCATTCTCTAATTTCAAGAAATCATCTATGTGTTTGTCAGATTCAAACACCTGCCAATGATCTTCGTTATCAGGCACAGCAGGTCTGTGTTTCACCTTTATACTGAGTTGTTCATTTATCTCAGGTACCTGGCAATTGCTGGCAGCGAAGGCAAGTTCATTCGCTAGATGATTGAGTGCTCTGGGGATAAAAATGAGTTCATGTCTTTCGAAAGTTTTTAGTAGGTCGAGGGCAGCGTTTCGATATTCTCTAAGTCTTGGATTCTTGGCTGAGTATTCTCCTTTGATTTGTTTGATGATAAGTTCAGAATCCCCCAAAATAGATATCCTTTGGGCTTCTAATTCTTTAAGCAATTGTAAACCTAGGAGAAGTGCTTCATACTCGGCAATATTGTTAGTGCATGGGAAATCTAATTTGTATGAAAAACTCTGATTTGTGTTTTGAATCCAGACACCCACCCCGACACTAGTTTTATTACAGGATCCATCGAAATTCACTGTCCAAAGTATATTTGACTCATTCTCATTTTCATTTTGTTGTTGCTGTTGATTGTCAATGTTTTGAAGTTGATTCGAGGTAAGATTGGTGTGTTTTGGTGAACTGATTGGGTCCATGTTTTCTTTATCTTGTTGAGTAATTTCATCTTCGTTACACAAGATAAAGGAATCTAAACTTGATTGAATAGAATAGATTGGAGTGTTGTTTGGCCTGTCCATGTTACTCACCATGTACTTCATGTGTGATTCTCTGTATAGCCTTCTGTTTTGGTTAAAAACATGGATGGTGGCATAAGACATATCCATTTGAAGGCTTCCCTGAAGTTTGGCTCCCCATGATCTTGATAAGAGCATGCCATACTTAGGGGGAATGTCAGCTACAACTACATCCATTACTAGATTCTTGGCGGGGATCTGAGCTAAGTTAACACATAAATCTTTGATTAAACCCAAACATTTGACTCTGCTTGAGTCAAAAGAATACAAATATTTGTATGGTTTAGTAATCTCTAGACCTAGACTTTCCATTACTACTTTGGGCATTAGATTGTGTGAAGCTCTAGAATCTAACATGGCATTATGTAAATTTTTATCGTGTATGTTCAAGCTGACATAGAAGGGAGGGACTGGTCCATCTTGATATTTTCCTTCAACCTCTGGCCCAAACAAGAGCTCAGTTTTGTCATCTGTCAAGTTTAAGGTGTCAGTATCATTTCCTAAGTTTAAGGCTTTCAACACTTGGTTTTTGTACACTTCTTGGGTTACTAGTTCAACTAGGGGGATGGTAATTTTTATCTTAGCAATCTCTCCCTCAAGGCTGAAAGGAATAATTGACTTGTTAATATTTACATCTATTTTTTCAATTGAATTCCTTTCAGCAGCTCTGATTTGCTGAACCTTTCCTGAACTAGTGATAGGAATAGTTTTACTAGGACCACTAGCTGAAGTGCTAGGGGTGCTTTGTTCAACATTTGGCTGGATTCCCTTGTCTTTATTTAAATCTGGTTTTTTGGCCGAAATGTTGGTTTTTTCTGCTGTCTTCTTGGGCTGGTTTTCTGCGTTTTTCTTGACAGTAGTGCTAGTATTATTATCTTTTGAATTCTCTATACTTCCCTTGCTCCTAAGGTCATACTGCTTGTGTATCTCCATGATTGCATTTTCAAAACCCAATCTATAGTCATCAGAATATTCATAGGTGTTTTTATTTTGATCATTAGAGATGAAACCTTGTTCTTCCTCAGTGAGGAAAACATCATCCCCACTGTCTGATCCAATCAAGTTTACATGTGATTCTTCCAACCTTTCCAGCTCCCTGTCTTCCTCATATTGATCTACGTAGTTCTGTTGAAAGGGAGGCCTAATTTGTTGGTCACTTTCTTTTTGCTTATCTTGATTGTTGTCTCTTCTATAATTCTGATTTCTATTTCTGTTTTGATTTTTTTGAAGTGCAGTCTGGTTTTGATTTTCTTGTGCTTTCTTAATTATGTTCATCTCTTTCATCATTTCTTCCAACATTCTCTCCATTTTTGAGCTTGAAGTAGAGGGAGGGGATTCCTCTCTGAAAGATACTCTCTTTTCAGTTTTCATTCTTGCTCTTTTTTCTATTAAGTTGACTTCCACAGAAAGAGCACCCCTTTGCATATCTTCAAGAGTTGCAAAATCTCTTTCTCTTAGTGAATAAGTCATGTACGAGTCAAATCCTTCAGGAAATTTGTTTAAGGATGAGCCTTGTGGAGGTTTTAGTTCTGGGGAGAGTGCATTATACACACTGTTAAATCTAGTACAATATGCTTGTACACTTTCCCCAGGATTCCTACGAAGATTGTTGTAATCAGCAAGACCTTAGAGAGGATTCTTCTTCACTTCCCATTTGTTCAGGAAAGTTTGATGAAAGGCCTGAAGATCATTAATAGTACGGGGGGCCAAACCTTTAAACCATTTTCTCACTTCTCCCCCTAAGCTCTGAGAAAATAATCTAAGTTTGACAGAATCATCATCAATTTCATTTCGGTCAAAATAGTCATTCATCTTATCCACATGCTGTGATGCAGTTGTAGCATTATTAGCATCATACAATGGAATCTTGGACTGGTAGTCCTGTGGGAGATTGACTAATGGTGCGGGAAGAACTAAGGGAGCATACCATGCAGCCATGGCAGGAGGTGGAGGTGGATTTACAGAAGGGAAAGTGGGCTGAGGTGTAGTGGTTTGAACAGTGGATGTAGTGTGAGTAGAAGTGGATGGACCAGGAGTAGACTACTGAGCTGACCTTGGATGAGAGACACCTAGGTTGTGAAGAAAATGTAAATCAGGAGGTGTTGTTTCTCTACTACCTAGATGTTTACTTGTTTGTGGGGATGAAAGCGAAGATTCAGAGTCTAACTGGATTATATCATCAAATGACCTGGTTCTAAATGGGTTAACTAGGTCAGCTTGTGAGTGTTGTAGAGCTGAAAGATTTTCAGGGACTGAATTAGCTCTCAAGGGTGATCTGAAAACAGTTGATAATTTAATCGTAGGAGACTTCCAAAGGATACTTTCTGGGTTATCAAATATCTCAGGTGGGTTAGGGTCTAGATGGGCTCTAGTGTGAATCTTTTTAGAAGCCACTATGCTATGTTTTTAGACCCAAATAACAAGAAAAGTTTAACCAAGTATGACAATCTTTGAGAGGTTAACTAATTTGTTTACATAAATTTTAATCCTACAGTCTTCTAACTGGATTTGAATGATATTATAATAATAAAGGTTCTTCCCAGTGGAGTGTTAAGGTCTGCTAAGGATTGTGGAGTCTCTAAGTGTAAGTTTTTAGCTCCTACGGAGGTAAAAGGTTTTATGGTCCACTACCAATGTTTATTATGAAGCCAAACTTGGAATGTTTTTTTTTTTTGGGTTTTTCTGAGTTATTTTGGTTTTATAGGTTAAGAGAGTGTTCTAAGTCTGATTTTTCACTTAGCTAAGGTGTTCAAACAAACATAGTTGCTCTTATGGCTTGGTAACTGGTTCCTTCAAGGTTTGGTAAGACTTTTCAAGAATCCTAAGGGTTTCTTAGTTTGTCACCGATTCAATCAAGTCCTATCATGATTGCCATTTGTCAGGCAGTGCTTGAAGAAAGTTACTTATGTTAAACTGGACCTAACAGTTTAAAGAAATGTTTTGAAACCTCTAATTCTCAGCAGGTCCCACCGTGATCGCCATTATGTTGGACCCCCGTGTTTTGACAGTTTGGAAAATCAAAAGGCAAGGCAACATCAGAACCAATCTTTAGAGTTCCAGGATCTAGTCCTCCTGTTCTCAGAGAGGGATCTCTCAAATATTTGTTTGCAAAGGTTTATCTTGTGTGCTTTGAGTATGATTTTAGACTAGTTATTAAGTGCAGGTTTTTGTTTGTTTGGTTGGATTGAGTTGATACAGAAAAACATGGAAGGTCTAGGAAAGATAGACAGAAAGAGGAAATATCTGGTTCATTGGGCGATGGAGTCAAAATAAGGTTATGACAAACTCATCAATGGATATGGGATATCAAAGGGAAAATCTAACTTGGCCACAGGATCCTTTTGTTTTTGGAATGAGATGAACATTAATGATTTGGAAAGAGAAGTTTAATTCTCAACAAAGGGAACTTGAAGAACATAACTCAAAAATAAAGAGATATTTGATAGACAGGGCTAACCATAAATTCTACAAACATTCTTTAAGAAAATAATGACTTCAAGACAACTTTTAAAATGAAATCTAAGATTCGGGGAACTCCCTATTTCCTCAAAGATTTTATTTTAAAGGACTTAGAAAACATAAAAGATTCACTGATAGCTGCATTCATAGAAGAGGGAACACCTAAATAAAATCTATGCTTGCAACTATAAAGACCTTCAAAACAACTGTTCAAGCAGGGGCAAAGGGTAAGATCAAAACCAACCTCTTTGATTAACTTAAGACAATGGTACTTCAAAGGGAGACTTCAATAACAACTTTCAAGTGATGGCAGACAAGCAGGGAGAACCATAAATCATGCTGAAACCAACTATTTGAGCTATCAAGGAAATAAACAAGCATGAAGACTAAAGAGAAGGTTTAAAGCCTCTAAAATACTTCAGCAGAAGAAAACATAAAACAATGAAGGGTGAACATGTCTAAGGTGCTTCCAGGAGTCATTTCTTAGCCTAAAACTTTCAGCCTACTGTAGTAAGAGATTATGAAACATAATGAAAACAGGAGAAAACATTAAAAAGTTAGAATACTTCACCAACAACCAAGCTCATGAATCCAATGATAGAGCCTTCTCAGGAATGGGCATGCAACAACATCATCAAGACATCCAAGACTTCAATTTGTTCTTCAACTTCAACAGACTATGTATTTATTTCAAAGAGTTTTAGTATTACAGCTTGTGATCAACAACAACCAACAACCAACCATTCACTCATCTTCTACTGAAGTATTTATAGAAGGATGAGGAGGTGAGATATGATAAAACGATCTCAAGGAAAATTAATGCAGAGTGGAGACTTCTCGGCCCTTTGAGAGGCTCGAGGGAGAAATTTATAGGTGGATCACTACATTAACTGTTTCACAATAAATATCAAAGTTCAGTGGGAGCTTTGTTTGACTTTGAGGCTCTGTGTAATGCGTGGAGTAACTCTGCATATATTTCTGCATTGATTTCCTTGCAGAAGTAACTTCTTGGCAATGCTGGAGGCAGATATTTCTTCGAGCAATAACTTCAGCCTCTGTTCTGAATGTTTTGAGGCGACAGGTGGCTTTTATGGTAGCTGAGGAATTTATTCGCCTCATTTGGAGCGGTGGAAGCCTTTTCTGCCTGACAGATCCTCTTGATTTTCTATTAATTCTGTTTTAATTTAGGGGATTAGGATTTTGATGTTCAATATTAGCCGTGATCCCCAAATTTGTCTTCAATCTTCAATCTCCTGTGCTTTGTCTTCAAACTTATACTCTTTAACTGTGTTTGAATTAAAACAGTGTCTTGTCGATGTGCAGACCTGAACTGGGCTTTACGGCATCAATACTCATAGAGTACTGACGAAACATGGAATGGAGCCCCGTGGATGGCTTCTCTTTAATGAAACGAGGGCATGAGAATCGTCATTCCCAGCCCTCGGCATTTCTTCGTGATACAATGGAGAACCATTTAAAACCTGCACAAAACACAAAACAATTAAGAAATCCTGCGGAAATAGGTTTAAACTGCTTCAGATGGCGGGGGAGGAGCGTAGCCATCGGATGAAGGCAACCAATGGTGGAGATCTGCATAGAAAGGCAAAAAGGACAAAGAAGAGCGGGAGAAGAGATAAGGCGAGGTGATTTCCGGACCGTCCGATCCAGACACGTGGACGGTCCAGATCTAATCGGAGGATTGTAATCGGAGGGGAGAAACAAAAAGGAGCGATTGGAAAATGCCGATGCGATTGCGCGATCGGGGAACTGGTGCGATCAAGCGATGACCGTTGATCTGGGGGAGAAATGAACGGCTGCGATGGAATCGGAGAGGTAGTAGAGAAAGATGATAGGAGAGGAGCGGGATGAATCCGAACCGTTGGATTTGGCGGGATGGACGGCTCAGATTGGATCGGGGAATCGCAATCGCAATACGCAGAATGAGGGTGCGATTGAAAGTTCCGATTGCGATTGGAGTGGGTGTGCGATGGCTGTCGGATCGACTAGGAGATGGAAAGCTGTGATTAAATCGGGAGGTGACACGATCGGGGATCAGAAGGCAAGACTTGCGATTGCAATCGGGAGGGGAAATGTGATTGAGCGCTGGTCGTCAGATCGCGGGAAGGATGAACGGTCGGGATGTAATCGGGGATCGCAATCGGAGGTCGAAGAAGAAGGCTTGCAATCAATCGGGGGTTACAACATGAGTGTTGCAATTGCGATCGGGCGGGGGGTTGTGATTAGAGCTCCACCATCGGATCGGGACCGTAGATCGACGGTGTAAAACATATCGTGGGACTTAACGTTATAAAAAATCGCATTGGGGTTTTTGATATTTACAAAGGAAAATTCACCCGCTCGACCTTCCGATTGCGATTAGCGCTCGAGACTTAAGTGCTTGGTCCCAGCGCACGGGCATGTGGGGGAAGTGGTTTAGGACTTAGCCCAAAGGGGCTTAAGTCCATGGTAATAAAACTTTGTTTTTTATGAAAAATTTCAAGGTTTTAAATGGATTTGGGAGTTTCGGCACAGCTCAAAAAGAAGTTTTAAACCATGTCAGGAGGATTTTCATGAATGGAAGGAGAAAATTATGAAAAGTAGGGAAATAATATGGAGAAGAGGGGGAGTAAATGAAGGTTAGTTATGAGTGGGAGAAAGGGGAAAAAATGATGGTTTCTTCAATAGTTTCTTACAGGAAATCAACAGAATTAATAGGAACAGTAATGAAGATTTTGGACAGAGGCATGAGGCTTACAAGGAGTCTTCAAGAGCCAACAAATTTTTAGTAATGAAAAATTGTTCCTTGAAGGCTCAAAACAGATTTAGCCACCTTTTGGTATACCAAAATATTATAGGTGGCTAACAGAAAACATTTAATATAAACATAAAAAGTAGCCTAAGATCAAGTAAGGACCTTTAACCTATCCTGCTTTCGGCATACTCTTAAGGGAAATCTTCAAAATAGTTGTTTAAGACTAAACAAGGGACAGGGCTAACCATAAACTTCCTTGATTAGGAATCTACTTAGCATTCAGTGAAAGGATCATTCAAGAACAACATCTCAAGTTCTACTCAACAAGACATGGGCTCACCAACATTCCTTGACTGGTTATACTCTATTGATTCATTCTCAAACACACATTTAGAAAAAAACATAAAGATAAAGCTTATCAGTCAGAATTAGGGTACTTGTAGAAGTAAATCATAATCTATATTTGGTGTTCTTTATCAGAGAATATGAACACAGTGGAAACATAAGGAGAATAAAAATTACAGTAAGAATAACATCACCAATGATTTAGATCAGGATCCAGTGAATCTTCTTGTCTCTGTGATGTCCAAGACTAGTTACATACTCGAGTCCAATGGCTCTCTACAGTCCAATACTTCTCTTCCCAGCCTACTATATTAAAACTACTCAGCAACTCTTACTCAATAACAGTTCAACAATTAACAACTTTCCAACCCTTTACAATGAATCTTCAATGAGTACTTATAGGTGAATGAGGAAGAGAAGTGGAGTAAATGGTCTCAATGGATCAATTAAGACAGAGTAGGGGTCCTTTCGAATGCTCCACTCTGTTTAATAAATATCACATTAACTGCTTGGACCATTTTAGTTGTTTTTTCTGTCTTTGAGGCATATCTGGCAGGCTGGTAATAACTCCAACTTGTGTTCTTTTGGAGATGTCTTTTGACTGCAGTAGTTCTGTTTAGGCTTCTAGGACAAGTTAAGTGAAAGAGTGGGTTTTGAGGCTTTCCCATACTTTCACAATAACTACTCTGACAGTTTAAATGTCTCTGTTTGTAATAACTTCCAGTTTCGTCCTTGGTAGGTAAAATGCAGATCATGGTGGCGGTCAGACATTCTGACTGAATTAACTGCTTTGCTCTGATGTGCATGGGGCCTTCTGTCTTGTGGTTTGTCCTGGCTAACTGTTTTGAATTTAATTTATTTGTCTTCAACTGTGCTTTATCATTTAACTATGGATTAAGACCTTGATCTTCATACTTTGTGCTTAATCCCTTTTAACTTTAATTCTTCTGATCTTTGTCCTCACTGTTTGGTCTTCATCTGATTGTTGTGTACAGGTGGCCGGGGTTCCGCGCTGGGGGTTTTTTTCTTCACCAGTGTTCATGAGACATTGATAAAACATTAATAATCAACCTGTGAATCCCTTTCTGCTTTAATTCAGTGTTAAGATCGTCATCCTTGGCTTCTGCCACTGGTATATGGCTGTGGGAGGGCCTGCAACTCAAGGCCACCATTAAAACTTGCAACTACACAATAAACAATTATAAAATCCTGCATTTGTGTTTTAACTGCTAACAGAGGCTCGGGGAGGTGTGGAGGAGTAGTGAGGAGAAGGGTGAATGCAACGAAAATAGGCTAATGGCGGAACTGCAAATTCCAGGGCTTGAATCTGCTTCTGGCGCGAAGAACAGGATTGGCGGTTTTGGGAATACCAGAGATGGTATTCGCACGGGAATGAGGTGGTAAGCGGTTTGGGGCTAAATGAACGCGATATGGTTGAGAACATGACACGTATTATCCAAAAACCACGTATTTTTCATCGATATGGAGTGCTGAATCATTTTGGGTGGATCGGCGCGAAAAAAATTCTAGACCATCTAATCTGGGAGATCGACAGTCAGGATTAAACGTGAGGGGGGGAAAGAATGGGAGGAAAAAAGGTGGGACCTGGCGATGACGTCAGTAATTTTTTCGCATAGTGAAAAGCTATTGGGCAGAGTTGAAAGGAGGGGATCAATGAGAGCCGTTGGATCGGGAAAAATGGACGGCTGCGATTGAATCGGGGGATCGAAAATCGGCAGAGAAGAGGGTCCGGGAAGGAGGAATTTGGAATTGTGATGTGCCGATGGCCAATGGGAGAAGCAAGTGCGATGGATGGAGGACCGTTGGATCGAGATTGAGATCAACGACTAGGATTCGATCGGGGCTTCGCATATCGGCGGCAAAGAGGGTCCGGGGACAAGGGAACTGGGGTTGCCGAGGAGCGATGCATCGATGCGATGGAGCAGTGTGCGACGGAGCGAGGACTATTAGATCTGGGAAAGATCAACGATGAAGATTCCATCAGCGGGGGATGATCATCAGCGGAGAAAGGAAGGCGGAAGGGAAAGGGCGAAGCCCGATGCAATGCGCTGATGCGATGGCGAAGTGAGATGGCTGATGAGCGATGGAAAGCAAAGAAAGGAAATGCAAGAACCATTAGATCTTGGGAACGGATGGTCTAGATCTTATCGGAGGATCGGCCATCGGCGAAAAAAAGAAAATGGAAGCGGGAACTTGGAATCGCCGAAGTGCAACTGTTGATAGGCTTTAGCGCTCGGTTATAGTGGTAGGGTTATATGGCGGGAAAAGGGCTAGGGGCTAAGCCAAAAGGCGCTTGATCCCTAAGGTTAAAATGAGCGGAAAATAGGTCGAAATGAGGTTTTTTGAGGGTTTTTGAAGGTTCTGATAGGTAATAAAAGAGATTTTAAAACCAAATAAAGAGGGTTTATAGGGTTTTAAAGGGATTTTGAATGAAAGAGGGTGGAAGAGGGGTTCAAAATATTTTTCTTCATGATAACAGTAGGGCTTTTGTGAAGACATCAGTGAGATGGATCCTTTGGACAAATAGACACAACAAGGCTTCAAGAAGTCACATATTTGCTCCAAATTTGTTTCTTGAAGACTAATAGACCTGTTCTAGCCATCATCAGTTATGAAAATTTTTTATTGATGGCTAACAGGCCCATAGGCTTGTTATATAATTAAATTTTTATTTATAATCCTATTTGATATATTGTTATTTATTTACCTTACCTCTTTATACCTCTTTTATATTTATTTATTTACCATACCTCTTTATACCTATTTTATATTTATTTATTTATCATACCTCTTTATACCTCTTTTATATTTATTTATTTACCATACTTATTTTATAAATATGGTATTTGGCCCATGGTATCAATATTAATTTTTCCCATGGTATTCGTCCCATAGGCTTCATCTAAATAAAACCTCTTTTTTAATTTTTTTTAAATATAAAAAGGTTTATGGAGTAAATATAGAAAGAATTTTTATTTATTTACCATACCTCTTGTTTATATATATTTTTATTTATTTATGATAGCTCTGGAGTAAGTGTAAAAATAGGTTTTATTTATTTACCATACCTCATGTTTATTTATAGTTATATTTATTTAAATTTTAAAATATTGCAACTTTGATGGGGAAATAATTATGTCTTTAAATATTTTAATTTATCCATAGAATATGGGTTTTCTTTTTAAAGATTAATTTTACAAATATTTAATTAAAATAAATATTAAAAGATTTTGGATTTTGATTTTTTGCGTTGAATTAACTCTTTTCCTTTGATTTAGGAAATGATATTGACTTTAGTAAAGAATAAATATGTTTAAAATTTTACTTAATTTGGAAATTCAATGTGGTAATTTTTTTTGTTAAAGGTAAATTTATGATCCATTCAAATTCACGTATATAATTTACTATCCATTCAAATTATATAAATAATACATAGTTGTATTTTAATAGTTAATCTCAGCCCATTAATAAGTTAAAAAAGTTATATATAATCTAAATATTCAAGTTATATAAAATTCGAGATTAGGTTAATGATTTGGCCGACATTAGAAAAAGTAAATTTTATTATTTTTTGAGAACTTGACATACCCGACATCAGGGTCATACTGGGCTATAGATTGTGCCTCTCGGCGCAAACATACTTGGAAAAGTTCACTCAATGTCGAGATGAGCTTGGAAGTGTTGGTGTGACCATAGCAGATGATGACTTGGTGATCCTAGCACTTCTAGGCCTTCCCAAGAGCTGGCATAGTTATCAGGAATCTGTCAATGGGAGGGAGAAGTTACCAGATTGGGAGAAAATTTGGTTGGATTTGGTACAAGAAGAATTAAGGCGGTATACCAGGGATGGATCCTCATCCAAGACTAATGAAAAGGAAGATTGTGCTTTGGCCAGTAAGGAAAAGAAGGCCAAGGGAAAGAAATCCCAAGGCGAAGCGGGCAAGAAAGACTTGTCCAAGATCAGATGTTTTCACTATCACGAGCATGGGCACCATGCTACAAATTGTCCACAGAAGAAGGCAATCAAGAAGAAGCCTATGGTTGTAGCAGGTGCAACATTGGCGTCATAGTTTGAGCTTGATTTTACTCTCATTTCATGCATGGCCGACATTGTAATATGATGCATGTGGTATTTAGACAGCGATGCCTCTTTCCATGTGACGGGAGATAGATATCTCTTCAGTGACTTCTCCAACAGAGAATAGAGTTTGGAGATGACAAGAGGTATAGCATTACCAGCATAGGTACAGTTATATTTCTGAGGGATAATGGATCCCATCTTAGGCTACCAGATGTTTTGTATGTTCCGGGCCTAAGGAAGAATGTTGTCTCCGTAGCAGTATTGGAAGATTGTGGTTATGAGGTGATGTTTAAAAAAGTAAAGGTGTTGCTTAAACACATAGCCATGGGAAAACCAAAGTAGATCAGTACAAGAGTCAAGAACCTGTATGCTCTTGAGGTTGAGGATGCATGAAAAGCTTTGAGGAGCAAAGCAGTGGTTAATGACTTGGTGGTTGAGAGGGAGAAATTATCTCTCAACATGCAACCTCAAAAGCAGCCTCACAAGCTTGTAGAGCAGCCCCAATTGGAGAAGCATAGAGGAGACCGAGTGGAAGAGTCCACTCAAGTAGAGACCTCCAAGAAGGAGAAATTTTGAGCCAGAAGGGCATAGGGAGTACATGCATATATACCTCTAGGTGTGACATGGGGCGATGTATAGAATTAATTCCTAGAAGAAATTTGGGTAGGGTTCATTGAGATGGTGTGTCTCATGGATCGAACCTGGCTATGAGGAGCCCACAGTACCTCGGTAGTAGGAAGGATTGATTAGATTGATGCAGTTAGATGTTAGGAATATAGAAATCATAGTGATAGGTGTCGGATACTAGAGCACAGATCAGATTTTCCAGCAATGCAGAATGCATGGATGCAAATGTCAGCAGCGCAGAGATTCCAGTAGACATGTGTGGTAGGATGTAGCAGTCAGAAGACTCTGATGGCAGATGCATTATTTTTAATCAGTTGTTGGAGGCTATTTAGTTACAAGATAGTTGCATGTACGAACAAAAATAGGAAGTGTTGCACGAAAGAACATTCCAAAGGTACCGGATCAGGACAAATTGATTCCTTTCTTGTTGAGAGGGAGTGTTGAAATTTGCAACAAGAAACAATGAAATTGGCATCTAGAAACAACATCCAGAAAATGGCACCCAGAAATGGCTACCATGGAGGCTTTTGATTTAATTATTTCTTAATTAAATTAGAAGAAATATGTGTCAAATTTATTTATCCCTTAAATAAATCTGACAATATATTCTAAAATTATCTCATAATCACTTGCAATAGTTAACTGAGTGTGATAGACTCAGTTAGCTCATGAAATTCAAGTTGAGGGTGGTTGGTGAGGCATGTAGAGTGATTCTATTTGTTTTTGAGTCCAAGTTGCGGTTAATTTATTATTTTAACACATGAGAAATTAGTTAACTCAATAAAGTGAGTTAAAGTCAGACTAACTAGTTGTAATTGATTGTTGCACTAGTGAGAGGTCAAGTGAATTAAATCAGATTTAATTCACATCTAGTAATCTATCAAGTGACTGATGATTTACTATTAATAGTTGCATGCATGTCAGTTCTGATGAAGACCCAGTTGAGACATAGGTTAAAGGGAATTTATCTATCAGTTGTATTTATAGCAAATTGCCCAGGCATAATAATATACACCATAGGATTCCCATGATGTATTACACAGTCAAGGAAGGATAATTATCCTTTTTAACAGGGATTAATTTCCTAGGGATTGCGTGAGCAAGGCAGGCTGAAGACAGACTAAGAATTGGCTAAGTGTTGGACCAATTTTGTTTGGATCAGTGTGAGACAGTCAGGATAGTGCAACAGACTCTTGTGAGAAGAGTGCACTATATTGTTTCATGATTCCTTGGCTCATTATACAATAGAGATAGAGGGGTTTTGAGAAGGTTTCGTTCCCCATAAAAATATCTATGTTGTGGATTGATTTTCTTTCTATTACGTGGTGTGATTGTGCTATCGTGTTTAATTTCCATAAATTAATTGTAGAAGGATTCAGTATATTGCTCTAGAATATTGCATAACAGGATTGAATCCATTTGTATACATATATTATTTGTATAATTTCTATAGTTGGATCATTGAACAAGATTCCTCTCTCTATATCTAGAATCTTGTTATTTAAAGTACCGACGAGTCTTAAGAATCTGTTAAGCATGATTTTAGGTCTCTTTGCAAGGGTATTTTTTGCAAAAGCAAAAATGTTTGGATGGCCGGCCTTGAAAACATGAATTCTTGTAATGTCAATCTCTTATGATTTCAGTAAAGTTTTTAATCTTATTATCATATCCATTTATTTATTGATTTAACTGCTACTTCTCCAGAATAGTGGATAGAGTGCTCCACATCGACCGATGGATCTGTCAAGGTTTCCAATCACATATTCAGAGTGGCTCTGCAAATATTAGCTACCGGTCAGTTGGATAAACTCAACAATCCAAAGCTCAATAAATTATGACTCAGGTAAGAGATATGACTGATGCACATCATATCTAGAACTCCCTTCATGAGAACTTCTCTCAACATTCCAAAGCTTGAGAAATGCAACTGCGATTGGGCCTGCGAAAGAGGATTATGTAAAAGTGAATAAAATTTGACCCTAGAAGATACGAAGGAAAAGAAATAGCAAGAAAAAGAGGGGCCTTAATATGAGCAGACACTTTCGGCTATTTTTATTCCCCCGTGAGCAAGAGAGGGGTTATCTGAAGTCCAAAAACCCCCCATATATTTGTAGGAGGGTTCTTTCTTATAGCGAGTGGGAATCATAAAGAAAACACTTGGAATATAAAGAAAGGAGACAAACTACCCAAGCCCGAACAAACACAACCATAACATCTTCAACTGAAGAAAATATTCCATAACCAAATCCATGAGAACGACTAGTTGCATGATCTCGCATAACAATCACATCATCCAATTCTCCAAACGTTTCTCATATAATCTTGTAACCCCTTAGTGTCGACATCTCAAGAAATACCATGCAAAACAAGCTTCCTATCTCCTGTCAAGACTGGTTACTGGTAGATACCATTGTGTCGGTGTTAGGGAGTGAGGTGATTGGATGAAAAAATGAACTATGGAGTCTCGCCACCTTTCACACTCTCATTTCATGCTCTTCCTTACTCTCTCTGCTCCTCATTGCCCTCAAAACCTCACTCCTCCCAAGATCTACAATTATATTTTTGTCACCATGCTCGAAGTCTGTCCTCTTCGTTAGTCTCTCCTCTCACACTTGACTCACCTTCAGCCTCTCTCAAATTCATTAGTTGCATGGTTCTCATTTCCTCTATTTCATCTTTCCAAAAGTAAAAATACTGATGAAGGTGAATGTAAGGTTACCATATGGTTGAAAAAAAATACTTACCAGAAGGAGGTCATTGTAAATGTTAGAATGGAAGCCCTAAATAAGAAGAGGAAATGCACAAAAATAATGTTGTTATAAATATATTTTAAATCAACTACAAAGCATGATTCTATTCCTCAACGAGCTTCAGAAAAATTGTCTACTAAAGCTATACATATATAACCTTTAAGTATAATTATAAATCAACCTAAATCAACATTCACAGTATTAAAGTACTACAATATTTCCATCCGTAAGTTCTGAAATAAGAATGAAACTTGGAAAGCATAATAATAAACAATAAACCAAAACCCTGATAGTAGTTCAAATTCAACAGGAATTTCTCAATGAATTATTTCCATTGAATCGATAATGGGAAAGATCACTACCAACATTGCAGCGCCTTCTCCAATGAATTCCATCCCTCCTAGTGATACTTGAGAAATCATATGCCTTTGGAATAAGAGCAAAAGAATTGTCAGCATCAATTAAGACCATATTTCCTAATCAAGCCATGTGGATTGCCACACACTTGACAAGTGTGGGAATTGAGCCCATATTTATTGGGATAAGATTTCCATAGTGCAAAGTGAGGTATCTTCGATAAAAAAATCACCAAATTCGACCTCATAAACCCGTATTATCTGGTATGACTTCGCTCCTTTTCCAAATCGCTCCTTCCACTTTGCTCCACTATATCCAACACTGAAAAATGTTGCTATAAATGTCATTATGGGAGAATGGGTTCTTTTTAATTTTCTATTTACATTTAATAGAAGATAAAAATCAAGTATTGCAATAAGGAAAATTGATATAACGAGGTTAATTTTATTTTTGAGCTGAAGTAGTAGATGGAGTGTTTTTGCAACTTTGCATTTTTATTTTGTGAACAAACATTACCTTCATCAATACATTTTGGTAACCCACTAGAAACACACAGGTCATAATAAAAAGTAATTGCATGATGCTAAAATTTTCTAGTTTTGGGTATCCCTATGCATCATAGCGGAGTTTATATCCTCTTCCAAAGCATTCCAAAGTGAAGAGACATATGTTCATTGTTGTATTCTTGTACATTGTAGTTCCACATACTATTGAAACAAAAAAATGTTGGAAAATAATGTATGAAATCCTTGATACAAGTAATGGGAACTACATAATATACAACTTCATCCTTGAGGAAATATTTATTCTGCATGCTCCCAAATTCCAGAAGGCATCAAGTTTTCAAAATTTTCATGTTCTTTTTGAAAACAAATTGTCATCCTTCTCAACCTTTCTAGTCCTCCAAGCTTCATTTTCTAAAATTTGAAACAAGAATGGGAGCATGTAATCCACTTGTTTCCCATCCAAAATCAGAACATGATAAAAATACTCAGGGATTCCTTAAATTGTAGTAGATGAGACATTCAATTCATTTATGATTTTGAGCACCCCATGAAATGAATGTTTCTCATTTTATTTTTTTCCTCCCCCATCCTAACAAATTCTCATTTTAATATCCAGGTGTTGTTCAGAGAAAATGGTTGAATATCACAATGATTCCTCTTCAAATATTGCAATACTTTATTAGCCTCCTCGTTCCTCATGCCTTCCAAATCCATATCCTTGTTTCCTATAATGATACCTTTAGGTCGATCTACATCCATCTACATTTCTTTCGACATGTCTTTGCACCCTTTTAATGCAAATGCTAATTTATACCTTTGATGGAACGGATCCGAGGAGGGGTGAGTGAATTAAGTGCAATTCAAGCCCGATGCCTCATGCATAAGAGAGATTACGAGTGTACATTGTATTGTGGTGTTGGGGCGGGTGTGTAACCTTTTGTGTTATTCGAAACCAACACATATATTAACAAGCTTCTTTAAATACTAGCAATTGCACCATATGTTGCAAAGGAAACGTTGTAAAGCAGTAACATAGGAAAGAGTAGTATAGAGGAAATTCTCTCACATGAATCATACAAATTTTAAACTAATAAAACTATATTCTAAAATGAAAAAATATGTATAATATATATACAAAAATGTATGCTCTTAAAAGTATGTTCTTGCTTGTAAAAGTATTTAGTTTCAAATAATATTAGTGAAATCTCCAAGATTTATCTTTGTTGCAATACCAACCTTCCTAGCCTTTTTAGCCTATATATATAATTCTCATGCTAACCCTTTTTATATACAAATGGTGTAACAACATCATCACCAATTTCAATGGCATGGACAACCCAACACTTGTTTATAAAAAAATCAATATATGAGTTAAACTCAAATATATTTTTAAAAACATATAATAAGTTTCTTTATTATGATATTCATCCCCACTTTACCATGAAGATTTTTAAATTGTAAATATAATTTATTACAATACTATGGGCCAATACAATGACTTAATGATACTACATGCATGCAAAACCATAATTCATCTTCATATTTCACATGTTGATAGAACCTTTTTTTTAATTAATCAATTTAATTAAAAACAACATAAAAGGCATAATTATTTTTGAGATATATATCTCAACTACTATGAAGAATAACCTTTTTTTTCAATTAATCAATTTAATTAAAAGCAACATAAAAGACATAATTATTTTTGAGATATACATCTCAACTACTATGAATAATATCCAGTGGAGATTAAATAGCTACCACGAACTTAATAATTATTGAGAATTAAATTAAAATTAAAGCTTAATAATTATTAAGAATTAAATTAAAATTATGAAAACCCTTTTGTAAAATAAATATTTTGACATAATTATAAATAATTAAATTAAAATTCAAAAACTCTTTTCAAAATAAATATACCTATAAACATAATTATAACTTTAATTTGTCAAGATTGTATTAATATAATTATATAAACTTAAATAACATTACATTAGATTTAACTTTAATAATAAAATTACTTAATTAAATAAATTGTTAATTTATTCAATTTAATACTAACCTCACCCTAAAAAAGGAAAAAGAGAGATAACATACCTTGATTAAAGGAAAACTAATAAACCCAAAATTTTCTAATATCAACTCAGGGGCAATGGAATAGAGGAAAACAAACCCCACTCTTGACAAGGAAAAAGAGAGATACCATACTTTGATTAAATGAAAACAAATACACTCCAAATTTTCTAATCTTCGATACCATACCTTGATTAAATGAAAAGAAATAAACTCCAAATTTGCTAATCTTGGATATCAACTCATTGGAATTTGGAATAAACGAAAACAACTTAGGTGGAGGATGGAATAATGGAAAGTAGTTGAAAATGACACTAATAACACATACCAGAAAGCAGAAACTCCGGAAACAGATGCACTATGTACGCATCCATTCATCTGCGATTAAAGGGCAACAATTTATGTTTATTCTTTGGTCATTCGTTGCGCATGTTGCCAAAATAAAGCATAATTTTTTGTCTCTAAACCCAACGAAATCACAGATGAAAATGATAGACCAAATGAATCCTTGAGCACACCAAAATTTAGATTTTAAATGATACACCAAACGAATCCTTGAGCACACCAACATTTAGATTTCAACAGATAAGATTGTAGAAGAATTTTCACCTATCAACCTGACTAAAGCAATTGGAAATGAAAAGACTGGAAAAATTAACAATAACGAATCCTTGGGTACACAACGTTTGGATTTCAACAGATAATATTAAATCATATAGTGAAATATTCTCCAAATCTACAAAGTTCAAAATATTATAAAAGCAACAATACTATTGAACAGATTATATGTTTTAATGCAACGAAAGTCCTTATTCCTGAATTTTCCTTTCGTTTAACCAAGAAAGTTTGTGTGATCGAAAGTAGGAGGACTCATTCCTCGTCACACCTCTATTTCACAACGTCAGCCCAGGCCTTGAAGTTTGAAAATTGCGGGCTGGGGGACTGCTTATGCTTTCAGGGAAAGCATCTGTCGTTTTTGTACGCCTGCACTACTGTAAATGCGAAAATTTAATAGGAGGTGCAATCTTTCTAGCCTGCACATGATCCAACGGATTCTCCGCCATTTCGCTGCCTAAATCTTCTACCCGCAGTGGATTCTCCCACCCCCTTTCCCGCTGAAAATTCACGCATTATCACAACCACAGAGGCCAAGCGCCATGTGTTGATGCTCCCTTTCTTGGCTCAGGGCCATATTATCCCCTTCCTAGAGCTCGCAAAGATAATATCCATCAAAACAGACTCTCCCATTAATGTGAAAAGATAATATCCATTGAGACCTGCAAATGTAATTCAGTTTCAACTCATTAGTCAACAACTGATAATCAACAAACACTATTGGAGGATGAACAAAGCATCAACTACAGAGCACCCACATGCAATTCATCACTATAGTAGGAATTGATTGTTTAGTAAAAAATAGAAAAGTTTTATGCTCGAGTCTTTTCTCTGAGATTGGACCAAAAATAGAATTCTGAGGATAATATTTAGAGTTAAAAGAGTATATTTATAGATGCAATATTATATATAGGTTTTTGTTACAATATTTATTTTCTTTGACAATGCTCTTTCTTTTGGTGAAAATGTAGAGTTAACTATAAGTCCCAACAGAGAACCTTGTACATGGAAGCACCTTAACTGAAAGCGATATTCATGAATATTTTCAACGCTAATTTAAAATAGCGAATGTTTTGGATTAAAAAATAATTTGTAAATAAAATTCTTCTAGTTGGAAGTCAAACTACAACGGTTAAGTGAGCTTGAAGATTCCGGCTAGTGGCTCAAAGCCGTCAAAGTTCACCCTAAAGACCATGTGGCCTTGTGGAGAAACAGTTGGATCGAATCCTGGCAACACGGGATACGGGGGCATCTAGGGAAATAAACTGCCTGCGATAATCTCGCTATCATATGGAGCCAGGAAAAAAAACCGCTAAAAGAACCTGGTCGAGAACTACTATTTAATAAAGCTATAGCTACGTTAAATGGTTAAGCTAGAGTAACAATTCAAACCAAATATATTATTCTCAAATATTTGAATTATACTATATCAAGTCACGAGTGCCCTACAACCCAATATTACAATTAATGAAAGCTACTGAGTAGCGATTCAAACCAAATATAATATTCTAAAATCTTTGAATTAACATAGTATTATAAGTCACGAGTGCGCTGCAACCCAATCTTTCATGAACCTCTTGAAGATCAATTATTAGCGAAATATCTGCCAATGAAAGGGCTGAAAGGGAAAGGGAGGGAAGGAGGAACCCTAAACATCGTAAATGGAGTTAAAATAAAGTCATAATAGAACCCTCCACTAGTGCTCTGCTGACCACCCTTTCCCAATTTTCTATCGTCGATTAGTTATTTGATCACCGATGGAAGGACAAATATTGTTATTTAGAACAATGGGTCACAATATTTAAACCCTTAACGTTTCCGCTGCAAAATCTTTAACATAATAATTTTGCTGTATATACGTATTAACTTGATATGCAATATATCTTAAGCCAACATATATCATACTTGGAATTTAACTATCAATTTTTAAAGAAATTAAGTAATGAAGCACCAACGAATTTCATCTCTCTTTGAAACTTCAACTGCGGTAGATGGCATCTCTATTACCCTCATCTCTCAATTTTATTTGGATTAATGGAAATTGCGTACTTGGAGGAACACGCTGCTCTTAAAAAAAAAGGATGGTCCATTAAAACCGTAAACCGTATCAGAGAGCGAGCGTTTTATTTTCAATGACTGCAGGAAGGATGGATCTAAACTAAACATGATCAATCATCAAACAATGTGAAGAAACCAAAAAAATATACACGAGTGAAGGATACACGAGTTTGTCATAACATAAAAGACTACATCTTCCATTTCACAATGAATGCAAATAAAGAGTGACGCTTTTTTCGAAAACCTGACAGGTATAAAAATGATTAAAAATATTCCAATTAAACAATCTCAACATAAAAAAAATAAAGAGAAAGTTTTTTTCGTAGCTATTTAAAAAATAAATATTCAATTAAACAATCTCAACATCCATAATGGCAATTAATAGTGATGACAAATTTAAGTGGGAATTTTCAAATTATGAAGTATTATAAATAATAGTTAAAAGGATAAAATATTTTATTTGATCCTTCAATGCAGCATGGCAGCCAACATTTATATGTACACCACTCTTTGCTTTATTAAACATGAAATATAAATTCTGTCAAATTGGCATTACCTCGGTCCCAATACAGTAATAGAGGCTCAGGTGTTAGATGAAGGAGCTAGAGGAGTAAGATCATATCAGGCGGATGTTGTGGAGGCAGATGCTTGTGACGACCCAAAACCAGAACTAGAACTGGTGGCTGGCTTGCTAATTTGGGTAATAGAACTCACAAATACAGGCTTTGTAGGATTAGGTAATGTCACAGAGTCAGATGAAAGCATCGGAGTGGCTGCAGACATCAATGGACGAAGTGATGCCTCAGCTTGACTACACAAGAGACCAACGTGAATGCATCTTAGCGCTTTCTCCTTATCATCACATGTTTCAATTATCGCCAAATCAATCCTCTGCACACTGTTTCCTCCCTCATATGATCTCCATGCCTACAAAATCACGATGGGTCGTCATTTTATTATGTTAAATAAATCAGCAGGGAAACATTATCTTACCCATCCTAAAAGAATCTGCATTTCTGGTGACAAACTATAATCCGTGTTCTTTCTTCCTGTGATAAGTTCAAGGAGTAGCACACCAAAGCTATAGACATCAGCTTTTACAGATAACTGTCCCTGCATAGCGTACTCTGGTGCCATATACCCGCTACATATCCAAATTAAATTACAATGTCAAGCATTATATGGTGATGGAAAATTTAGAGTAATGATCAGTTACTGTGCTCATCGTCGCGAAGGTGGCCAAGCTCTCCAGGTTGCAACCATAGATCTCCAAGAGGAGGATGAGTCGATTATTTTTAAAACTGTTTTTCTTAACTGATTAATAATAACAGTTTTTAATCAAAGGTAGATATAATTTCAATCGTCTAACATTAAAATCAATGGTAGACAATAGTACACCTGGCAGTTTAGGAAAGTTGTTTTCAAATAAGAATGCTTTACAGCGTAATTAGAAAGGTTATTTAATGTTCCGTTGGAGAGCTCATGAAGAGCCTCTTTAATGTTAAAGGGAGTAAGGAGGTACGTAGGGTGAGTTTTAGTTTAATATTTTTTTATTTTAGTTTTATTTTTTATATTTTTTATTTTAATTTGTTGTAATTTATATAATTTATGTTAAAAAATATAATTAATTTATGTAAATTAATTATATTTAATTGATTTAATTTTTAATTTTTGTACTTAGTTAAATGATTTTTATTTTGATTAATTTGATTTTTTAGTTTAATATTTATTTATTTTTAATTATTTTAATAATAATGATCATTATAATGAAAATTATAACTTGCACTTAGAGTATTTTTTATGGAAGAAATTAAGTTACGATTAGAATTTCATTATTTCATTTAATGTAATAATTTCTATAAGTCATAATGATTACTATAAAAACCAATTCAATGCAGGGAAAATAAGGAAATTCAAATGAATGATTTTCAATCATGAGAATATGAGAGGAGGCACAGGGTGAAACTAATAGGAGGAGCCAAGAATTAAATTGGGTCAAATTAGCAACAACAACTAGTATAACTTGATGGTGTATAAGTAAGTATTAATTCTATTGGCCCCTAGTGTGGTCGAGATCTAGCACCTAGTAAACCATAAAAGCTACAAATTCAATGTCGATGAATTCATATCTATCAACCAATAGTTGAGCTGCTACTAGATGGATTTATTGAAGAACTTAAACAAGGTATGCAAGTGAAAATGATGAGTAGTAGAGTGAGAAAAAAGGAGATTTGTGGAGCTACTCTCCACCATACTCAAGGAGCCTCTCCAAATTCAAACTCATTATATAGGCATTGTGGACGGAAAAAAGAGCCACACATCAAAGCAAGAAAAGAGTGAGGGCACAAAGATAACCAAGGGGAGAGAAACTAAACCAACAAGTGGTGTGAAAGACTAATTGACGAGCGAAGAATAAGAGGGGAGAGAAAGGCCTAGAGAAGGAGTGCATCTTTAAGACAACTAAAAACACTTGAGCCATAGATCTTGAGGATGTAGACCATAGACGAAGCCTAGGGGACACAAACTTGAAATGAACACAAATATTATAATAAAACATATCACTAAGTGAAGAAAATGGAATGAAAGACCTGAGGAGCTCATCAACCCATCCCCAGCACAGAGCCACACCAAATCTCGACTCTAATTCTCACTTGAAACTAATAGAAATGTGGGAGGCCAACTCACGAGGACACAGTCCTTCTCTCATCAAATAAATAGAAACAACATTGTGCCTATGGAAACCCCCCCCCCCCCCCACTATAATAGCTATATTCCATAGAGAAAATCTCATCCCAAATGATTCTCAACTATAGATACTTAGCTTTATCCCACTCACGGGTTCCATTATGGAATTAAGACATTTGATACTATGATGCTCGATTAGGTGTGGAAATGATCATCCACATTATGTGATACATAGATGTAGGAGGGAGTTGGCCACACCTCCCCCTCTATTGAGTGGGATGGTGAAGGTGGTACCGCCCCATCCTACCATTGATCTCCATTCCCCACCCCATATGAAGAATTTTGAATCAATATTATTTATATAACATAATTTTATTATATTTCTATTTCATCAAATTATAATAATTTGTTATATTTTTTGAAAAATTATATATTAATTATTAATTTTTGATCACCTTCTTATAATACCTTAGATTTCTTTCCCCCTGTAAGTCCTTATCATCCCTAAACTTATCCTTAAATTTGGAAGCAATATTATTTTTAATATTATCCTTCTTCCTCGAGATAATATCCTCCTTTATCCCCCAAAGGTCAAGCCAAGGCTAGGAATCCATGTGCCATCCCTGCTTGAGTCAGAGGTGGAGGTTTTGGCTAGCATTATAAGTAATTTTTAGGATCCTCCTGGCATCCATGTTGTAAATATTCTTCTTATAAATCAGATACCTAAAAATATCCATGCCTTATTGGGGGAGAGGCTATATTTAATCAAGAGGATGGGATAAGGGGTATTCCCTTTAATATTGAGGTTGTAGGTTATAAAATGCTTCTGGATCAGCATGATGTTCCTCCATGGTTCTCTAGATATACTATAACCCCAAAACTCACAACCATATAAAATAACAGGGGTTATAAGAGTCTCAAAGAGGATTTTTTTTTTTAACTCCAAACCAAAAAATGAGTAGAATTACAAATATTTTTAATCTCATAATAATTTTTGTAGCCTCCAATAATCCTTTTCTCAATGCTAAAATTCTAGTTGAGCAGATGATGAATGTCATTACCTAAATATTTATATGAATAAAACTTCTTCAAGTAATTGTTACCATACATGAAATTATCATGGTTGGCATTATTGGATTTAACTATCACAACTTTAGTCTTATCAATATTATTGCTCATACCCACGTGTAGAAGTAGTCATATAGTATTTTAAGTCATTGATCAAGATCATCATAGCTTCTGACTAGAAGAACGATATTGTTAGAATAAAGGAGAAGAGTAATGACCATGCTGGTGAGCTTGGGGCCATCACATCCTGCAGCTTCCAAACACTCTTCTAGCTTATTGATATAAATTCCAAAATGGGTAGTGGAAGGGTACACTGTTACACATAATTTTGTCACATCTATGCAAATGATTCAAAATACAAATATTTCACCATCTGAAGAATTGTTTTCATTAATCCCTGGTTACCAGAGATGGAAACCTGAAATTCCCAGTAAGTGATAAACTCATGAATTGAATGTTTACAACATTCTCCAAGTAAGTGGGAATATTTAAAACCACCCCAGGCTTCACCATCAAAGAAAACATTCCCATAATTTCCCTATCTATCATTTTAGCATTTGTTTACCCAGCATTTTAGCCAAAATTTGGAGAATTGGCCTCATGTATTTAGCAAAGAGGCTCAAAGGAAATTCATCTGAACCCATGGAAAATGTTTCCTTTTCAGGCATTAAGTAAAACACAGTCTGAGCAAACTCAAGTCCAGGAAACTCTTGAAAGTATGTTGTTGAGATTGCAACAATATGATGATCTTAGTGAAAAGAGTCGCCTTCACTAAGTGGGCCCGCAGGCTATTTTTGGCGCAAGTCTATTTTTAGACTATGTCTATTTTTAGACATGTCGATCATATTCTATGAGTTGCAGGATGCTATTTGTGGATGGCTGGTCAAGTTGGAAAAATATATGGACTTCTATTTTTAGACATATTAGGCGGAATCTATTTTTAGATTGCTAGTCTAAAAATAGATATGTCGAATATTATTAGCTCTTAATAATATTTGGACTATAAACATTATCTTATTCTCTTGGAGCACTTCAGTTAAGTGCACAGATGTGGCACAGGAGCTAAAAGAAGGAATTACGCTATTCCTGAGGGTTAAGTGGAGCTATTGCATGGATACTTCGGTTAGAACTCATGTGACAGAGTTTGGTGGAGTTATTGAAGTAGTTGATGGAGTTGTGTTTAGTTTAACTGAGTTAAACATAGTTGAGCTAGTTGTATCTAGTCTAACTGATTGATACACTAGTGAGAGTGGTGTGAATTAATTATTAATTAATTCACTAACTATTAACTCATTAATCAACTAAATAATACATCAGTTAACTACAGTGCATGGACAGTTTCAGTGGAGACCAGTGAAGAGGTAGGTGAAAGAGAAGTGTGACTATCAGTTGTGATTATACTGTTGCATGATTTGCAACAACCGGTGATTGGAGATGCCAATGAGGATTGTGTGAGCAAGGCTGGACCAATTCGAGTTCATTCAGAGTGATTCTTCAGCAGTGATTGCGCAGTAGAGGCAGGCTATCAAGTGGCAGAGATTGGAGCATGTGATTTGCTAGATCGGGGCTTGATTAGTGTGTAGCAATTGGAGATTATACTGAGAGCTTGTGAGGAGCTTTGTATAATGATTGTTACATGATCTCTATGAAATATAATATACAGATAGTTGGGGTTTTCAGCTTTAAGCTTTCCCATTAAATATTGTGTTCATATGTGTGATTGTTTGTGGTTTTAATGTGTGCATGCAATTGATTTTATTTCCGCATGTGATGATCAATGGTAAAAGAGACTATGTATTATGCATGAAGCTAAAATAGTGTGTGATCAGGAGAATCTCGGTGAATAATATATTAGTTATTCAAATTTCTACATGGTATCAAAGGCATATTGATCATTGGAGCAATTGCAAAACATTAAGCGGTTGAGTTTTGTGATGGTGGAATTCGAATTTGCAGCAGTGTTTTCTTGGTGTCAAAGTTGAGATGTCTTTCAACGGATTGTGATTGGAGTATGCCCTTGAGAGAAGTTCAAATTATATTGCATGGAAGGATGGGATCGAGGTGGTGTTTGGATGATAATGGGTTGAAGGACTTCATAGATGCGAAATTCAAAACTTGCTTCTAGCGATCTTTGCGCACTTGACGCATGGCAAAGAAGACGAGAAAAGTGTCGAAGAATTACGTTGGAAGAGGCTATGAGATCACATAGTGTCCGACCTTCATGGTAAGTCTTACTCATTCTTGATGTGGAAAGCATTGACAGACTTATTCCAAAGCAAGAGCAACCAAAGGAAGTTGGCACTCAAGGATAAACTCGGGAACATAAAAATGGAGAAAGGCGACAATATGCCCAAGTACCTCACGAAGTTCATCCAAAAAGGGATGAGCTGGGAAGTGTGGGGGTGATTGTAGATGACGAGGACTTGGTGAGCTTGGCTCTCCTTGGGCTTTCGAAGAGTTGGCATAGCTACAAGGACTCTGTCAATGGTTGGGAGAAACTGCCAGGATGGGAGCGACTTTGGTCAGATCTTGTGCAGGAGGAGATAAGGCGGGGTACCAGGGATGGATCTTCATCGAAGAATGAAGATGAAGAAAATTGCACTTTGGATGCCAAAGCAAGGAAAGGGAAGGGAAAGAAAAATCCTTCTCAATCCGGTGCGAAAGGAAAGAAGCAGGACTTGTCCAAGGTGAAGTGCTTTCATTGTCACCAACACGGACATTATGCCACTAATTGTCCATAGAAGAAGAAAAATAAGCAGGTTTCTGGATCTACAGCTAGAGAGGCCTTAGCCTCGCAGTTTGAGATGGATTTTTCGTTGATCGCATGCTTGGTTTCAAGTGTGATGGGATCAGTGTGGTTTATTGACAGTGGTGCGTCCTTCCATATGATCAGAGACAAAGATTTGTTTAGTGATCTAGATGAAAAGGATCTTGGAGTGCACATCGAGACGGGCGATGATGGTAGATATAATGCGACTAGTATCAGGACCATTTCCTTTGAGAGGATTACGGTAAACCCTTCGTATTGAAGAAAGTGATGCATGTTCCCGAGTATTGAAGAAGAATATTATCTCTGTGGCCATGTTAGAAGACAAGGGATATGATGTTGTCTTTAGCGAGGAAAGGCTTTCTGCTTGCTTGATAAGGTAGTGAAACCCAAAGGATAGGGTTTGAGTTAAGAACCTTTATCGAGTGAGTTGCGAGTAGATGGCTACGCAACAATGGCGGGCAAGGCGAAGGAGTGGTGGCTAGGGATGATGAGCGGCGTTTGTGGCATCGGAGATTGGGCCACCTTCACCATGGAGCTTTGAAGATCTTGCGTGATTTCTACTGGGCTTCCTAAGGTACTCTTGCGCCCCAAGGTACTCTTGCGCGATCAGATTAGTGCAAGGGATGTACCTTGGGAAAATTTGTGAAAGCCACCTTTCACGAGAAGGATAGTCGTGCCACGACGATCCTTGAGAGAATTCACACAGACGTGTGTGGACCTTTCTCAGTAGCTTCGACAGTAAAGCATGGGTACTATGTGATATTTGTTGATGATTTTTCTCTGAAGTGCTGGATCTTCTTCATGTAGAAGAAGAGCGAGACATACTCAAAGTTCTCTGAGTTCAAGGCACTGGTTGAGAAATAATCATGGAAGCAGGTGAAGGCTATTAGGAGCGACAATGGTGGTGAATTCATCTCTGGCGAATTCAAGGACTTTTGCAGCGCAGAAGGAATTCGAAGAGAGCTCATAACACCTCATAACCCACAACAGAATGGGGTTGCTGAGCGGAAGAACAAAATGATCGTGGGTGTTGCACGGGTGATGTTGCATGATCAGGGCCTTCCCATACACTTGTGGGCTGAGGCATGCAATACTGCAGTATATGTGCAAAACCGTTGTCCTCACAGGATACTTGGCATGAGTACACCCGAGGAGGCGTTTTCTGGTAAGAAACCTGATATTTCCCATTTGAGGATTTTTGGTTCACATGTTTACATTCATGTGACGAAGGATGCTAGGAAGAAGCTGGAGCTGACCGCAGAGGTTGGGATATTTTTGGGGTACACTAATACACCCCACAACTATTGTGTGTATTTTCCAGACAGTCGCAAGATTGTTGTGCGACGGGATATCAAATTTCATGAGGAGAAAGCCATGAAGTGTTCGCTTGAGAGGGATCCACACTTGCATGCAGATGAGGAGCTATTAGTTCCTAAGGATGAGCCTCAGGATGTGGATCAGCCATAAGAGGAGGTTCATGGAGTGGAAGAGACCACTCATGTAGCGCCAACCATCAGAGGGCGGAAGTGCACTACAGAAGCTGAGCGACTAGCTCAAGATGCAGAGAGGATTGTAGGAGCACCTACATCACAGTGAAAACAGAGACAGTCGCCTGATCGGTATACTGGATACATGGATCTTATGAGAAATTGTATCGTGACAGAGCCATCCTCTTTCGAGGAAGTTGTGGAGGATCCCGCATGGGTAGATGCCATGGTGGAAGAGTATGATTCGATTGTCAGAAACAATGCACAGGAGATTGTCCCAAGGCCGAAAGGGAAATCAGTGGTAGGTTCGAGATGGATCTACAAAGTGAAGCAAGCAGCTAACGAAAGTGTGGAGAAGTACAAGGAAAGATTTGTTTCCCAAGGCTTCTCACAGATTGAGGGGATCGAATATGAGGAAACCTTTGCACCTGTTGCAAGGTATTCTTCCATACGGACGATTCTTGCTCTCTCAGTGTAGATGGGGTGGCACGTTCATCAGATGGATGTGAAGACTGCGTTCCTGAATGGAGTGATTGAGGAGGAGGTGTACATAGAGTAGCCCGAAGGTTTCGAGATTTTAACAGCGAATCGGATGTGTGCAGGCTCAAGAGAGCGTTGTATGGGTTGAAACAAGCACCTCGTGCTTGGTACACACAGATAGACAGTTATTTCACCGGATTTGGATTCTCCAAGAGTGAGGCGGATCCGAACCTATACCAGATTGTGGTGGAGGGTAAGTTGTTGATCATTATACTTTATGTAGATGATTTTATTTTGACAAGTGATGAACTATTGATACTCTCATGCAAGGCTGATCTTGCAAAAGAGTTTGAGATGAAGGATTTGGGCCTCCTTCATTATTTCTTGGGATTGGAAATTTGGCAGCACAGTGATGGACTGTTTGTGTCTCAAGGCAAGTATGCCCGGGAGATACTGGAGAAGTTCAACATGCATGGCTGCAAGCCTATCGACACTCCTCTTCTTGGTGGATGGAGGAAATAGGATGCTACATTGGCATAGGTAGTGGATGCCACTGCTTATCGACAGTTGGTGGGGTCGCTTATGTATCTATTCAATACACGACCTGACATATGCTATGTTGTTAACCAGCTTTCACAAGCTATGGTTAAGCCTACCAAGCTCTACTGGAAGGCAGGAAAGCATGTATTGAGATATCTCAAAGGCACATCAGGATATGGATTATGGTACAGAAAGTCAGATGAGGTGAAGTTGTGTGGCTTCATGGATGCAGATTGGGCAGGGAGCCCAACGGATAGAAAGAGCACATTTGGAGGGATTTTCAGTATCATTTCGACAACAATTTCTTGGTACAGTAGGAAGTAGAGATCCATGGCACTCAGTTCAGCAGAGGCCGAGTATATGGTAGCGATTTTGGTTGCATGCGAGGCTATATGGATTAGGAAGATCCTGGTCGGGTTGTTCGGTTCTCACTTAGATCCTACTGTGATATATTGTGATAATCAAATTTGCATAAAACTCTCGATTAAATCAGTATTTCGTGATAGATCTAAACACATTGACATCCGGTATCATCATATCAGAGATTGTGTGCAGTGGAAGATCATGTTACTTTCATACATTTCTATGGAGGATTAGGATGTTGATATCTTGACGAAGGCACTCACCAAGAGAAAATTTGAATAACACAGGGGCAGGATAGGGGTGGCAGATAATCCTTATCTTGTTGAGAGGGAGTGTTGAGATTGCAAAAACATGATGAGCTTAGTGAAAAGAGTCGCCTTCACTAAGTGGGCTCTCAGGCTATTTTTGGCGCAAGTCTATTTTTAGACTATGTCTATTTTTAGACATGTCGATCATATTCTATGAGTTGCAGGATGCTATTTGTGGATGATTGGTCAAGTTGGAAAAATAGATGGACTTATATTTTTAGAAATATTGGGCGGAATATATTTTTATATTGCCAGTCTAAAAATAGATATGTCGAATATTATTAGCTCTTAATAATATTTGGACTATAAACATTGTCTTATTCTCTTAGAGCACTTCATTTAAGTGCACAGATGTGGCACATGAGCTGACAGAAGGAATTACGCTATTCCTGAGGGTTAAGTGGAGCTATTGCATGGATACTTCAGCTAGAACTCATGTGACAGAGTTTGGTGGAGTTGTGTTCAGTTGAATTGAGTTAAACATAGTTGAGCTAGTTGTATCTAGTCTAACTGATTGATACACTAGTGAGAGTGGTGTGAATTAATTATTAATTAATTCACTAATTATTAACTCATTAATCAACTAAAGAATACATCGGTTAACTACAGTGCATGGACAGTTTCAGTGGAGACCAGTGAAGAGGTAGGTGAAAGAGCAGTGTGACTATCAGTTGTGACTATAGTGTTGCATGATTTGCAACACACAGTGGTTGAAGATGCCAATGAGGATTGTGTTAGAAAGGCTGGAGAAATTTGAGTTCAATCAGAGCCATTCTTCAATAGTGATTGTGCAGTAGAGGCTTGCTATCAGGTGGCAGAAATAGGAGCATGTGATTTGCTAGATCAGACCTGTTTAGTGTGTAGCAATTGGAGATTATACTGAGAGCTTGTGAGGAGCTTTGTATAATGATTCTTACATGATATATATGACATATAAAATACAAATAGTTGGGGGTTTTCAGCTTTAATATTTCCCATAAAATACTGTGTTCATATGTGTGATTGTTTATGGTTTTAGTGTGCGCATGCGATTGTTTTTATTTCCGCAATTAATGATCAATGGTAGAAGAGATTTTGTATTGTGCATGAAGTTAAAATAGTGTGTGATCAGGAGAATCTCAGTGAATAATATATCATTTATTAAAATTTCTACATATGTATGCAATCAAGTACTTAATGAATAAACCCATCACCCTAGATCTTATTACAAGATGGTTATTGTTAATTGAAGAATTTGACATTACAATCATAGATAAACCAGGGAATGATAATGTAGTTTTTGATTTCCTATATAGACTGGATATTAGCGATGAAGGTACACCTATAGAGGATATTTTTCTGGATGAACATATTTTTCCAATTTCTACTCATACTTCGTGGTACACAAATATTTCTAATTATCTTGCTACAGGGAAGGTGCCTCATCATTTTTTGTGCAGGTAACAATGAAATATTATTCATCATAATGCCCATTATTCTTGGCTAACAGGATATCTTTTTCATATAGGGCTCAACCAGCAAATCCGATGTTGTGTAGGATAAGATGAAATATATGATTTCTTGAAGGCTGCTCATGATGGTCCCTATGGAGGACACTTTGCAGATAAAAGGACTAGTTATAAGGTGTTACATATGGGATACTATTGTCCTTCCATCTTCCAGGATGCCAGAAATGATGTTTGAAGATGTGATAGCCGCCAGCGGATGGGTTAGCCTGGTCGATCAAATAAAATGTCATTACAACCCCACGTAGTCCTTGAGCCCTTTGAAAAATGGGCTATTGATTGTTTTGGCCCATTAAATCCATCTTTACATCAGAAAGTTCATGTTTTAGTCTACATGGATTACGTAACAAAGTGGGTAGAGGCCAAGGTTGTTGTGAAAGCAACAGAACAGGTTGTTTCAGACTTCTTATTTGAAGATATTTTGCTTGATATAGTGCTCTGAGAGAGATATTTTCAGATGGGGGATCTCAATTCACATCACATATGATAGAAAATCTTATGAAAAAGTATGGAATCAAGCATAGGGTGAAATCTCCATACCATCCTCAGGTAAACGATCAAGTGGATAGAAAGAACAATGTATTAGAAAATATTTTCACAAAGACTGTGGCAAGACGTCGCCGAGATTGGATTGAAAAAATTCCTAAAGCTCTCTGGGCATACAAAACAACATGGCGGAATACAACAGGGTTTTCACCATTTTAGCTTGTCTATGGAAAATCCCCATTGTTTCCAGTAGAGTTCGAGATTAACACACTCAAAATAGCTCTTGAAGTAGGACTAGACCTTTCAGAAGCCCAAAAATACCGATTGGAATAGCTAAATGAGCTCGATGAAATTCGTTTAATGGTTTTCCAGAAAACTGCTGCAATCTAGCAGCAGAGAACAAAATGGCATGATAAATTTATCAAGAATAAGTATTTTCACAAAGGGGATTGGGATTTACTGTATGATTCCCACATTAAGGATTTTAATGGAAAGATTTTCTCTCGTTGGATGGGACCTTATGAAGTTGATGCGATGTTTGATAATGGAACTGTCAGACTTGTCACAATTAACGATACACATGCTTCTTTCATAGTAAATGGAAATAATCTTAGATTGTATCACCGCCCAGATTCTAAGGATGCCTTCATCAAACATCTCTCTGATAAATCTAGTTTGAAGGTTGTTAGTGCAGAGAATTCCTCCTCTGCATCCTCTAATAAAAAAAAAAAACCATATATAATAATCTATATAAATAAAATATTGTTACTACTCAATTGTTTTTTTGTGGGTACTATCACCGGTGTGAAATTATGCAGAGATCAAATTTTTTTTAAGTACCTAGTGTTGTTACTCCTTCGATGTTGTTACTCTAATGTTGTTACTCCTCTAGGTGTTGGAATTTTTTCTAGGTACCCGGTGTTGTTACTCCTTCGGTGTTGTTACTCCTCTGGGTGGTGGAAATTTTCTAAGTACCCGACGTTGTTACTCCTTCGGTGTTGTTACTCTAATTCTGTTACTCCTTTGGGTGGTGAATTTTTTCTAAGTACTCGGTGCTATCACTCCTTCGGTGTTGTTACTCATCCGATGATGTTACTCCTCTAGTTTTGTTACTTCGTAAATTTTTTCTAAGTACCTGGTGGTGTTACTCCTTCAGTGTTGTTACTCCTCTGATGTTATTACTCCTCCGATATTGTTACTCCGTAAATTTTTTCGAAGTACTCGATGTTGCTACTCCTTCGGTGTTGTTACTCCTCCAATGTCGTTACTCCATCAATGCGGTTACTCCTCTAAGGCTGTTACTCTGCCTAGGTAAGTCACCAGGTATGTCCTCGATCAAATTTTGCAGATTTGATTAATAATTATTTTGACATGATCGTGGACAATCATCCCTTAGTTGGGGGGAGGTATTGTCATAACTGAAATTACAACATAATCAAATTGTAATAATTATTTTCCCATGTCATCATCAGAACTTGTGCCAATACGTACACTCAACGACCCTTACCCTATTCTACACAATTATTAATATGTATCGGGACTTGATATAAGTACGTTTACATTAGTTAAATAGTCCTTCCCAACTCTAATTACCATAATTATCCTTCATCATTACCATAATCTGCCATGATTTTTCCCATTTCCCAAAAAATTACCTGATGTATTTTACTATTATCACACTCCATTTTCTACCATTCCCTCACCGCAATAATTACCTGTCGCTACTCTCCCCTAATGGTCCTCTACTATTCCAAAGTGTTGTTACTAAGCTATCGCAGAATCGGTGGACTAGCAGTAAGACATGAACCAGAGAATACAAATTTTCCTCGCAGCAATATACATGGATGGAAAATATTTTTAGATGTGGTCTGGGATGTGTACTTTGAAATATTTCAAGGATTCGATGAAACTATCACAGCTGAAATTTCATTAAACTTTGAGGGAAAGCATTCCAGAGTGCGGGTTTTGGATATTTCTATCACAGAGGAAGTCATCTCGGTCGTCAGTGGATTTCCACATCAAGGGAAAAAATGCTTCTCTTGAAAATCCCCTTTGCCATAATTCCCAGTTCAGAAGGGAAGGGGATATGATCGTAAGTCTCTACCATATCCATGGGGTGAGGTAGCATATTTTGTGATAAGGTACATAACTTGAAAAGGGAGACTTGCTACTTTGTTCAAATACCACTTCAAGATTCTGGTGCATCTTTGGTTTTGACAGACACAAATCCATTCGTTGGATATGCCTTTCTTCCTATGTAAGAGTCTTCAGTTGATGGCGCAATATGCCCGTTGCTCTAATAAGAAGTAGAATCGATTGAAAATTTAGAGGGAGGATCGTCACTAGTCAGAGGATCAACAGGTGGTGTTTTTACACAAGAACCAACACCACCAGTTCAAATATATCAGGATTCCATAGGGGAATGTGAAAATGGTGTTGTTACACAAGAACCAGCAACACCTATCCAAGCAAATTTGGCACCTTAAGCATGAATCACAAGTTGTGATGTCACACAAGAACCACCACTACTAGCTCAAAAGAATCAAGAATCTGTAGAATATATAGGCCCTGTAGTCAGTGATACTAAACAAGAATCAGTGTCGATTGTTGGACAAGGAGACAATTTGGAAGCAAGCATGGTTCAATCAATGAACAAGGGGGATGAAAAGGGAGAATTCGAAGAAGTAGGCATAGTCAAGGAGGAGATTGAATAAGATGTTCCTCATTCCCCATTTCCCGCAACTTTACAAAAAGGGGCAAAGAAATTTTGTTCACCTCAGCGCTTGGTGGAAGAAGAAGCTATTCCCCCAATTTTATAATTTTTTGGTGTTAGGATATTCTGACACATAGGAAATAGTTAAGAATAACTTAGTGTAGTGTAGAGTTAGGTAAAGTGTGTTTATTTACTATGTACATTTGTAACTTATAATCCGACGATCACGATTTGTAGTGATCCGATGGTTATCTCTCTCCTTGGTATTAACGACAATTGATCTGTGGCTTAACACACGATTGGTCCATGATCTCTATTTAAATAGCATGGAGGGTCATTTCTTCAGTAACCATTTATGAGAGAAACATATGTAACTTTTCTTTTTATATTAATAAATTTCCTAAAGTGGCCGCATTGGCTCAGGCTGTGGATTGTTTCCTTCTTCGAGGGTTTTAACCACGTGATTATACTGGTGTACTGATTTGTGATCTATTTTTGAGCGGTGACCTTTGGTTCTTGATCTAAGGAACTTACCCTATAAATTCCTACATGGTATCAAAGTGGTGATTTTTTTTTAAAGTCGAACTTCATTATCAAATTTCAAATCATTCCCATAACTATTCAGCATCTTCAACTCATTTTTTCAAAAAGGCACAACTTCTTCATCCGGAAGCCATTTTTCGAGCCATTTTTTTTAATTAGCCTGATGTTTTGAGATATTTCCATTGGAGTAGTTAGTTTCAGCTTTTCTCAGCTTCAGTTTTTTAAAAATGGAAAGTGCATGCCCGATTATTCTTAACAGCACCAATTATTTCCAATGGCCACCTCACATGGTAGATATACTTAGATGTAAAGGGATTTATAGAATAGCCACAGGACAAGAAACTAAACCTTCTAATGATGATAAAGTCACTCAATGGGAAAATAAAAAATATCAAGCACGAGGGTTGATAGGAATGTCCATTACTCAAGATCTTCGATTTCATATCCCTGACATTGACACCCCTCATGAAGCCTTGGACAAGCTAAATATTGTCTTTGGCATTCAAAATCAAATCAGGGCCCACCAGCTTGAAAATGAGTTGCTTACTTTGGACCCTAATAATTTCTCCCCTATTGAAGACTTTTTGTCCAAATTCAAGACCCTTACCTCTTTTAGAAGGTTGTAAGGTAAAAAAGGAACATGGTAGCGTCATCTATTGCATTCTTGCTATGCTTGGCCCTGAATACTCTGTATTTGTTTCCGACTTCCATTCCACTAGAGAAGCCATAATTTCTTCAGGAACCACCTACAAGAATCCCTCTTTTGATTCCTTTTGTGATTCTTTGATAAGAGAACAAGAAAAAATCTTACACCTTGGTCTTATCACTCCTGGAAATGCTTCTAAGAAAGCTTTAGCAGCCCAACAACAATCATATCAAAAGAATCCCAAGAAGAAGTATCCTAAAAAATATGGTCTGAAACCAAACAAGGTCCTAAGCAATTTCAGTCACAAATTGAAAAAGAAACTCACCAAAATGATAAGGAAAATAACAACAAAGGGAAGAAGACCGATAGACATTGCAACTTTTTCAATCATGATGGCCATATAGAGTCCAAATGTTTTAAAAATATGGAATCCTTAGAAGCAGTAATGAAAAAGCACAACATCAATTTGGAGCACTCTTCACCTTCATCTTCAGGAATGGCACTTTTTGGTTGTGGTTGTCAAGCATCAAGATCTAGTTATGCATTAAATGTATCTTCCTCTTCTCATTCTCATGAGTGGCTCATTGATTCTGGAGCTTCTTATCACATGGCCAAAAATAAAACCATGTTTTCTTCTTTAAATGATTGTAACACCAAAAATATTTATGTTGGTGATGATATATCTCTTAGTGTTGTAGGATCTGGAACCATTCATCTAGAGAATGGTCAGTTTAATGATGTACTATGTGTTCCTACCTTGTCATGCAACCTTATCTCTGTTTATCAGATAACTCATTCAGGTGAAGGGAAAATAGTAGAATTCTCACCTCATGATGTTGTTATTAAGGACCTCAAAGATCCTAAACATATTTTAGCTACTGGCATTGCTGATGATTCCACAAGGTTGTATAAGTTTGACAACTTTGGGTCATCATTTCTTCCCTCCATTTTTGTTGCTCATAATAATGAAGTGATAAAAATTTGGCATGAGAGATTTGGTCACTTAAAATATCGCTATCTTCAAATTCTATGTAAGGAAAATATGGTGACGGGTCTTCCTATGGTATCTTGCTGAGATGGTGTTTGCTCGGGATGTGTACTCGGAAAACATCCTCGAGACAGTTTTGAAAAAGGTATCTCTTGGCATGCTTCAGCCTCTTTGCAGTTTGTGCACAGTGATTTATGTGGTCCACTTCCTATTTTTTCTTTCTATGGTTGCAAGTACTTGTTAACTTTCATTGATGATTTTTCCAGATGCACTTGGGTATACTTCTTAAAACTCAAGAGTGAAGTTTTTAACATGTTCTTGGCCTTTAAGGCCTTTGTTGAGAAAAAATTTGGACATAAAATTCTTAAGTTAAGATTAGATAATGGAGGAGAATATGTTAACAACAAATTTATCAACTTCTGCACTGATCATGGCATTCAATTGCAACATACTGTGTTAGAAAATTAAATATTACAGAGCAATGCAACACATAAAATATGTGGAAAATACAAGCACACAAAACACATAAAACCAGAGAGACACAGATATACGTGGTTCACCCAGTTTGGACTACATCCACCCCGAACAGCCAATCCTTCCTTTCTATTATCCAGCAAAAATGAAGAGACAAAACCTACATCAGATCCGCTATAATATCCTCTATTCTCTCTCACAGTCTCCCTATCTATTTCTCACTTTGAGAATACACACATAATACACAGCCGCAATACAATACCCTCATATATACAAGGGGGTTGCCTTCTAGGGAAAAAAACCCTAAAATAAACATAACTTCTACCTTCAGATCATTTGCTTATGAACGGCCCAGATTGACTAGAAAATACTATACTTTTACAAGGCAATTTTACATCTGTTTTTAGCTTCGGGGGCGCTGCCCCCGAAACCCTTCCAGAGGGGGGCTCCGAAAAGCGCTATTGCCCCCCATGGCAGTGATTAATTACAGGCGGCATTGCCACCCCTTTTAAGGTACAGGGGTCCAATGCTGTGATACAAAGTAAACAAGATAATGAGGCTCCACACCCAACAATATCCCACTTGGAGACTGATTGTAGCAACTCCACCACTGCTTCATTTGCTAGAAAATGACTCCTCTTTGGACATGGTTGTTCCTCATCTTCATCGTCATCCTTGAAGACCAATTGAAAATGAGCACATTCTCAGTTTCTCCCTGATTACAACTTTTTTTAGCATATCTGCAGGATTCTGGCTAGTGTGTATCTTTTCCAGCTTCAACTCTCCATCTTCCAATACTGACCGTATGAAATGGTACTTGAGATGTATGTGTTTAGTCCTAGAATGAAATGTTGAGTTCTTTGCAAGATGAATTGCACTTTGGCTATCACTGTATAACGTGCCCATATCATTCTTCTTACCCAATTCATCCATAAACCTTTGTAACCAAATTATTTCTTTACTAGCCTCTGTAGCAGCAACATACTCTGCTTTTGTTGTTGAAAGTGCAACAACACTTTGGATTTTTGAAACCCAACTGATAGCTGTTCCACCTACAGTAAATACATATCCTATAGTGCTCCTCCTGTTATCTCTGTCACCTGTCATATCTGCATCAACATATCCCTGTAGAGAAATGTTTGAACCACCAAATCATAATGCTTGATTTGTGGTACCTCTCAAATATTTGAGAATCCATTTTACTACCATCCAATGTTCTTTTCATGGATTATTTATGTACCTGCTTACAACTCCTATTGCATGTGCAATATCAGTCCTTGTGCAGACCATTGCATACATTAAGCTTCCAACTGCTGATGCATATGGAACTTTAGACATATAATCCATGTCTTCTTGGGTTTTGGGGCACATCTCTTTTTTTAGGTGTCCTCTCTTTCTGCATTTCCAGCACACTACCCCCAATTTGGACTTGGATATGCCTTTCTTTGATTTACTGTGATAACCCGAGCTCTTTCCTCTTTCCATTCTTCTTCCCCTAGACTCTACACTCAAAGCATTACCCGATGTCTCACCAGAGCTTTTCCATCGCATTTCCTCACTAAGGATAACACTGACAACATCATCAAACTTTAAAGTACTAGATCCAGAGACAGAGTTACTCATCGCCATAACTAAACCATTCCAGCTTTCTGGCAATGAGCACAGAAATAAAAGAGCCCTAACTTCATCATCAAAGTTTACCCCTATAGAACTTAACTGACTGGTAACTGTATTAAAATCATTTAAATGGTCTGCAACAGATCCACCTTCCAACATCTTCATATTAAATAATCTTTTGATAAGAAATACCTTGTTTGAGGCCGAGGGTTTTTCATATAGTTTCGCCAACGTCTGCATCAAACCCTCTATTGTTGTTTCCTTCAAAATATTGAAGGCGACTGATGCCGCAAGGCACAACTGTACTGTTCCGAGTGCCTTTCTATCGAGAATGTTCCATTTTGCTTCTGTCATGGCCGTCGGCTTCTTTGTTTTTTCACTCAATGGTAGGTATAGATATTTCTGATACAGATAATCTTCCATCTGCATCTTCCACAACGGGAAGTTTTGGTCGTTAAATTTCTCGACCCTAAATTTACCATCTTCCACCATTTCTCCCACTCGAACTAGGAACCCTTATTTCCTACGAGTTTATCAGCCAAATAGACCTTTGGCTCTGATACCAGTTGTTAGAAAATTAAATATTACAGAGCAATGCAACACATAACATATGCTGAAAATACAAGCACACAAAACACATAAAACCAGAGAGACACAGATATACGTGGTTCACCCAGTTTAGGCTACGTCCACCCTGAACAGCCAATCCTTCCTTTCTATTATCCAACAAAAATAAAGAGACAAAACCTACAACAGATCTGCTGTAATATCCTCTGTTCTCTCTCACATTCTCCCTATTTTTTTATCGCTCTGAGAATACACACATAATACACAGCCGCAATACAATACCCTCATATATACAAGGGGGTTGCCTTCTAGGGAAAAAAACCCTAAAATAAACATAACTTCTACCGTCAGATCATTTGCCTATGAACGGCCCAGATTGAATAGAAATTACTATACTTTTACAAGGAAATTTTACATCTGTTTTTAGCTTCGGGGGCGCTACCCCCAAAACCCCGCCAGGGGGGGGGCTCCGAAAAGTGCTACCGCCCCCCCCTGGACCCCCCACAGCAACAATTAATTACGGGCGGCATTTCCGCCCCTTTTAAGCTACAGGGGTCCAATGCTGTGATACAAAGTAAACAAGATAATGAGGCTCCACACCCAACATACTGTTCCATATACTCCACAACAAAATGGTGTAGCTGAAAGGAAGAATCACACCTTAAAAGAAATGGCTAATTTTATGCTTCAATCTAAAGAACTTGGTCTCAATTTTTGGGCAGAAGCCATTAACTGTGAAAATTACATAGTAAATCGCACTCCTACTAAGGTTTTAAAGAATATAACTCCAGAAGAAGCTTGGAGCTCAATAAAACCAGTTGTAAGTCACTTTCATGTTTTTGGAAGTGATGCTTGGGCCCATATTCCAGATGTGAAACATAAAGCCTTAGAACCTAAGAGTGAAAAATGAATTATTGTTGGATATTCTGAAGATGTCAAATGATATAGACTTCTTCAACCAAAATACAAAAATATAATCATTAAAAGAGATGTAAAATTTGATGAAAATATATCATCTTGTGAGCCTAGTTCGGCGAGTGTGCCACCTTTGGCCTGCTAGCCTGATTCATCATATGTACCACCTCTCTCTCTCTCTTCTATTTTTAATAGCATTCCTTCTAGTTCAGATGATGAAAGTGAGGATGAAAATCCTCATCCACCTCTTGAAATGATTCCTTTTACTCCACATATTCCAAGATGAGTCTGCTCTACTCGGTCTGCAGCAGGTTCTCTTGTAGGTGACCCTGCCGATCGACGACGTACACATTATCATTTCGAAAGAGCCTCTTCCTTATTGGCTCAAGTTTTAGAAAATCCTGATCCAGAAACCTTTGAAGAAGCCTCCAGTCATCCAAATTTGGATGAAGCTATGAATGAAGAGTATTGTTCCTTATTGGAAAACGATACTTGGGATCTTGTTCCTCTTCCAAAAGGAAGAAAACTTTTCAAATGGAGATGGGTTTACAAAACCAAGTTTGGACCAGATGGAAATGTGGATAGACATAAAGCTCGTCTTGTTGCTAAAGGATTTTCACAAGTTGAAGGCATTGACTATACTAAAACATTCTCCCATGTTGCCAAAATGAATTCTATCTACCTTGTTCTTTCCCTTGCTGCCTCCTTTAAATGGGAAGTCCATCAGATGGATGTTAAATCTGCCTTCTTACATGGAGATTTGCATGAAGAAATATACATGGAACAACCCCCTGGATTTATCCAAAAAGACTCCAGCCTTGTTTTTCGCCTTAGGAAGTCTCTCTATGGTCTCAAACAAGCTCCTCAGGCTTGGTATGCAAAAATGGATAGATTTCTATTAGATAATGGATTTTCTAGGTTTCATTCTGATAACATTGTCTACACCAAGAAAGTGGGTAAGTCCTTCACCATCCTTGTTCTTTATGTTGATGATCTTATCCTTACTGGTAGCAATCCAAACCATATAAAAAATGTGAAGTCTAGCCTCAAAAAGTAGTTTGAAATGACAGACTTAGGACACTTGCATTATTTCCTTGGTCTTCAAGTCTTGCAATCCAAGGAAGGCATTACCCTCTCTTAGTCTAAGTATGCATGTGATCTTCTACACCACTTTCACATGGAAGATTGTAAGCCAGCCCCTTCTCCCTTTTAGTCTGGAGTCAAGCTTTCAGTCACTTTTACTACCCCTGAAGTTGATGCTACCTTATACCATCAACTTGTTGGTAAACGTTCGTATCTAACCCATACCCATCTTGATATTTCCTTTGCCACTGGTCTTGTCGCTCGGTTTATGCACCAACCTCATGAAAGTCACTGGACAGCATATAAAAGAATAATTCGATATATTCGAGGTATAGTTAAGTTCGGGAATCATTATAGTGTAGGAGAATCTCCATTGTTGATTGGTTTCACTAATTCTGATTGGGCTGGTGACCCTGATGATCGAAATTATACTGCAGGATATGTATTCACTTTTGGTTCAGGACCTATTACTTCGTCTTGTAATAAATAAAGTGACATATCTCTTTCTTCGGTTGAAGCAGAGTATCGCAGTGTAGTTGAAGCCAACAAGGAAGCCATGTGGCTTCGTCAGATCCTATCTGAATTTGGTCCTCATCGGCAGCATCCAACTACACTTTGGTGTGATAATAAGAGTGCCCTTTAGCTATGTAAAGATCCAATTCAGCATCAGCGTATGAAACACATTGAACTCCACATACACTTCATCAGAAAACTCATTCATGATTGTGTTCTTGAAGTGCAGTACTGTCCAACCAATGATCAAGTAGCCGATATCTTTACGAAGGCTCTCACAGAAGTGAAGTTTACCAAACTTCAATCCATGCTTGGAGTTCAAGAAAGTTGTCATTAAGGGGGGATAGGCTCTAATGCCTCCTTCCTTCTCCTATTGTGTCAGTTTTGTAAATCCTTCAATCCTATCCCAATTTGTTCTTAAGGGGGGATGTTACGATATTTCGACACATAGAAAATAGGCTCCTTTTGTGTCACCTCTGTAAATCCTTCAATCCTATCCCAAATTATTCTTAAGGGGGGATGTTAGGATATTCCGACACATAGGAAATAGTTAAGAATAACTTAGTCTAGTGTAGAGTTAGGTAGAGTGTGTTTCTTTACTATCTAGATTTGTAACTTATAATCTGATGGTCACGATTTGTAGTGATCTGATGGTTATCTCTCTCCTCGGTATTAACAACGCTTGATCCATGGCTTAACACCCCATTGGTACATAATCTATATTTAAAGAGCATAGAGGTTCATTTTTTCGGTAACCATTTATGAGAGAAACATGTGTAACTTTTCTTTTTATATTAATAAATTGCCTGAAGTGGCTGTGTTGGCTTAGGTCGTGGATTGTTTCCCTCTTCGAGGGTTTTAACCACATGATTATACTGGTGTACTGATTTTTTATTTTTTTGTGTGCGATGACCTTTGGTTCTTGATCTAAGGAACTTACCCTGTAAACTCCTATAGTTGGAATGATTTTGGATACAGTGGTTGATTGTAATATCCCTTACAGGATTTTTCATTAAAATATCATGAGGGTTTTAAATTTGTACCATATCACCCAAAAACATAATCAAAATACCAGAAATATGATAGAAACAATAAACCCAGAAATCAAATGACAATCTCATAAAAATATTACAATATGGCGAACAATGAGATATACAACAACACAACAAAACCCAGCTTTATTATATAGAAATAAGTATGCCAATAGAATAGATGGAATAAATCCTCCAAGATAGAAACAATGCTAAATCCAACCTCCAAAATAAAAGCAGGAAAGCAATCACTACAACCTAGGAATCTGTTGAGGTTCAACAAGATGATGAGCTTAGTGAAAAGAGTCACCTTCACTAAGTGGGCCTGCAGGCTATTTTTGGCGCAAGTCTATTTTTAGACATGATGATCATATTTCAGAAGTTACAGGATGTTATTTGTGGATGGTTGATAAAGTTGGAAAAATAGATGAAATTATATTTTTAGAATATTGGGCGAAGTCTATTTATAGATCGCTGATCTAAAAATAGATGCATGTCAATTATTATTAGCTCTTAATAATAATCAAACACTAAACAACAAATTATTCTCTTGGAGCACTTTGTTTCAGTGCACAGATGTGGCACATCAGTGGACTGAGGGAATTACACAATTCCCAAGGGTTTACTGGAGCTAATTCATGGAGGACTCAGTTAGAACTCAAGTGGCAGAGTTATGACACAGTTGGAAGACTAGTTTATGGAGTTGTATTCAGTTTAACTTAGTTAGACTCAGTTGAGCTAGTTGTATCTAGTCTAACTGAATGATACACTAGTGACAGTGGAGTGAATTAATTAGTTAATTAATTCAAAAATAATAACTCATTAATCAACTGAACAATACAACAGTTAACTACAATGCATGGCAGTTTTAGTGGAGACCTAGTGGAGAGATAGGTGAAAGGGTAAGATGGACTATCTGTTGTGACTATAATGATGCATTGATTGCATCACACACACATTGGAGTTGCCAATGAGGATTATGCAGTCAAGGCAAGAGTAATTTGAATTCATTTAGAGCTATTCTTCAACAGGGATTGTGCAGTGGACGCAGGCTAGCAGGGGGTAGAGATCGGTGCATGGATTTGCAAGATTGTTCCTGATTAGTGTATGACGATTGTACTGTACTAAGAGCTTGATAAGATTTTCATGAGGATTGTCATATGATTCCATGATACATAATATATAGTTGGGGTTTTCAGCTTCAGGCTTTCCCAGTTAAAAACAAATGTGTTATGTGCGATAATTTTTATTTATGCTTTACATGTGTGTGCAATTAATTTTCCGCAAAAGATTAACAGTGGAATGATTCTGTATTTTGCAAGAAGTTAAATATTGTGAGATCAGGGGAATATAGGACATATGCATGCTTAATGTTTATAATTTCTACATGGTATCAGAGCAGTGTTAATTCTTGAATATTGCAATTGTGAAGAATTGATGAGTTTGTGTTGGTGGACAATTCGAATTTGCTACAAAAAATTCTTGGTGCATAAGTTCAGTATACATTGAAATGTCTTTCAATGGGTTGTGATTGGAGTATGCCCTTGATGGGAGCTCAAATTACATAGCCTGGAAGGATAGGATGGAGGCAGTGCTGGAGGATAATGGACTGAAGGAGTTCATCGATAGTGATGTTCCTAAGTCGGGATCTAGCGATGCTGCATTACTTGACGCATGGCAAAAAAAGATAGCAAAGACAAGAAGAATTATGTTGGAAGGTGTGAAGGAGCATATTGTGTCCAGCCTTCATGGGAAAACCACTCCATTCTTAATGTGGAAGGCTTTGACAGATTTTTTCCAAAGCGAGAAGTGACTAGAGGAAGTTGGCGCTTAAAGACAAGCTCGAGAAAAGTAAAAATGGAGAAAGGCGACGAGTATTCCAAAATACCTCATGAGAAGTTTGTCCCTTGCAAGGATGGGACGGAAGTGCCGCGATTCTTGTGATGAATAATTTGTGACCTTGGCTCTCCTTGGGCTTTCGAAGAGTTGGCATAGCTAAGAAGACATCCAATGGACGAGGTGGCCCGGGATGGGAGCGACTTTGGTCGGATCTTGTGCAAGAGGAGATAAGGCGGGGTACCAGGGATGGATCTTCATCAAAGAATGAAGATGAAGAGAATTGTGCTTTGGCTTCCAAAGCAAGGAAAGGGAAGGGGAAGAAACATCCTTCAAAATCCGATGCTAAAGGCAAGAAGCGGGATTTGTCCAAAGTGAAGTGTTTTCACTGTCACAAACATGGACATTTCACCACTAACTGTCCACAAAAGAAGAAGAACAAGAAGGCTATTGGATCTGCAGCTGGAGAGGCCTTAACCTCACAATTTGAACTTGATTTCTCCTTGATCGCATGCTTGGTTTTAAGCTATATGGGATCGGTGTGGTATCTTGATAGTGGTGTGTCTTTCCATATGACGGGAGACAAAGAGTTGTTTAGTGACTTGGAGGAGAAGGACCTCCAGATACATATAGAGATGGGCGACGATGGTCGGTACAGTGCGACTAGCATTGGTACCATTACCTTTGAGAGGGTGTTTGGTAATCCATTCTTGTTGAAGAATGTTATGCATGTTCCAGGTCTGAAGAAGAACTTGGTGTCGGTCGCAATGCTGGAAGACAGAGGTTATGATGTTGTTTTCAGTGAGGGAAAAGCCTTCCTTCGACATAAAACAACAGGTCAAACCAAGAAGATAGGGGTTCGAATTAAGAATATCTACAATCTAAAGGTAGATGGCTGCGCTACAATGGTGGGAAAAGCAGAAGATGTGGTGAGCCATAATGAGGGCGAATTATGGCATAGGAGATTGGGCCATCTTCACCATGGCGCTTTGAAGATTTTGCAGTAGATTTATACTGGACTTCCCAAGGGTACTCTTTCACAGTCATATCAGTGCAAGGGATGTACTATGGGTAAGTTTTTGAAGACCACCTTTCATGAGAAGGAGAACTGTTCTTCGGTGATCCTGGAGAGAACTCACACAGACGTGTGTGGACCTTTCTCGGTTGCTTAAACAAAACACGAATTATGTTATATTTATTGATGAATATTCTCGTATATGTTGTGTTAGCCCCCTATGAATATTTTGACAAGAAAACAGGGGGCTAAAAGGTTTTTGAGGCTTCAAGGAATGCATTTCCTTTGAAACACATCATCCTTGAAGCCTCCTTGTGCCTTTTTCCCTCTGACAAAACCCCCTCTGCTGATTCCCATTATTAAGCCTCTCTGATTATAAAATTTGTGCTCCAAAAGGCCTACTTTTTCCCCTTGTACCCCTGTAGAATGCCCCATTTTAACGTTTGTTTTCCCCTTGTCAAATTCCCCTCTTATACCCTGAATCCTCCCAAAATCCCCTTTACATCCTGCACACACCCCTTGTTTGGCCTATTTTCCCCTTTTCCCCTCTATCGTTACCTATTTCTGCCCTCAAATTTCATTAAAATGGGCCAAAATCCATTTTCCACCTTATGAGGTCTTAGCCCCCTTTGGCTAGCCCCAGAACCGTATTTCCCCCCATGCGGCTTGGCGCTAGAACCACCTGCTAGCCCGAAAGGCGCTTATCTCAAATAAGTATCGGGAGCATCGTGAGCCGTCGATCTACACCGATCGGATGGTCATCGTGAGCTCCATAGCGTCCATCACCCGACCCTTTCACCACTGGTTCGTTGCATCACAACCGTTCGTTTACCCCCAGATCAATGGTCAAAGGTTCACCCGCCCTCTGGTCCCCGCAATGCACAGTGTTCATAAACCACCGATTTCCATCGCATCACGTTTGGAGGATGGGCGGTAATTTTATTTTCGAAGCGATTCCACTCACCGCCCGACACGTGGCTCCGTCACTATTTCAAAACCGCCCCCCATCGCGCATTATTGTTCGGAATTTGACCTGGCATGATATGCATATACATCATTTGATCTGCGATCGCCCATCCAACGGTGATCGCTCCACGAAGTTGCACGGGGGATAATCCAAGGCAAATAGTACCCCTGGCCCACTATCCGTCGCCCTCCAACGTGTCCTCAGCTGTCAATCTCCTCCTGATATCGGGCGGTCCAGATTTGATTGCGTGCCCGCCATTGACCCGGTCCCGCCACGTCACCCTTTCCACGTGTCCCATCACATTTTTCACCCGTCCCTTTATATATATTCCATTCATAGGTCAAAGTTTAATGTTTTACGTTAAACTGTCTGTCTCAATGTCTTCCCGTGCATTTCCTGCTGTTCCATGGTTTTCCTCCATAGTATCCACTGCATTCATCATCCACGTCCAGGCCATGCTGCCATTTTCACAGTCATCCGCGCCACCCTCCCCGTGCATGTTTTCTTAACGTGTTTTCGTGTTTTGCAGGGTTTTAGGTGGTGAAAGCTTCCTCTGTTCACAGTCACTGTCACGGTGGCGAAGAACACAGGGAAGACCATGTGCAGAGTTTGAAAATTGTGAAGAAAGGCCTGGGGAAGGTATGCCGACATGACTTTCATTAAAGGGGCAGGGTTAAAACTCTGTCAAAATTCTCCAGAACAATTAAAGTACAGACTTTGCAATCAGAGCCAAAAGTAGAGCGGCAAGGAGTATCAGTGGGAAAGTAGAGAATTTAAGGCCTGTAATTGCAGATTATAAGCCTTAATCCAATTATCCAAAGGCAAGGTACCAGAATCAAAGACCTCGTGGATCGCTTAGAAGGTCCAATGCACAAAAAACCATACTATCAGGGTTTTCATATCAGCAGTATGTTCTTCCATAAAAGGAAAAAGTGCCCATATCGTCTGCATTCTATACCGTGTTCCTGAGAAGATTTCCACCCTGACAACAGTCCTATGCTACCAGTGCATTAGTTATGCAGTATGGCAGACCTCACAGTTGTCCATACACCTCGGTTTATTCACCGGAATTCTTCAAAAGGCTACAACAAGTACATTAAAGACATACCTGGAGTAAATTGCGGCCTGACGAAGACCACTCTTTCATCCAAAGAGTGCAAAAGTTCAATGCTTAGACATTTAAAATAGAATGAGGCCTTGGCCCTCCTGCTGCTTCAGATTTTTAATGCTGCATTTAAGCTTACATCTACTCCTGTTATTCTTTTCTCCTATAGATCACGAAGAACATATTGTAAAAGTTGTTGTTTGGTTATTCCGTTACTATTGAGGGTCCAGTTTGGTATTACAACGATTTGGGAGGGATTAGCAGAGTAGTTGTTATGTAGTAGGCTGGGAGGAGAAAGTCTGGACTGTAACAGCCATTGAGCTCAGTGTATGTGACTAGTTTTGCATCAATTAATCAAGCACATTTCATAGGATCCTGGTCTATTACTATGGGTGATGTTTCTCTCTTTGTATCTTTTATTTACACTTTCATGTTGTTCATTGCTGCTGGCTTGCATCATAAATATGGCATAGGATTTACCCTTGTTAGGTACCCTATGTCTCTGCTCTCCTTTCCTTCAATGTTTTACGCTTCAGTAGTTTTCTTGTTGGGTTTAAGTTGGAAGATTTGGGAACACTAGGGATTAGAGTTAGCCCTATCCACTAGGATCGTTGTGTGACCAGCTGGCCTTTCTAAGATCTCTTGTTGGTGTCCAAGCATTGAAGGTTCAAAGTACTTCTATGATCTATAGACCCTGGCCATGCTAAACTTATCTCTATTTTTCCTTTGGAGCATGCTAAAGCTGACCTGGAGTTAAATGACCTCTGGTCCGATCTATAAGCTGCCCCTATGTCTCTCCTTGGAAGCTGCCTTTGAGTATGTCCAAGCAGGTATGGAGTTAAATGACCTTTGACCTAATCTATAGACAGAAATTGGGTTGCTTTCCTTCTCTCACTTTATTTCCTTAATGTTCCATTCAACCATCCATCTAAAATATCCTTTAGTGTAGATGACTTGCCCTCTGAAAGCTTTGGCTAGTTGTGTGCAAGTAATTCCCTTTCATGACTCCATAGCCCAATGGATGGCACAGTTTTGACTCATTCTCTTTAGCTGAAACATCTTGCTGCTTTGCTCCTTTCCTTCCCTTATTTTCTCAGTCTATAATCTCATGAATCAACCCAGCAACCAACCAACCAAACCATTTTAAACCCCCCCCCCTTTGTGCTTCATACCTAGCCTAATATCTCAATTTGAGCTTCAAAGATATATATCATTCTTTGCATTTATGGAGAGATCCCTCTCCGGGTCTAGGAGGGCTAGATCCTAGGGCCCCAAAGTGGTTTGATGTTGTCTTATCTTTTGGTATTGCCAAATCTGCCAAAACATAGGAACCCCAACATAATGGCGACTCCACTGGGGACTAAAAACCAATCAGCCTGATTTGGTAAATCACTGTGGTGGACAATAAAATTGTAAATCATCCACCTGGCGACTCCACGGTCCCTAAATGATTAAAGGAATCCACTGGTGATCAATAGGCCGCTGATTATCTGTGTGTTCACAAGACTCCACTGGGAGACCATGTCACAGTACAACATCATCCATGCCAAATACCAAGTCACTTCACTAATGGAAGACCCTGAACGGTTTTCAGAAATGTTTCCAGATTTCATAGGAGTGTGTCGTGATACAATTTCTAGTGACTTGGCAGAATTGAAGGTGGAGGAACTTCCAGGGGTTATTCCTCTTAGCTCAAAATTCATACTTGTGATCAGGAAAATCTTCTTAGAAGTGGTGGTTGAAAGGTATGAAGCTGAGATCTAATTTCTGAACTCGCAAGAGAAATAATATCAGTTCAGGAACCCGAGAGCCTTTTTGGAAAGCTTTCCTCCTCCTAAAAAAGAAGAAATTCCACTTCTTGTTGAAATACAAGAAGAGGATGATCAGGATTTTAAGAGCCACTTCGAGGATGCAGTGGAAGAAATAGCAATCGAAGTTGCCCAGGGTACAAATAGCCTACCAGTCATGGCAGGCCTAAAAGAAGAAAGTGTACATCATCTGTTTATTGATCCTGTGGCAGAATATATGGAGGCCCTGACTTGCTCAAAGACTCCAGCATTGATCCTTAGCACGGGCCAGATTCACCAGGAGTGGTCACTACTGATGGTGACCTTAGTTTTGAAGAACCACAGGCAGAGTACCTTGTGGTTGTCTCTGATGAGTAGTCAGTGCTTCTATCCTTTTTTGTTACTGCTTGACTGGCTCCACTGGCATTATTGTATCACCTAAAAATGTCAGAGATTTCCAAGTTAGAGTAGGGTAGGTAGGAAGTCTAAAATAAAGCTCAGCCTGTGAGCATGTAGTTAGTTGTTTTAATTTCTGCAAAGTCCAGCAAGTCAGACAGTCTAATCCTGGCTTGACTGTTTTTCAATTTCTGTCTTAGAATGTAGAGAAGAAATCTGCTAGACAGTTTAATCCTAGAAGATATTAGATTAGGTAGAGAAACTATGAGACCAACAGTTTAATCTTGTCTCATGGAGTAATAAGGGTAGAAGTAGAATAGGTTTATTTTCCTGATTGTAAAAATTGATGATGTAAAGGGTCCGCAAGTCCAAATGCACCCAGAAGAAAAAATGTTAGGACTACAGTGTGGGTAGGTAGTTGTTTGGGAGAGTGTTTACTACTGATATAATGTCTTCATGATTTGTGGCAGCTGATCCAAGAAAGAAAAATGAATGAGTCAAGTACCAGGCATCTGGCCTACACCAAAGATCGTTTTCTAAATTCTTGACTCCTTCAAGAAGAAGCCATCCCCATGTGGAGCCACTGTTAGCCCCCTATAAATTTTTGACAAGCAAACAGGGGGCTAAGTTTTTTATTGAGCCTTCAAGGAATGCATTTCCTCTAAAAACACATCATCCTTGAAGCTTCCTTGTGCCTTTTTCCTTTGATGAAATCCCCTCTGTTGATTCCCATTATAAAGCCTCTCTGATTGCAAAAAAATGTGCTCCAAAAGGCCTACATTTATCCCTTGTATCCCTGCAAAATGTCCCTTTTTCAACCTTTTTTTTCCCCTTGTCAAATTCCCCGCTGATCCCCTAAATCCTCCCAAAATCCCCTTTACATCTTGCACACACCCCTTGTTTGGCCTATTTTCCCCTTTTTTTCCCTCTATCGTTACCTATTTCTACCCTCAAATTTCATTAAAATGGGCGAAAATCCATTTTCCACCTTATGAGGTCTTAGCCCCCTTCGGATAGCCCCAGAACCGTATTTCCCCCCCATGTGGCCTGGCGATAGAACCACTCGCCAGCCCGAAAGGCGCTTATCTCAAATAAGTATCAAGAGTGTCGTGAGCCGTCGACCAAGACCGATCAGACGGTCATCACAAGCTCCGCAGCGTCCATTACCCTACCCTTTCACCACCAGTTCGTCACATCATAGCCGTTCATTTACCCGTAGATCCAACGGTCTGGAATCTGCCCGCCTCAGTGGTCCCCACGCCAACGCGCCTGTTCGAAAATCGCCTGTATCTATCGCACCGCTTTCTGAGGGCTAGCGGTATTTTCCATTTCAGAGCGATTCCACTCATCGCCCGACACGTGGCTCCGTCACTATTTCAAAACCACCCCCCCATCGCGCGTTATCGTTCGGCATTTGACCTAGTGCGATATGCATGTACACCGTCTGATCTGCGATCTCCCATCCAACGGTGATTTCTCCACGAAGTTGCGCGGGGGATAACCCAAGGCAACCGTACTCCTGGCCCACCATCCGTCGCCCTCTGCTACATTTTCAGCCGTCGATCTCCTCCCGAGATCATACGGTCCAGATTCGATTGCATGTCTCGCCATTAACCTATCCCGCCACGTCACCCTTTCCACGTGTTTCATCGTGTTTCTCGCCTATCCTTGTATATATATTCGATTCATAGGTCAAAGTTTAATGTTTTACGTTAAACTGTCAGTCTTGACGTCTTCCCGTGCATTTCCTACTGTTCCATGGTTTTCGTCCACAGTTTCCGCTGCATTCATCGTCCACGTCCGGGCCACGCTGCCATTTTCACAGTCATCCGCGCCACCCTCCCCGTGCATGTTTTCTTAACGTGTTTTCTCTTTTTGCAGGGTTTCAGGTGGTGAAAGCCTCCTCTATTCACAGTCACTGTCACGGTGGCGGGGAATGCAAAGAAGGACCATTTTCAAGAGCCGAACTCATGAAAAAGGGTCTGAGAAGACGTATGACAGGGCTCACATTAAAGGAACAGAGTTTAAACTCTGGAAAATATTCCCCAGAGCCATTAAAGCATAGATTTCACTGACAGAGACAGTACGGGAGCAGCAGAGAGTTCAAGGCATGTAATAGAAGATTTTGAGCCTTAATCCAGTGTTTAAAGGGCAAAGGTACCAGTTTGAAGACCCCGTGGATCACTCAGAAGGTCCAATGCACAGAAAACCATATTAGCAGGGTTTTGACATCAACACAACGTTCTTCCATAAAAGGACATAGTATCCATATTGCTTTTATTCTATGTCGTGTTCCTGAGAAGATTTCCACCCTGAGAATGGTCCTATGCTACCAATGCATTAATTATGCAGTATGGAAGACTTCGCAGTTGTCCATACACCTCGGTTTATTCACCGGAATTCTGCAAAAGGCTACAATAAGTACATCAAAGACATACCTTGAGTAAATTGTAGCCTAACAAAGACCACCCTTTCATCCAAAGATTGCAGAAGTTCAATGCCCTGAATTTAAAACAGAACAAGGCCTCAACCCTCTTCCGCTTCAGAGTTTTAATGCTGCATTTAAGTTTACATCTACTCCTGCTATTATTTTCCCCTATAAGAATCCTGAAGAACATATTGTAAAGGTTGTTGTTCGGTTGTTGCCGATTGTTGTTAGAGGGATTTAGTTTTGATTGTTAGAATAGTTTGGGAGGGATTAGCAGAGTAGTTGTTATGTAGAAGGCTGGGAGGAGAAATTTTGGACTGTATTAGCCATTGAGCTCAGTGTATGTGACTGGTTTTGCATCAATTAATCAAGCAAATTTCACAAGATCCTGGTCTATTAATACGGGTGATGTTTCTCTCTTTGTATCTTTTATTTACATTTTCATGCTGTTCATTGTTCTTCTGGGCTCGCATCAGAATATTGGCATAGGATTTACCCTTGTTAGGTACCCTATGTTTCTACTCTCCTTGCCTTTAATGTTTTCTGTTGCTTAGTTGTTCTTGTTGGGTTTAAGCTGGAATATTTGGGAACACTGGGGATTAGAGTTAGCCTTGTCCACTAGGATCCTTGTGCGACCAGCTGGCCTTTCTAAGATCTCTTGCTGGTGTTAAAGCATTGGAGGTTCAAAGTCATTCTCTAATCTATAGACCCTGGCTCTGTTAAACTTATCTATGTTTTCCCTTGGAGCATGCTAAAGCTGACCTGGAGTTAAATGACATCTGGTCCGATCTATAAGCTGCCCCTTTGTCCCTCCTTTGAAAGCTGCCTTTGAGTATGTCCAAGCAGGTCTGGAGTTAAATGACCTCTGACCTGATCTATAGACAGAAATTGGGTTGTTTTCCTTCTTTCACTTTCAATCCTTAATGTTCCATTTCATCATCTATCTAAAAGATCCTTTAGTGTAGATGACTTGCCCTCTGAAAGCTTTGGCTAGTTGTGTGCAAGTAATTCCCTTTCATGAATCCATATCCCAATGGATGGCACAGTTTTGACTCATTCTCTTTTGCCGAAACATCTTGCTGCTTTGCTCCTTTCCTTCCATTACTTTCTCAGTTTATGATCTCATGACTCGGCCCAGCAACCAACCAACCAAACCATTTTAAACCCCTCCCCTTTTTTGCTTCATACCTAGCCTAATATCTCAATTTGAGCTTCAAAGATATATATCATTCTTTGTATTTATGGAGAAATCCCTCTCTGGGTCCAAGAGGGCTAGATCCTAGGGCCCCAAAGTGGTTTGATGTTGTCTTATCTTTTGGTATTTCCAAATCTGCCAAAACATAGGAACCCCAACATGATGGATCTTCTTCATGTAGAAGAAGAGTGAAACGTTCTCAAAGTTCTGTGAGTTCAAGGCATTGGTGGAGAAGGAGTCGGGGAAGCAAGTGAAAGCTCTACGGAGTGATAATGGTGGTGAATACGTCTCGGGAAAATTCAAAGACTTCTGTAGCAAGGAAGGAATTTGAAGAGAACTCATAGCACCTCATAACCCACAGCAGAATGGGGTCGCAGAGAGGAAGAATAGAATGATCGTGGGTGCTGCACGAGAGATGTTGCATGACCAAGGCCTACCGATGCACTTTTGGGCGGAAGCATGCAACACTGTAGTTTATGTGCAAAACCGTTGTCCTCATAGATTACTTTGCATGAGTACACCTAAAGAATATTTTACTGGTAAGAAGCCTGATATTTCTCATTTGAAGATTTTTGGCTCACCTGTTTACATTCATGTGACAAAGGACACCAGCAAGAAGTTGGAGCCGACTGCAAAAGTTGGGATATTTGTGGCGTACACAGAAACACCCCATAATTATCGTGTGTATTTTCCAGACATTCGGATGACTTTTGTGCGACGAGATATAAAATTCAATGAGGTGAAAGCCATGCAGTTTTCGCTTGAGAGGGAGCTACACTTGCATGCAGAATAGGAAATTCTTGTTCCCAAAGATGAGCCTCTAGATGTGGATCAGCCACAGGAGGAGATTCATGGAGTGGAGGAGTCCACTCATGCAGAACCAAACATTAGACAAGGAATAAAGTGTACCACAGAAGCTAAGAGACTGAAGCTTGATGTGGCACAGAATGTAGGTGTCCCTACATCACAGCGCAGATAGAGACAGTCACCTAAACGATTTACTGATTACATGGCTCTTATGGGCAAATGTATCGTGACAGAGCCATCTTCTTTCGAAGAAGCAATGCAGGAGCCCACATGGGTAGATGCCATGGTGGAGGATTATGACTCCATTGTCAGAAACAGTGCTTGGGAGATTGTTCCAAGGCCAGTGGGAAAATCAGTTGTAGGATCAAGATGGATCTACAAGGTAAAGCAAGTTGCTGATGGGAGTGTTGAGAAGTATAAGGCAAGATTTTTTACCCGAGGCTTCTCACAAATTGAGGGGATTGACTACAAAGAAACCTTTTCACCTGTTGCACGGTATTCTTCCATATGGACCATCCTTACTCTCTCAGTGCAGATGGGTTGGCACATTCATCAGATGGATGTGAAGACTGCGTTCCTTAATGGGATCATTGAGGAATAAGTGTACATTGAGCAGCCTGAAGGATTTGATATCTTCAGTAGTGATTTGCATGTGTGCAGGCTCAAAAGAGCACTGTATGGGCTAAACAAGCACCCTATGCTTGGTACACTCAGATCGATAGCTATTTCACTGGACTTGGCTTCACCAAGAATGAGGTGGATGCAAACCTATACAAGATTGTGGTGGAGGGTAAGCTTTTAATCATTGTACTTTATGTTTATGATTTAATACTAATAGGAGATGAGCATTTGATACACTCATGCAAGGAAGATCTTGCAAAGGAGTTTGAGATGAAGGATTTGGGCCTCCTTCATTATTTCCTTGGATTGGAAATATGGTAGCAGGAAGGTGAACTGTTTGTGTCTCAAGGAAAGTATGCCTAGGAGATACTGGAGAAGTTTCACATGCAAGGCTGCAAGCCTATCGACACTCCTCTTCCAGGAAATTGAAAGAAAGAGGATGCTACATCGACATAGGTAGTGGGTGCCACTGTTTATCGACAGTTGGTGGGTTCGCTCATGTATTTAGTCAATACAAGACCGAACATATGCTATGCGGTGAACCAGCTTTCACAAGCGATGGTTAAGCCTACCAAGCTCTTTTGGAAGGCATACAAGCATGTCCTAAGATATCTCAGGGGCACATCTGAGTATTGTTTATGGTACAGATAGATGGATGAGGTGAAGTTGCATGGTTTCACGGATGCAGATTGGGTAGGAAGCTGAACAGATAGAAAGAGCACATCAGGAGGGATTTTCAATATCAGATCTATGATAGTTTCTTGGTACAGCGGGAAACAAAGATCCGTGGCACTCAGTTCAGCAGAAGCAGAATACAAGGCAGAAAGTCAAGCTACATGTGAGGCTATCTGGATGAGGAAGATCTTGGTTGGTTTGTTCGGTTCACATTTAGATCCCACAGTGATACATTGTGATAATCAGAGTTGCATTAAACTCTCAGTTAATCCTGTGTTTCATGATAGATCTAAACATATTGATATCTAGTATCATCATATCAGAGATTGTGTGCAGCGGAAGATCATGTTGCTTCATTACATTCCTACGGAGGATCAGGATGCAGATATTCTGACGAAGGCGCTCACCAAGAGAAAATTAGAATACCATAGTGGCAGGATCGGGGTGAAGGATAATCTCTATCTTATTGAGTGGGAGTGTTGAGATTCAACAAGATGATGAGCTTAGTGAAAAGATTCACCTTCACTAAGTGGGCCCACAGGCTATTTTTGGCGCAAGTCTATTTTTAGACATAATGATCATATTTCAGAAGTTGCAGGATGCTATTTGTGGATGGTTGATAAAGTTGGAAAAATAGATGAAATTATATTTTTAGAATATTGGGCGAAGTCTATTTATAGATCGTTGATCTAAAAATAGATGCATGTCGATTATTATTAGCTCTTAATAATAATCAGACACTAAACAACAACTTATTCTCTTGGAGCACTTTGTTTCAGTGCACAGATGTGGCACATCGGTGGAATGAGGGAATCACGCAATTCCCAAGGGTTTACTGGAGCTCATGCATGGAGGATTCAGTTAGAACTCAAGTGGCAAAGTTATGACATAGTTGGAAGAAGTAGTTATTGAGTTGTATTTAGTTTAACTCAGTTAGACTCAGTTGAGCTAGTTTTATCTAGTCTAACTGATTGATACACTGGTGAGAGTGGAGTGAATTAATTAGTTAATTAATTCACAAATAATAACTCATTAATCAACGGAACAATACAACAGTTAACTACAGTGCATGGAAGTTTCAGTGGAGACCCAGTGGAGAGGTAGGTGAAAGGGCAAGATAGACTATCTGTTGTGACTATAGTGATGCATTGATTGCAGCACACACACATTGGAGTTTAAAATGAGGATTGCGCAGTCAAGGCAAGAGTAATTCGAATTCATTCAGAGCTATTCTTTAGCAGGGATTGCACCATGGAGGCACGCTAGCAGGGGGCAGAGATTGGTGCATGGATTTGCAAGATTGTTCATGATTAGTGTATGATGATTGTACTGTACTGAGAGCTTGATAAGCTTTGTATGAGGTGTTGGGTCATAAAAAGGTATCTTTTGAACACCAAATTAGCCTACATTAATCATCAATCCGGGAGCGAATTTTTATTTCAAGAGTGTACTCTGTCTGAGGCTACAATTTTCTAAGAGCAATGCTGTGAAGATGTAGTATAGAATATCAAATGAAAAAGTAACAAATGCGTGGAAAGAAACCTAATTAAAGTGACATGAATGGAAATATTAAACTACATCAATCTTGAAAAACATCGATCAGGGATGCAGTAGCAGTAACTCTTTCCCTTAGAAATCGATGCAAGATGACCAATCTGGGGACTTGGAAGCAATAACCTCTATCCTCTACAGTTGGAGATCTTAAAGCAATTGAAACAAAAGCAGATTCAATGAAAGCAACTTGAAAGAAACGCAATCTAGAAAGGAACAACAGCATGTAACTATAACTCATCTATTCGCTAATCAAAGACTATGAATAAGTAATAAACAGAAATGGAATAGCAACGTGAAATGAACAACAATTACGATTCTAACATACTCAAGCAACTAGATTTCCATGCTTTAATTCTGTCAACAGCTTCTTACCACGCAACAATCAATTATATCAAATTATAAACTAATGGAACAACAACTCAAATTAGATACAGAACAACAGAGCTTTATAATAAAAACAAGATAATAGAACAACGAATTTTCTTCTTGTAAAGAATGAAATAGCAATGACTCTGCATTTGATCCAACAACAATAAAACAATTCTGTAATTTAAACACACATTAAACACACTTCACACGATAGTAAACAAGGATTAAAATATAAACAATGAAGTGATTCCACCAGAGTTGGGCCCTTAGCGCCAGTGAAATACTGCTGGGCTAATTCAGAACTATAGAAGGTAGATGAAACACGTGTTTTATATTAAACCACCATAAACAATTACAGAGAATTTTCTCTCAAAACCGAGAGTTAATAAAGCATTATATTACAGAGAAAATGTTTGAACATAGAGTCTTTCGACTAGCTCACTGACTTCAACAACAACCGTCCCTTTGTCACTAAAGGACATGGATTTATATATCAAATCTCAACGGACCAATCAAGGAATAAGATGAGTTTGAACAACGATCCCTCAAGATCGAAAGATCCTGAGGGATTCTCTCCTCTTCGTTTAGTCATCATCCTGTTTACTTTGACTGAGGTCGAGCTATCCCCTGCCTTTTTTGGGCTATTCGTTCAGATCTCCTTGCCTTGGGCTGGATATGGTTCAACGATGATGGAGCAGCAGTTAGATTATTCTCAGCCCCGCCTTTGGTACAGCTGTTCACCTCTTCGAATTCCTGTTTGTCAATCAAAAAGTAACCTTTAGTCATCTTTTCGTACTAAACATAAACCTTTCCAATTCTATTGTAATTCTTATCATAAATTACCTTTCCAAGGCAAACAGGAGTATATCTATGGTAAAAGAATGAATAAATACATAGTAATTTCATACCTCTTTCACTGCCCAACATACCTCCCTGCTTAATATTTTTCATGCCCTCATGAAAACTCTAGTTCACATGGAGAGCAGTCAAAGAATAAGCCAGATAAGGTTTGTCATCAACAGGCCAAAAACCACGTAGTGCAGCTAATTCCTCAAAAACATGTTTTGTCTGTCCTTGAGGAAGTTCATAAATATCTTTGTAGTCCGAAGCAGGGTACCATGCAATAGTGCTGTGGAACCTACATCCTAACTAGTATGGTCCTTCTTTTAAAACAAGATGGCTATAGGAAATCAAGCAGTCTGCTGCTAGCCCAAAGTTTCTATAATTAAATGGTTCCCTATTTTGCACATTCTGATTGGATATTCTCCACCGGACCTTGGCTGCTATATAAGCTTGGTTTCTAATGGATGAGAAATATTCTGTTCCATTCAAAATAATTGATTTGTGGACAGGCCCCAGAGTTTGGGTAACGCCTTCCTTTGTCATCAAATTTTTCTATCTAGCCCAAAATTGAATTGGGTCCTGAGGTTCACTTTTGACCCACAGATCTAATCCATTTTCCTACCTTTGAAAGGTGTTATAGGCTTTAAGCCATTTTAATTGATTTACAGCAAAGGAAATGAATGCCTGAAACTGAACATCTCCAATAAAAGGGCTAGGGTTTGATTCACAGTCATTTTCAAGTATTGTATTATGCAAGTAAAATTCACACAAAAGGCGTTGTACTTTGATCCCATAAATTTTGCAGCATGATATAAAGTCATCTATGGTTTTTAGCTCTATGGATTTCCCTGCCCTAACTACCTTGATCTTTAATTGTAAATATCTTTCTAGTAAAAACAAAGCATAGTTTTTGGCGGGGCATCTACAGGCTAACACATCAGTATACAAGGAGCAGAGAGTGTCCATTTGATTGTAGGTTAGTTTTAGTTGGTTCATTACCTTATCAGCCTTTACCTCTTATTTCCTACATTTTTCATGAGCTTCAGCTTCGGATCCATGAATAATTCTCATTTTTTGCTACAATTCCTGATATCTCTTTCTTGGGACAGTATCTTCCTCCAATCTTTGCCTTTCTATTCGGGCCTGTGTCAATTCTTTTTGAAGTCTGACCAGTGTCGGATCACTAAAAGTGTGCTGACTACTATATTGCATATTTTCACTCATAATAGGTTCCTCTGGAACAACTTGTGTTGGAACAGCCATTTTTTTCTCCGCATCCTCATAATTAGGCTCAGGTATGGTTTCTTCTATAACTTGGGGGTTCCTATTAGCGGTCACCCTTCTCTTTTTCGAAATTCTTTTGATAGCAATGCTTCTTCTCTTAGGGGCTCGCTTAGGCATCTATTTCATTCTCAGAACCCTAATGGTTTTCCTGAGCTGTTCTACTAGTTTATGAAGCTTTATTAGTTCCCTACGAAGCTTCTCAATCTCAGTTGTTTTCCTCCTTTTTCTTAATGGAACAGCCGTTCCTTTATCTGAACCCATTTTCTCAACAGGGTTTTGGCCTATATTGGTTGTGCCTTCAGTAAAATTCTCTTCTTGTGCTTCTCCTTGGGGTTCTTCTTCCACATTCATACCCCCTTGGCTAAATTCTTCGGGAATCATATTCTCAGTTAACTTTGCAGTCTCCTGGGGGCTTCCAGTTTCGGCGTTCTCTTTCTCCTGTTCATGCCTCTCAAGAGAAGCAACCCTAGCTTCGCTAGGGTTTGCTGTTTCATTCAGTTTTTCTCCAACTGTTTCTTTATCAATAGCAGAGTACTCTAGTAGTTGATTAATATCTATATTGAGGTCCAAGGGGCTATGAGGCCATGCATAATCACTCATATTGGCCAAAATCTGGACCAATTGGTCTTCCTGTAAAGGGCTTGCGATAACATTTTTGGGAGGCTATGTTTCATCCTTATTGCTGCTATGATTGTCTTAATCCTCCTCACAGGTGTGATAACTTCCTTCCTCCTCATCTGAATACCGAATTTCTCCTTCAACTTCTTCTTCCTTATTATTTCCTTCGATTTCTTCTTCCTCATTATCTCCTTCCTCTGCACTGGATTTTTTTTCACTACCGGTATGGGGACTTATTTCTTCTTCATCCGAGTAGCAAATTTATCCTTCCAATTGTTCTTCCTTATCAGTACGAGGGATTACTCCCTCCAATTGTGGAGGTTGTTCCTCCTCTGAGCTGTGCAATTCTAGGGGCTGGCTGCTGCTGCCCAGAAGTTATTCCACCATCCTCCTACTTCGTTTCAATCGGAGGGACTGTCTGTGAGTAGAAGGCTCAACTATTGAGCCGGCCATCCTCTTCCGTTTTGGAGCGGGTAGAGCTAACCCTCCATCAATGGAAAATATTAATTCTTCCCAGCTAGTCTGTTGCTGGGTGAGGCTACGACTCACTATTAATCAAATTAGACAATGGTGGCTGACCACCATATTTGCATGCTGGGATTTTCTTATACCACGAGCAATATCATGCAACAAAGAATTTAAAAATGCAGGCAAATTAATGGTGCATTTCTGTTTTAATACAGCTAGTAGCTTAAGATGGCGAGGCCTTACCACATCCTTTCTTCCGTCGCACTTTATGTAAGCCTGCACAATCTTGGCCAACTCTATCCATGGTTCTCCTAATGATGTTGGCTGGACTCCTTTACCTTTGATAACTAACGTCTGTCCATCATCTTGAAAAATCTTCATGGATTCTCGAATCCTAATCTTCTTCTGAGTCCAAATAGTCCCTTGCATAGGAATGCCAGACACTTTTGGAATTATCTCGTCGGATACAGCTATCTACCTTCCTCTGACCATGGAGGATCCTTCCTGCAGGTTCAATAAAAATTCGGTGGCCACTTCTTCATGGGGTTGCTGCATCTTCATGAAATATGTAATCCACCCCAGTCTTTCTAAAATTTCTTGTGCAGCATCAGAGACGATTATCACTTGTGGTTCACTACGAATTGGTCGTCCCCCCATCTCTACGCTCTGTTAAATTTTCTCAACACACAGTAATCACAATGGAACAGCACAACACGGTTCGTTGAAAATTTGTTATTTACTAAAATGCAGGGATTTAGTTCATATACAGGTAAGGAAATCTTGAGGTTTGATTTGCATGCAGACATCCGCGCCCCCCAAATGAATGAGAGGTCGTCCTCGACCGTCAATTGAGAGAGGCAAGTGTGGCACAACAACAGTATAGCAGTAAAAAGAAGGCGTAATTATGATACATTCAATCAAATTATAGAAATTACTGAAATCAATGCATGTGATGAATCGGTAATGAATAGAAAATCGTTTTGTAATGATTCAAATATGAGGAGAAGGGATATCATAAGATAAACATAAGTACAATTGCATTATTTACCATTTCGAACTAATATGATCGATTTGTAATGATTTTCATGTATAATAGGTTCGGAGGTAAAGGTAAAGGATTCATATTTTCATTTGACATTTAAATAGAGATATAGGAAAAGGGTTAAATATAACTATTGATGTGCATAAATGTGACTCCAATACCATCAGCAGAGCTCTGTTTCCCACAGGTGTCCATAACCTTGACAGAGTTGATTTCTTAACCATGGAACCATTGTCCTTTATTTATATTGAGGAAGTGCTTTTTTGTTGAATATCATGACGGAGGCCATTGTGCTGGCTTGGTGACCAGATAAACCACAATGCCATTCACCGGGAAGAAGTGAAAGGTAGGCAGGCCGGCTTGTGATGAGACCTCCTGTTCCAAGGACTTCTTGATTTTTTCAATTGTCTATTGGATCATTTCCCTGGTTTGGTGGCCATAATGGGAATGCCACTTCACTGCCTTCCCTGCGATCACAGTAGGTTTCCTCTTGATGAGACCCCCTATCCTCCATCTGCAAAATAAAATATGTAAATATTTTTTCTTTATTTTTTTTTTCACATAGCACTTTTCCTCAGTTATTCATAAGGGATGGCTCAACACTCCTTAAGAGTAGGGATGGTGGAAGAAGTCTGAACATCTCAATAGAAAAAAAATATGCCCTTATTCCTATTCCATAGATAAACATCAAAGAAAATTATAGCATGTGGGAAAGAACCAATCATGATAAAACAATCGATCAGATTAATTCAATGGTAATAAAATAGCAAAGTTATGTTATTGATCATGCCCCTTTTTCCTTTTTTTCTTATCATTACTAGACAATTTCTTTAAAAAATGACGATTTCTTTTGATTTGTTGATTACAATAAGCTTTAATTTGTATGATTGTATATGATATATTTGCCTTTAGAAAAGTAATCAAAAATTCAAAATGTTGGCTAAAAACAAAAAAAAAATCCACTCAAAAAAGTGTTGTTCCTTTAAAAAGAACAACAAAAAAAATCTGCGGAACTGTTGTTCCTTTCGAAAGGAACAACAAAAAAATACTCTGTGGAAGTGTTGTTCCTTTAGAAAGGAACAACAAAAGCACTTTGCGAAACTGTTGTTCCTTTCGAAAGGAACAGCAGAAGTGATGTTCCTTTAGAAAGGAACAACAAAACAAACGAAATAAACATATTTTTTCCTTTTTTTCTGTTTTAAAGAAACCGAATTTCATGAAACAAACGATAAAGAAATAAAGAAGTAATATTAACAGAATGTTAAAAAAAACAAATTCCATAAAATAAAAATTAAGAAATGGAAAAAAATTCTTTATGTAAAAAATTAAAAAACAAATGATTTATCAAATTGGTGCCGAGGAGGAGTTCTCCCCTTCAGCGAGAATTTCCTTGGTAGAATCTTCCCGTAACTGTTGGTAAAAGGATTCCCGGGTAAGCAGTTTATGATACAATCATACTCGATGACCATTTACCTTAAAGGAATGTCCAGATCCGTCAATGGTAACTAATGTAATAGTGTCATTATCATGCACTTTTTGTATTTCATAGGGTCCAAGCCATCGTGTCTGGAGTTTTCCTGGGAAATCTTGAAACCTAGAATCATATAGGAGTGCCCAGTCTCCTTCGTGGAAGATATTTTCTTTGATATGGGCATCATGCCATTTGGCTCTCTGTTGTTGAATTAATGATGTGTGTTGAAGAGCAGAGAGCCTAATTTCATCTAACTCATTAATTTTCTGCAGTCTTTTAGCCTGGGCTTCATTCAAATTTAGACCCACCTTTTGAGTTGTTCTTAATGTTTGAATTTCGAATTCTGTAGGAAAGATGGGTTCGTTTCCAAATACCAATTGGTATGGTGAATACCCTGTAGTAGGTATCCACATTTTTCAATATGCCCACAATTCTTCTGGCAATCTGTAGGCCCAATCTCGTCTATGAGAGGCAATGGTTTTTTTTAATATAGATTCGATTACTTTTTTTGTGCTCTCTACTTGGCCATTGGCCTGTGGGTGATATGGAGTTGTAATCTTGTGCTGAATGTGGTATTTTTGCAATGTTTCAGCTAATTTATTACCTACAAACTATGGTCCTCCATCTGTGATTATGTCCCTTGGGAGGCCATAGCACACAAATATTTGGAAAAGAAACTATATTACAAAGTCCTCTGTAGCTTTTGAAAGAGCCTCTGCTTCAAACCATTTGATGACATACTCAGTTGCAACTAGGATGTATGTTTTTTGGTTTGATGGATGGCTAATGGGACCAACAAAGTCAAGTGCCCAATGTTCAAATGGTTCAATCACTAGTTGAGGGTTCAAAGGCATTTCATCAAATTGCCCAAGGCGACCTGCCCTTTGGTAGCTATCACAGGCCTGCACGAATTTTTTAGCATCTTTAAAGATAGTAGGCCAATAATAACCTGTTCGTAAAAATTTATGGGTAGTTCTACGATCTGCAAAATGTCTTCCACACTGTCCATCATGGCATGCTTTCAAGATGTCAAATACCTCATCCTCCATAACGCATCTCCTTATTTGCATATCTGCACCTGTATGAAATAGGTAGCCCCCAATCCAGGAAAAGCGGGTACTACGGTGTATTATTTGCTTACGTTCATTAAGGGATAGATGTTTAGGTAATTTACCTATTGCCAAATAGTTTGCTATATCAGCATACCACGGTGTTCTGATAGTAACAGTGAAGAGATGTTCATCTGGAAAGTGGTCTTCAACTGCTTCTGTATCTGTTGGCTTTGGCATTCTTGACAGAAAGTCAGCTACAGGGTTCTCTTTCCCAGGTTGATCTTTGATTGTGATATTGAATTCCTACAGTAAAATCAACCATCTTGCCACTCTTCCATTTGTAACAGGTTTATTTGCTAAAAATTTAATGGCAGAGTGATCAGTATATAGTACTACAGGATACCCAGTTATATAATTTCTAAATTTGTTTATAGCATGAACTACAGCTAAAAATTCTTTCCCAGTCACAGTATAATTTAATTCAGCAGGGGATAAATTTTTTCTAATATAATAAATTTCATATGGCTTCTTGTCTTCCTCATGCCCAAGTACTGCTCCAATTGCTGTGTCTGAGGCATCGGATGAAATTTGGAACAGAAAATTCCAATTTGGGCCCCTCAGCACTGGGGCTGTTGAAACAAGATTTTTCAGATCATTAAAGGCATTGTCACATTTATCTGTCCAAATGAAATCAACATTTCCAGTCAGTGCATATAAATGTGCAGCTATTCGAGAATAATGTTCTATAAATCTTCTATAGTAACCAGAAAATCGAAGAAAGCTACGTACCTCTGTTTGTGTGGTGGGTGTGGGAATTAACAAGATTATTTGAATTTTAGCTGGATCTACTTGAATTCCAGCTGCTGAAATACAATGTCCTAAGATAACTCCTTCGGTCATCATCATAAGACACTTTTCGTTGCTTAAGCAAAGCCTAGTGTCAATACATCTTTGCAATACCTTTTCTAGGTTTTCCAATGCAGGCTCAAATTCATCCCCATAGGGTGTGAAGTCATCCATATATACTTCGAGGCCTTCATTTACTAAGTCTGCAAAGATGCTGAGAATTTCCCTTTGGAATGTGGCAGGGACATTGCATAGGCCAAAAGGTAGGACTCGGTAGGAAAATGTCCCCCATGGACAGGTAAAAGTAGTTTTGTATTGGTCTTCAGGGGCAATCTGTATTTGATTATACCCACTGAAGCCATCAAGGAAAGAAAAGAATTTATTCCCTGCCAATGTGTCTAATACCTGGTCAATGAAAGGAAGGGGAAAGTGGTATTTTTGTCTTGCCTTATTAAGTTCACGGTAATCTACACATATCCTCCACTTTCCATTCTCTTTTGGTACCACCACTAATGGAGAGACCCACTTGCTATCAAATATTGGGTAGATGAAATTAACATCCAATAGTTTTTGTAATTCAGCTTTCACAATATCTTTAAGGTGAGGATTTATTCTTCTTTGAGGTTGGCGAATGGGTCTTTCATCTTTTTCAATGTAAATGTGGTGAGTACACAATTGAGGATCAATTCCTTTCATATCGGGGTAATCCCATGCAAAGGCTGCTTTGTATTTTCGTAATAATTGGACCAATTTCTCTTCTTGTTCAGCAGTGATATTTTTATTAATGTTTAAAGTTTTTCCCAGCTCAATTTCTACAACCTTGCTATTGTACACAGAAGTAGTAGGTATTTCTTGATCAGGAATATCTTTGAAAGGATCTTCTTCTTCTTTATTATTGAATGCTGCCTTAATCATGTGACATTGAAAATGAGATCTGGTTTGTGATTTATTAATAAAATTATTAATGATATCATCCTCTATTTGATCTTTAAAATCAAGAGCATTTTCTATAGTTAGAGGTGATCTCATATTTTCCATAAGATATGATGCAGGTGGTTTTCTTGTTTTGATTATTGATAGACTTGGCTAGGCTGGGGGATATAGGGCTAAATTCTTGACATAATTTCCCCTTGTAATTGTCATGTTGCCTTGTCGGCATCCAATATAAGCATCGGCAGTTTCCAACCAAGGTCTACCTAGAATTAACGGGTGTCCATCTAGTCGGTTCTTTGGGTTGATAACCAAGAAGTTAGCAGGGTATTCCCAGGAATCTACAGATACCATTACATCTTGTAATATACCCTCTGGTTTGACTACTGATCGGTCAGCCAATTCCAACATGGTTGTTGTTGGTTCTAGTGATGTAATGCCAAGTTTTAGACATGTGGTGGTTGTTAAAATATTGATTGCTGCTCCCAAATCAACTAAGGCATTTGGAAATGATTGCCCATTGATCTGTACTATCACTATAGGATTTCCTGGGTCTTCATATTTGATAGATGTTTCCATTCCTGATAATAAGTCAGATAAGGTGCTGACTATTTGGACAGTAGGATTGGTTGTTGTTCTCCTCTTTGGCTTCTTTATGCATAATTCCTTAATGGTTTTTGCATATATAGGAATGTCTTGAATAGCTTGGAGGAGAGGGATTTTTATACATAATTTTTTAAATTCTCCCAGAAGATCAAAATTAGGTTGTTCTAATGGATGAGGTGTAATCAACCATTCTGGGAATGGTGGAGAGGAAGTTGTTACTTGTTGTTGACTTCATTGTTGATTTTGTTGTTGAACTTCCTTCTCAATTTGTAATGTTTGTTCTACATGGATCTTCAGTGTGGACATCATTGTTTCTCTCTGTTTCCACTATGCGCCTAGACCTTAATTGAAGATCATTGCACTCCCTCAGTTCAGTTTCTACTTCTGGGGTTTCCATTATTTGGACAGAATGAACTAGCCTATTGTTTGAGTTTGGGTTGGGTTGGGCTGGGAGTTGTGGTCTTAAATTTGTCTGGGGGTTTGTATAAGGAGCTGGCAGTGTAGGTTGAGAGAGAGGAATTGATCTGGCTGGCTGATTTGTAGATTTTTGCCAGTTTGACTGCCAGGCCTGACTCTGGGAAGTAGAAGGGGACCATTGTGTAGGCCAGAATGGTGGGTATAAAGGAAAGTTAGGCAAATTATTTTTCTTTGTTTTATTTGGCCAAGATGTGGGAGGAAATGGCTGTTGTGACCAATTAGGGAAAGGTGGTTGATTATGCCACATCCCACTATATTGTTGAGCATTATACTGAGGAGGCTGAAAAGAAAATGGATCATTTGGCATACCTGATGGTCGTGGCTACCATTTTCGACGCTGATTAAGAAGACATACCAATTCTGATTCTTCTTCTTCCTCCTTATAAACTGCTTTTAGGCCAGGACGCGAAGGACATCCATCTGTAGGGTGATATTTCGTGCAAATGGCGTAGAATTTAATCACATCCAATGGGCATTATTTTTTGTTGTGTTTCTTCCTACATCTGGGACAGAATATTGCCAAGTTTTTCTCTTCTTCTGCCTGTTTCTGTTTGGCTTGCATAATATCGAACTGCGTTGTTAGAGTCCCAAGTATGTCTGTCTTAAATTCTTCTAGCAGATTTCCAATATATGTACGAGTCACACCTTCATTAGAGGTCTTATTTTCCCTTGTAATTATATCATGTTCTACTGATTTCAACCTTGTACTGCCCCTCAAACTCATGATACACAAATCAATGATGTTAGGATAACTTTCCTGATATATATCACCTTTTCCCATAATATTCAATGTTTCAACCCATTGATCTTTCATTCCCATAATTAATGTGGTTTTCAGAACATTGTCAAGCAAGGGTAAAGATGCATAAGGGGATCTTTGAAGATTTTATTGGAACCGTTCCACATACTCTTCCAAGGTTTCATTTGGTTTTGCTGTCATTTGGAATATTTCATCTTTTAATTCCCGAGACCTGCAATAATCTTGATATTTCTTTAAAAATGCAGCCTTCATATGATCCCAATCAGTTATTACACCCCCACCTAATCCCATAACCATTGTAAGGTTGCCCCTTTTAATGTAGAAGGGAATAGTTTTAGTTTTTGGGCATCGGTGGTGTAATCGTATCCTCTGCACAGCACATCAAATTCAAACAAAAATGCATCTGGGTCCTTTGATGTTAAGCCATGAAACGTGGGAATATGTTGAAGGGGGATAGATTTCATGGGTGCATTGACTGCAATATCTACTATAGGATATTGCAGCGTAGAGGTTTGCTGGGGTGCCTACTAATTCTGATTTTGGTTCTGAGCCATTTGATCGAAGATATGCCAATATCCCTTTGGGATTTCCAAGGAATTTCTAGGTTGATGAGCAGGGGCAGGAATGGCTTTGACAACACTCCCTTTGTCTGGGATAATAAGTATTTCCTGTCGACCTACTGTTTGAGGTGATTCAGGACCTTGTTTCTGAAAAATTTGAACAACACTTCCCTTATCTGGGCTGCTTATTGTTTGGGCAGTTTCAATAGGAGATTTTAAGTCTATGGTTTCTCCCATTTCCCCTTCCCCTTCTCGTAGATTGCTAGAGTTCCCTTCTTGAAGGAAACTTATGCAAGGATTCTCAATTTCTTGGGAATCCTGCTCAATTCCCTCTGTTTAACTGTGTATCTCAGCAAAGGCTTTAGATGGTGACTCTGTAGCCTGAAGGGAACTAGTAGGTTGTCTAGAAGTAGTTCTTTTAAATCCTACTGATGGATGAGATTTAGTTCTTTTAAGGATTTCGTCAATAAAGGTTGTGTGCCCAAGGGTCACCGGTCCCTTAGTTTTTTCAGTTTTAGGAGGAATTTTGTTTCTCTTAGTTGGTTTATTCATTCAAAGAAACAAACCTTCATTCCTACCTAAGGAAAGAAGCTTACCTACTTCTGCTGTGAAGCGGGCTATGAGCAAGTGTGTTTCTTGCCTAGTGCGCAGGTTCTTACGTTCCGTCTTTAATACCCAATTCTCCGCAAGCAGAAGAAAATCAGTTGTGCATTACTCCTTTAAAATGGCATACACTCTCCCTGACAACGGCGCCAAAATGTTCGGTCATAAAAAGGTATCTTTTGAACACCAAATTAGCCTACATTAATCATCAATCCGGGAGCGACTTTTTATTTCAAGAGTGTACTCTGTCTGAGGCTGCAATTTTCTAAGAGCAATGCTGTGAAGATGTAGTACAGAATATCAAATGCAAAAGTAACAAATGCTTGGAAAGGAACCTAATTACAGTGACATGAATGGAAAGATTAAACTACATCAATCTTGCAAAACATCGATCAGGGATGCAATAGCAGTAACTCTTTCCCTTAGAAATCGATGCAAGATGACCAATCTGGGGACTTGGAAGCAATAGCCTCTATCCTCTACAGTTGGAGATCTTAAAGCAATTGAAACGAAAGCAGATTCAATGAAAGCAACTTAAAAGAAACACAATCTGGAAAGGAACAGTAGCATGTAACTATAACTCATCTGTTTGCTAATCAAAGACTATGAATAAGTAATGAACAAAAATGGAACAACAACGCGAAATGAACAGCAATTACGATTCTAACATACTCAAGCAACTAGATTTCCATGCTTTAATTCTGTCGACAACTTCTTACCATGCAACAATCAATTATAGAAAATTATAAACTAATGGAACATCAACTCAAATAAGATACAAAACATCAGAGCTTTATAATAACAATAAGATAATCGAACAGCGAACGTGCCTCTTGTAAAGAATGAAATAGAAATGACTCTGCATTTGATCCAACAACAATAAACCAATTCTATAATTGAAACACACAGTAAACACACTTCACACGATAGTAAACAAGGATTAAAATACAAACAACGAAGTGATTCCACCAGAGCCGGGCCCTTAGCGCCAGTGAAATACTGTTGGGCTAATTCAGAACTATAGAAGGTAGATGAAACACGTGTCCTATATTAAACCAAAATAAAGCATTACAGAGAATTTTCTCTCAAAACCGAGAGTTAATAAAGCATTATATTACAGAGAAAATGTTTGAACATAGAGTCTTTCGACTAGCTCACTGACTTCAACAACAACCGTCCCTTTGTCACTAAAGGACATGGCTTTATATATCAAATCTCGATGGACCAATCAAGGAATAAGATGATTTTGAACAGTGATCCCTCAGGATCGAAAGATCCTGAGGGATTCGCTCCTCTTCGTTTAGTCATCATCCTGTTTACTTTGACTGAGGCCGAGTTGTCCCCTGCCTTTTCTGGGCTATTCGTTCAGATCTCCTTGCCTTGGGATGGATATGGTTCAATTCTGATGGAGCAGCAGTTAGATTATTCTCAGCCCCACCTTTGGTACAGCTGTTCACCTCTTCGAATTCCTGTTTGTCGATCAAAAAGTAACCTTTAGTCATATTTTCGTACTAAACATAAACCTTTCCAATTATATTGTAATTCTTATCATAAATTACCTTTCCAAGGCAAACAAGAGTATATCTATGGTAAAAGAATGAGTAAATACATAGTAATTTCATACATGTTTCACTTCCCAACATGAGGATTGTCATATGATTCCATGATACATTATATATTGTTGGGGTTTTCAGCTTCAGGCTTTCCCGGTTAAAAACAACTGTGTTATGTGCGATTATTTTTATTTATGCTTTACATGTGTGTGCAATTAATTTTCCGCAAAAGATTAACAAGTGGAATGATTTAGTATCTTGCGTAAAGTTAAATAGTGTGAGATCAGGTGAATCTAGGACATATGCATGCTTAGTGCATATAATTTCTACAGAATCCTGAATGGATCCACCAAGGGAAGAGACGGTCGCTCACCCACTCTCACTAAATCACCCAAGGGTTTCCATCTTAGGGCTACCAATGAAGTAGGGAACCACGTCTCAAACCTCTCACATAATAAAATGATCTAATCCAAAGATATCTCCAAATGACCTTCGCTTCTCCTTTTATAGATCTGATGGATAGATCTCCAATCCTCTAGAAGCATCTTATTTTATTATTTTATTATTATTCTAGAAGATCCTCCATTGACTCTATCAAAGTGACTTTAATTTAATTATATTTCACTTAATTCACTTTTGGCCCCTTCTCCTCTAAATATTATTTTTCCTTTAATTAAATTACTAACTAAAATTATTTTTAATTAAGGAAAATAGTATATCACCCATGGTACTATCTCTAGCCACTATAAGTCACTTCTCAGCATCCCATCCTAAATATCTCCACATTTTGGTTTCGACGAGCTATTACACTAAGGTGTTCTACCATGTATTCCTCCAGGAATGCAACCTTGAGTGTAATTAATTGAGTTAAGCCCAAAAATAGCTCATTTATCTGAAAGTTGTCGAAATGTGCTAAAACAAAAGGCAAATTGTGCATATGATGGAATATATCAAGTGAATTCCATCATTCCTCATATAAAATCCTCAAAATTCCTCCAAAAAGCCCTTGGGCCCACTAATGACACCAACCTATTTTTGTGACCTATCAGCTCCCAACTCTAGAAGTCCATCCTAACCCTGTCATAGGTGATACAAAAAAAGGAATATTACAGACCTTCCACCCCAATATTTCTTGCCCTCAAGCAATCCAAATATGTGGGCCACCCTGTTGGTCTGATGCAACTGAGACCCAATGCCCGAATCCCATACAAACCCCTGGGTGATACTATGCACCTGTTTCAAGCCACCCAAAATAGACCCCTCAAAGTCGAGATCCCAAACTGATCTCTCACTGTACCTGTCATCAAATAATATTCCTGGATCCCAATTCCACCATGGCCAATCATAGCCCAAGTCCCATGGTTAAGACGATGTACTACCTCTACATATAGTTTCTACCCCATGAAGCGAATTCTGCCAGTGAGCATCGATGGTCCATGGCTCCTGCTGTGTTGTACCTCTAACTATATAAGTTGCCCCACCAATTGCATACCAACTCATCACCTCTCTCTAGTCCAACTCTCGGTCTAGGCCGAGGTCAATCCTGATCTTTTGATGTCGAGCTAGTGCTACTGAAATACTAATGGATTCTTGGTCCACAATCCATGGCCCAATGGAACATGTAACATCTCTCCCGTCCATGTGCTCCTGCCGAAATGTACTTGGGACTAAGAATGATACTCTATCAATAGAATACCAGCTCATCACCTCTCTCCAATCCAAATTTGGATTCGATCTGATGCTAACCCTACTCTCCTGAAGTCGGGATGGAATGCTAAAGAACTGTCGACCTGTGCCCCACTACTAATGGGAATCTAGCATCTTTCATGTCTTAAGCCCCTGCCCCACTATGATCCCTACGAAGAAGATCATACCATCAAGAGGGTACCAACTCATGATCTCTCACCAATATAACCTGGAAGAAGAATCCAATTTAGTGACATCTGCATACGAAACACGTCTAGAGTGTTGTCGCTAGCCCATACTCAACCCACACTGCTCTATCCTGTCTACCGACGAGATCTGCCTGTAGAGGAAGGCCCCTCTCTCTATAAAAGGCCAAAGTGGGTGAGATATGTTGCAAGCCCCATCAATGTACTCCTAGATAATGCTAATCCCTGAAAGCATTGCTGCTCTTTTGATTTTGAATGTATCTATCTGCACCTCATTTTTGTAACGACCCGACGATGGATGCCCCACCATCCCCAACAACTCATCCCTCTCCTGATTAGGAATTTCATGCTCCTGTTGTATGGTAGCCTCCCGCAGAACTATCCCATAAAAATCCAACATCTCATGAGGATAAGTATCTGCAACTACTGCCTCCCTGCTAAATGCCCATACATCTATCTGCTCCTCACCCATGGCTGACCCTATGGGTAGCCATACATCCATCACAGACTCAATGTGAGCCTCCATCTGGCTCTCCCCCAAAGGACTATCATGCATGATGTGCATAGCATCCTTCTCTGCTGACTCATTCTCCATCATATGCTGCTCTGGCTGAATCGTCACAAGTGACTCATCACCCAGAGTATCTCTTGTAGATTCCCTTGACTGCTCACCCTACACACTGGAATACAGCTTCGGCCTACTATCATCAACTCCGCATGACTGCTCTCGCTCCCTAGAAGCATCCTCATATGATCCCATGGAATCATCTGATGAAGATTCCTCATACTGGAGTACAAAATGAATGTCCTTATATCCTACCTCTTCCACGTCATCTGCATCACTCAAGCATGAGTGATCAGGCCCCCAAGGTTCTTTGCAGATGAAGCAAAGTCCCTTCCTCCTCATCTCATTTATGTTTCCTGATCCACCAAATTGGAGAAGCTCCTCCTCGGTCAAATGTCTCCTCAATAGCCCAATATTCTGCTCAACGAGACCTTGGGCTAGCTCATAAGCAGCAGGTGAGACCAACCGCTCTCTCCTCCAAATGCTCAACACCCTATTCTACAAATTTCGACAAATGGCTTTACAGTCTCTCATACATGACGACATGATGGACTTAATGTGTGCTATGACTATGTGAGCATGATGTCTCCTAATGTTGAAGAAGCATTGGAACATCTGCATAATCAAGCCATCACATTCATGATCAAACATGATGCAATATGTTTTGAATGTGACCATACCTCCTAAAACCTTAAGATTCTTCCCAAAGGTAGAGCCTACACTGTTGTCCAAATCCTGAAAGGTCCCTACCATCAGTCTGAAAACTCTCCTCATAATGTCATCATTGTAAGGGGTTGTAGGGATGGTTAGTCTTATGATGTTGCTGAGACAAGCTGCAACTGGAAGTGTGACCCCTCCACAAGTTTCCTCCAAGAACTTGGGTTGCATGAGAGCAAGCATACATGGTTTTAAGGCCCAAATTAATTTTCTCCCATGTGACTGTTTTACTTTGGAAAGGAATTGATTAAGTTCCTCAAGTTTGGAAAGAACTCTCCATGTGATCTTCATGTTTTTCAAAGCTATCCCAAGCCCAAGGATTTTGTGCCCTATCTTTGATTCTTTCTGTAGGTCCCTGGATTTCCCATTTTGAAGAATGGCATAGATTCCTTTACATACATTAATACATTTCTCATTACAATACCATGCCTCAATAGATAAATCTAGCTCTGGCAAATAATTTAGGCTCTTGAAAATAAATTGGGCTCTAGAAAAATCATTTTTGCACAACAAGATGAATTCATTCTAGCAAAGCAGGATAAAAAATGTCACCCCAGATGCAAGGGAATGATCTCTCCTCAGGTCTAAGCTAAGTCTGTAAATTTTGCAACTATTGGAAATGTTGTTGATGGCTGACTACAGAATGGCAGTTGGGCTACTTCTACTTCTCATAAAATTCTAGGAATTTGGGAACGTGATCCTTCCCAAAACCTGAAAAAACTCAAAAACGGTTTCCTTGAATTCCAACCTTCAAAATCTGACCCTTTTTCTCCTATCTCCTACAAATGCTAGCTGACTAGGGACTACGTAAATGATCTGATATACTGCTCAAAAAATTCCAGGATTTTAACCATGGACTCTACTCACAAACCCAAAAATGGTTTTCTCTAATTCCAAATTTCAAAATTTGTCCTTTTTGCCTAGTGCTTCTAGCTGTTGGATGAGTAGGGATTGCGTAAATGGGTTGATATGCTATGCAGAAAATGACGGGATTTTAACCAGGGACTCTATTAGAAAAACCCATAAAAATATTGGTCAAATTCTAGCTGAATAATTTGGACCTCCAATATAAATTTGGCCCAACAAAATGCTCTCTCACAATAATTCTACACTAGCTTCTGCAATGGATTGGAAAAAGAACCTACATTCGGTGCTCAGAATATTCTCAAAAATTACTCCTGGACTCCTGAAGACAATCTAACCAAAAACCCAGAAATGGTTTCGCCAAATCACGATCCTCCAAAATTGACCCCAATAAGCTCTACGCTCTCCCAGTAGGTGCTGAATATGTTGTCTACAAAATGATCAAAGAATTATTCAACAACCCTCCAAATGTGCAACAATTAATCCATCCTTTACTTGCTCAACAAAAAAATCTCAAATGGTTGAGACCTTCCTCTGCAACTAGGGTCAAATCTCCTCCTCTGCGCTGGCCTAAAGACTGCCATGTTGCTCCAGAAATAAAATATCAAACTCAGCCCTGGAGGATCACATATAACTGAAAAGCTAATGAACCTAGGTTCACCTATATCTATCGTAAGCTAATGAACCTTGCAACCAACAACAAACACAAGAACTCATCTGTGTCCTCCAATAATGTCTCAAAATAATAAACTATCGATCGTCCTCTAAAATTGAGCTGCAATAAAACCCTTGACTTTGGCTTTTCCAGTAATTTGGAAAGTAAACCCTCAAGCTAGAAAGATCACCAGCTCTAATAACACTGTAATATCCCTTTCGGGAATTTTCATTAAAATATCACAAGGGTTTTAACTTTATACCATTTCACTCGGAAACATAATAAAAAATGAGATATGCAGCAACACAAAAAAACCCATCTTTATTATATAGAAATAGGTATGCCAATACAATAGCTAGAAGCAACCCTCCAAGATAGCTACAATGCCAAAACCAACCTCCAAACTAAAAACAGGAAAGCAATCACTACAACCTATGAATCATGAATGGATCCACCAAGGGAAGAGATGGGCGCTTTCCCACTATCACTAAATCACCCAAGGGTTTCCGTCCTGGGGCTACCAATGAATTAGAGAACCATGTCTCAAACCTCTCACATAAGAAAATGATCTAATCCAAAGATATCTCCAAATGACCTTCTCTTCTCCTTTTATAGATCTGATGGATAGATCTCCAATCCTCTAGAAGCATCTTATTTTATTATTTTATTATTATTCTAGAAGATCCTCCATTGACTCTATCAAAGTGACTTTAATTTAATTATATTTCACTAAAGTCACTTTTGGCCCCTTTTCCTCTAAATATTATTTTTCCTTTAATTAAATGACTAATTAAAGTCATTTTTAGTTAAGTAAAATAGTATATCGCCCATGGTACTATCTTTGGCCACTAGAAGTCACTTCTCAGCATCCCATCCTAAATATCTCCTCATTCTGGTTCCAACGAGCTATTACACTACGGTGTTCTACCATGTATTCCTCCTGAAATGCCACCTTGAGCGTAATTAATTGAGTTAAGCCCAAAAATAACTCAATTTTATGAAAGTTGTTGGAATGCACCAAAACAAAAGGAAAACTGTGCGAATGATGGAATGTATCAAGCGAATGCCATCGGTCCTAAGAACACCTCAAAACTAATCCAAAAAACCCCTAGCCCCGCTAATGACACCAACTTGTTTCTGTGACCTATCTGCTCCCAACTCTAGAAGCCCATCCTAACCCTGTCATAGGTGATACAAAAAAAAATGAATATTACATTGATACGAATATTCAGGTGCCAGTACTCGCTAGCACACAGAACAGTGCCGACCAAAGAATAGGTCGAAGAAGTAATAGTCAATGCCACCCCTCCAGGGCCACCAAAAGAAAACAATCTTGTTGATACTGAACCTCATGGTTTAAAAACAATTCAATTAGGAGATGGCCTTGTGGCAGAACAAATGTAAGGGAAGGATGTTGAGGACGTTACACCGCTGACTGCAGTGATTCTAGAGCTAGAAAAGGGAAATGAAGAGGTCGTATGACCTGAAGAAGGAAATGAAGAGGTTGTAAGAGCTGAAGAAGGAAATTAATAGGTCAAAAAACTTGAAGAAGGAAATGAAGGGGTCGCTCCACAAATGGAGGAAAAAATCGAAGAATTCAGGGTAAAAGAGGAGCTGGTCGACATGTTTATGACAATAATCCACCAAATCCCATACCAGCTATAGGACCAACAAAGGAAGTCGTTGTCAAACAGGAAATCAATGAACAATGTGAAAAAAGGATACCCCCTCTTAAAGAAAGGTACCAGTTCCAATTTAATGAAGTCATGCAATTAAAAATAGAAAATCATAAATTAAGAAAAAGGGTACTCCGCTTACAGAAGAAAGCAAGGAGATACAGGAAAAAGGCTGCAAAATCTAGGGCCGGAGCCATCTCATCAGCATTTTAGACAAAGGATAATCATACGAATTCTGCCGCTATGAAAACTGAGCCCATTAAGTATTTATTTGAGGCACGAGATTTCTTTTTGGCTGTAGAAATTCAGAAGTGGAAGTCTGTTGCATCTTGTCTTCAACAGGGGACAATCACTTTGAAAGCCCACTAGGAAGAAGTTAAAATTATCCACGAATAGGCTATGCAAACCATCACTGGTTACATAGACCAGATGGACAGAGAGAAGCAAAGATAGGAGAAATAGCAGAAGAATATCAAGGACTTGGAGGAGCAGGTGCGAATACTAAAGGACGATAAAGAAGAGTTGTTTGCTTTGACACAACAAGTAATGTATTTCCGACCCCCTCCTCATAGCTATGCTCTGTTTCTTCGTGAAAAATATGTTTTCTTTTTTTTGGAAAGTATTCGTCATGAGGTCAGCCACGAGATAGAAGATCCTATACAGTTTTTGTGTATATTGAGAATTCATGATGTTTTGAATCAACACTTGTTGTGCAAACTATATATGAAGGATTACTTCCTGAGTAATGATCAATCATTCAATTTAGTTCTGTTTGTGGGATATGTTAAATTAAGAGTCTTTACTTCCTATACAATCAATCAGGTTAAATGGAAGAAAGCCTTTGACACATTTGAATAAAATCAAGCCACTAAGCCACTTGTCCTTCGAAGGGTGTTACAGGTCAAAATACCTCCTCATCAGCTCAGAGGAGAAGACAAATATGGAAGGAATACAAAGACCTAAATTAAACCTATTTCTGCCAAGGTAACGCCTCTCTATAAAAACACAAGAGCGTTATAACGCAACTGATCAGTGAATAGGCCACGTTAGTGCCTAGGGAAACACTCTGTTTACACTAGAGGGTAGCGTTACCCATGTTTTAAGTTTGAAACGGGGAAAACCCGCGGAGAATTATTTGAATCTCCAGCTTTTTCTCACAAGAGAGTCAGTACAAAAAGGAAACTGCAAAGAAATAACTCTTATTGGGCATTGCCATAAACAAATAAACTCTCAAAGAAGGCAAAAGCATGGAGGTTGGGGAAACATCTTGGTTTTTTCTATTTAGAACTGGTGGAAAGAGAAGGGCAATGATTGCTCTCTCCATCTCCTATAAAATGGAGTTGAAGGCTCTTGGTTCAAGGTCGAAGGATTGTCAGGTTTTTAAATACTTGGGAAGTGGAGATCATTGTTGTAGTGTGAAGGTCAAAGGTCAAAGAGGTTCATTAAGAACTTGTTGATCAAGACTTCACCACTTTGAGAGATAGAGAGATTGGAAGGCTGAGGAGGGCTTGGTGCAACCGACGGTTGTAATCCTCCTTTTTTATAAATCAATAGAACTGTATTTGTTTTTTCCATTCTATGCGTTGATATTTTCATTAATATTTAATCACTTATATAGCATGAGATGAATGGCTTAGATGTGCACAATTTAAATGTTTATTATATATTGGCTTAATTGATAGGAAATGTATGTTATGTTAGAAATTACACGGGTGCTTTAATTGATTGCAGGACCTAGATTTGGAGCTGGTGAAGGAGAACCGCTGCTCCACTACCTAGTGCTATCCAAAGGATTCCAAGATCATTAAAGAGGTAATCTTCTATATTTTTTCTATCAAGTGGTTTTAAGCTAATAATAACATGTATATGCCATCTTTGTGAACTGTACAGCTAACCTTACCTTCTGCCTCGGGCACCGGAAAGCCCTGAGAGGGATATGCGATAACCAACAACCCAAGAATTTTACCCCGCAGGAGAATTGGCGACTCCACTAGGGAGTTTCTCCATAGTTTTCGGACTATTTATTTCCTCCTTTCTTCTCTCCTCTGTTCACCGATCCTTCCGACTAGTATTTATGCCCAGTAGACATTTCAAAAGCTCACAGAGTTCAATCCTGTTTCTGTTTGACCATCTGAAGAACTTTACCCTGGCTAACGCTACCCCTGTAGGTTTTCTAGTGCGTTATAACGCTTGCTCTACTTAAATACAGTGAGTTAGTCTTTGGATTAACACTATCTTTACTTAGAGATAGTGTGTTACTCGGCCAAAAATTGTTGTTCACTACTGTGATTGTGTTTTAGTTGTACAGTTTTTTGGCCATCAGTATCTCTCCTTGACTAAATCCCTGTGCTTGTTTACTAAGCTGGCATTTCTATTTGTTTGCTCTTATTTGAAAAGTTAGTGTCAAAAGCATTTACTTTTTAGAGAAGAATTTTTTTTTTTTAGTTTTTTCTGCATCTAGCTGAGTTAATTTTGAAAATTTCAGTTCATAGACTGTTAAGAAGAGGTAGATAGAAGTCTAAATCTTTAAAGTTGAACTGTGTTATTTGAATGTTAGTGCATGGATGTTGAAAAGAAATGTCTCCTTGTAGAAATACTCTTCATCGAATTGAATATTTAGAGCATGTTTTGCATGATTTCTTGAGTCAGAGTCTCATTACATTTCATACATCCACTCCCCCTCTGCAAGACTAATAATCAAGTACAATAAGAATCAAGCGATAATAAAATCAATCACATTAATATTTTTTGCGCTCACACAAATAGTAGTTCAAGCTAGGATCTTGGGTTAGGAAAAATGAGAAAATCACCCAAGATCTCAAAACTTGAAACTAGAGTCATTAACGAGCAAAATCCTACTGCACTCATATTATCGGGACTGTTCCTTTACCGGAGCTCAGCGTGAGACAACAATTGGGTGCACAAGAAGGTAGCCCGCCTTCAACTGCATCTAGTGGGTGTGTTATATATTGGGGTTCCCTTCGGGGATGTCAAAACTAGATCTTGGATCTAGGTATTCTACCCATATAGCATATTTTCCTTGACCGTGGACACCCCTGATGATGTCTATGATTTGAGGTATCTTTAATGGCCATAATTTTTAGGGAATTACAAAAGGTGACTGGGACGAGCTATCCTGGTACCTGAAACAGACAGACCCGCTATGTCTTTGGTCTTTAGGAGGGTACTCGTCTTCACGAGAGTGCTTACACCTATCGTCTGAGGTTCGGGCGAAGCTCTAGAGTGACTGTAAATTTACTTTCAACCAACCCTCTCTGTATACTATTGTGATACTGGATTTCATCACCAACAAACGGTAGTAATCAGACAGGGCACCCTACTCTGGCTACTTGCTGATTGATTTTAGAGAGTCCCTTTTTATTTTTTAGGTGTGTGGTTACTGTCATTGAGACTTTATAATACATCACAATTCATTAAAATTTGTTAAAAATAAACAGGTCACCATGGCGTCCTCCAACCCACGCCGTCTGTCTCGATGACAGCAAGGTCTACCTCCTCTAACTATTGAGGAAGAACTGAATCTTGGTGAACCCGTGCCTTCTCCGGAAGAGCAGTCTCCATTGACTAATCCTGATTTTCACATAGCCTCATATCATACGGAATTTCTGGAGGACCCTTTCACTGAAGGGGTTGTACCTCATTACAATCCCCCGCTCACTGATCCGTTGGGGCCTGTGATAATTCAAGTTCCACCAAGCCAAGATATGTCTTTGGCTGCACAAACATCCATTTCACCACCAGCATCCACAGGGTCGATGCCAATGGCAACCATCCCATGTTCGCCACCATCCTCCCCGCCGGTGGTCAGTTCTATGCCATCACTTGGTAACCCCAGTAGTCAACATATACCTAATCCCAACCCTAGGATCATCACAATTGTCAGTAGCTCGCCGAATCCTTCGGGATCTACTCCTACCGTGACCACGTTGGGACCCACGGTAGCTCCTCCCACGAATATAACTACTTCGGTGCCTTTTAGCAACCCTTTCGGTTGGAACCCTCTGCTGAGTTCAAACCCCTTGGCCACTATACCAGGGGGCAGTGTCACCAGCACATACGTAGTAGGAAACATTTCACTTCCCCTGCAATCCTTAGGACAAATGGGACAACCTATTGTCAATACTTTTCCCTTAAGTGGTTCAAATATAGGTGTAGCGTCTATGTTGTTGCCAAATTATGCAAGTAGTAGCATGCCTCCGGGAAACTCTATTACATCCATTTGGACTAACCAACCCCAACCTCCATCTGGAATGGGATGGCATTTTTATGTTGGGGGCAACCAATTGTTCGTCCTGCAATACAATATGCCCTATGGACAGTAACAGTATGTCCCTACTCCTCCACCTATAGGAAGATTTTATCAAAGTCCTACTTATCCTCCTGGTAACACATTGATGGGTGGACCCAATGGTCTAAGTAGTCAGCCCATACTGCCTTGGTTAGATTCGGGGGAAAATCCACAATTGCCATTTTTGGCAGCTTTGGACATCCCTGATATCCATAAACTGACTAACGACCCCATCAATCACAACCCACTCTGGCCTCCAGTACCGCATAAGATTCCTTCTGACATCCCGAAGTTTGACGGGAAACAAAGGGACGACCTAGCCGCACACATCACTACCTTTCATCTATGATCTATATCCAATACCATGGTGGATGACAGTGTCCAACTTCGACTATTTCCCTGCACCCTTACAGGCAATGCCACCAAGTGGTACATTGAATTACCACGCGCCACCATCAATACTTTTGGCGCTTTAGCGACAGAGTTTCTAAAGAACTTCCAATTACCAATCAGATTTGAAACCGGAACAGAACTATTAACCTCACTGCGCCAAGACACCGCCACACACATCTCTGATCACATTCATGAATGGAGACGTAGGAGGAGGCTAGTCAAAGTGCCAATCCCGGATCATCTCTTAGCCAATTGGTTTTGTAAGTCTCTCTTACCCCATATCTCTAAAGACATTGGCCTTTTCGGTGCGGTTACAGAAAATCAATGCATTCATCATGCCCAGCATTTGGATTTAATCTATTCACAATATGGCACGCTATATGATTTACTCCCCAATGCCCCTGGTAACCCAAATCCTCCGGCCACTTAGAAAACTAGAGCACATGCCAACGGTCTCGTTGGCATAATCTCCGGCGTGGCCACAAAACAGTCTCGGGGGCAAGCCTCCCAACCATCTTCGGCTGCCACCGCCCCTCACCAAACGACTAATCTTCCTACCACTAAGGTAAATTTTGTGCAAACCTCACAAAAACCTAGCGGGAAAAATAAGAAGAACAAGAAAAATACATCTTCTTTGTAAGAGCAGTCGGATAATCAGAATAACCCTAATCAGAAAAAAGCTGCCAAAAATGACAAAGGGAAGGATAAACCCATGAAATTTCCTTGCAAGATCTGTGCGGAGGACCACTTGACATAAAAATTTCCTCGGCTGCAAGAATGCACCGATTTTATTGCCAACAAGGATTCTAGGTGAACACCTGCCATTCTTCATAATCCTTTCCCTAATCAACAGCAGCAACATCAAAACATGGTTGAAAATCTGCCACAACCCCATCAATGGGACAATGGTGGTTCACATCCTTCCGGCGAAGGACCATCCGCCATTTATGACATTAAGAGTGTTGAACTTCAAACTCAAGCCAAGCTTTATGGAAATCCTACCATAGATGCTCAAGAACCTGGTACTAGTTCAAATCCACCACCACCCAACGATTTGCATATCGAACGGCCTACTGCTGACCCCGTGATTCGTCCCCCCAAAGGGACACTTCGACACACGACTCATAACACCTCTGCATGTGTAGCCCAAAACTACAACATTGTAGAAGATTTGGCACATGCACCATCAGCTATGTCTACTCTCGAAGTATTACAAACCTATCCACCATAGAGGAAAGCCTTGCTTTCGACCATTGGTGGAATAGACCCCCAGGATTCCATGCTAGCCATCTTTGATATGGAAAAGTCTAAACGTCACCTCTCACACCAACTTTCATTCCAGGTGTAGGTTGTGTCGAAAGGGAGACCAATCCATCGCACTGTCATAAACGAAGGCGATTCAACCTGCGTTATGTCACAAGCTTGCTGGCTCAATTTAGGTTCTCCTACCCTAACACCGCCATCGAATTCCCTTAAAGCTTTCGATGGCCACACGTTCCTCCCAAAAGGATACCTTGCTAGCTTTCCCATCACTCTGAGTGGGAAAATGGTAAACGTGGACGTTGAAGTCATAGAGCGCCATCTAGACTATAATCTATTGCTTGGTCGCAATTGGTCTTATGCTATGACCGCCATTGTGTCTTCGGTCTTCTGACTCATCCTATTTCCATTGGATGGGAAAATAGTCATAGTGGATTAGCTATCCTTCTACACCCCTGATTATGCCACGTTACCAAGTAGCATTGTATGCCTAATAGGAGGCTTTCCTGACTCTTACGTCAGTATCAGTACCAGTCTTCTGAAGGCATCTTCCCTATTGGGTTTTTTTCCTCTCCCGCCGCCACAGATCCCAAACACGGTTGCAATGATATCCACAACTTTGGATGGCTCTATCGACCCATGGATCATTCCGGCATCTTCAGAAATTGATTCCTATGGAGATCAAATGCCGCTCTCACTAGCTGAGTTGGCTTACCAAGCCATTCAAATAACATCTGAACCCTCCACTGCTATGGTTTTAACCGAAGGTAAAAACATCCCACCCATCATAGTTCTCTCTAAAGATCTCCTCAATGAAGTCTTACCTACAGACGAAGCTATTCGAGAGATCATGACTCTAGAAGAACGACCTTGGGGAGATTTTCACCATCGCGCTTCGATGATTGACTCAGACGCGATAAAAACTGAAATCCCATCCTTTGACCCACCTCAGATAGTTCCCTCCGCTTACAAAAATGTTCAAACTCTCGATTTGGAAGGGAACATGGGTAATATTTCTAAGACAATGCTCATTGATATCTCGGTCAAAACGGGTATCGTGGAAAATATTCAGATTGGAGCCGATTGCAATCCCGAGGAAATTGCATACTTCACATCCCTTTTCAAGGAATTCCGCGATGTGTTTGCTTGGTCTTATGACGAAATGCCCGGCATAGATCCATCTATAGTCGAGCATGAAATCAAGATTTATGACAATGCCAATCCAATTTGGTAGCGACTCAGATCTGTCCACCTGCGCAAGGCATCCACCATCAAGATTGAGGTAGAAAAACTTTTAAACATTGGTTTCATCTATCTCGTTCCTTTAACGGAATGGGTTTCCAATCCGGTTCCCGTCAATAAAAAACAAGGCACCATTTGTGTTTGCGTTGACTATCGCGATCTGAATGCCGCTTATCCCAAAGACAATTATCCTACACCATTCATTGATCAGATTCTCGACGATTGTGTTGGATGTGAATATTTTTCCTTCATGGATGGATTCTCGGGCTATAACTAGATTGCAATTAAAAAACACGACCAACATAAAACTGCCTTCATCTATCCTTGGGGCACATTTGCATATCGAAAACTCCCATTCAAACTGAAGAATTATGGAGCAACTTTTCAGTGGGCTATAGACTACGCTTTTCATGACATTCGACATATTGTATAGGCTTGCTTGGATGACCTTCCAGCCCATTCCAAGAAACGACCTGAATCACCGAATTGACTGTAATCGTCAGCTGAAGATTTCACCCATTTTCACCCCGGAGCTTCTTCATAGCACTCAACACAGTGAAAATGAAGGTCTTCCGACCTTCTTATAGCCAATTCTGGGGCATGAATCTCTTACAGCTAGTTGGCAAAAGTCGTGAATTCTTGCTGCACATGTGTCGCAACTTTTGAGATTTGGTGCTGATGTGCTGATGAGTGATCAAGATTCTTATGCATACATACTCATGTTTACTCGAGCATTATTTTTACGGTATTTTTCTTGGTCATTAATCCAAAAAACCTCGAGTTTCCTTCTTCAGACTCATTAAAATTATACGAAGTTGATATCGAGCGTTCTTTTTATATGGTCTTTTTCTTGCTCGTTAATTCGAAAAACCTAGAGTTCTCTTCTTTAGACTCGTTAAAACCATGAAGAAGCACTGAGCTTTCTTTTTAGGAACCTTTTTCTCGCTTATAAAACTGAAAAAAATCTGAGTTGACTTTGTCGGGTTCGTTAAACTACCGTGACAGAGAGTAAGGAGCCATTCTTTTCCTCTTTTTCAAAGCTCTTTAAACTGAAAAAGTAACTGAGTTTTCTCTGCGTGACTCGTTAAAATTTCACAGAGGTAACCGATTTTTTCTTTGTTGGACTCGTTAAAATTTCACAAAGAGTACTGAGTTTACTCTGTCTCTTCATACTCATAACAAAATGAGGTAAACATCCATCGAACATATATTTCTCACTTTTCCAGCTTCAATGGACTAACTTATAGAAAATGAACTCTTTCGGGCTTACTATTATCCCTTTGTCGTGCCCGGTTATCAAGACTTGAAAAAGGTACCCCAATGGAGTCGTCTTTTATGATATTTTTCAGACTCTCTAAATATGAAAAATTCACCGAGTTTACTCATCTGGACTTGTTAAACCTAATCAGATGGGGCACGGAGTTGTCTTTTATGATATTTTTCAGACTCTCTAAATATGAAAAATTCACCGAGTTTACTTGTCTGGACTCATTAAACCTAATCAGACGGGGCACAGACTTGTCTTTTATGATATTTTTCAGACTCTCTAAATATGAAAAATTCACCGAGTTTACTCGTCTGGACTCGTTAAACCTAATCAGACGGGGAACGGAGTTGTCTTTTATGATATTTTTCAGACTCTCTAAATATGAAAAATTCACTGAGTTTACTCGTCTGGACTCGTTAAACTTAATCAGATGGGGAAAAATTTGGACAAAATGGATACTACCTTTGTTACATTTCAGAAAGGTCAATTTGGCAGCAAAATTCTTGAACATGGCACTTCCCAAAAAACTCTTTTGCAGTTAGCTGAACCCTACCATCTATGAGTATTAGCCTTCATCTCCCAGTGTCCCTGCACCGGTAAAATCCTAACACACTCTTTGGTGTTCATTAAACCTCAGCTGCCTAGTACCCTGTTATAGTGCCTTCTATTGTTCAAGCAAATCTCGCTATCTACTGCTCCTGTTATCAACCAAACCGCTCATTATGCCAGAAATTATTTGTCGTCTGACATCCCCATTTAATATTCATTATCTCAATCATAAAAAAAATCATTTGGTTTCCGTTTCGTGTTGACTGATGTAGGATGCCTCAGTGCCTACCTTTCAACAGATCTCTTCCTATCAACTTTAGCATCTTATCTAGGAAGTTGATCCAGAAACCCATCAGTACCCGGATACTTGCAGACATCAGTGGCAGGTAGTCTCGTGTTTGATCAGGAGTCTTCATCATTGGCTCTTGGTCGAATGATTCTACGAGTGTTCGACTTCAAATAATTTTATTCACACTCGCTAGATTGTATTGTGCATCTTAGGGACCATCATCATTATCGGTGGCCACCTTCACGTCTGTTAACATTTTTCATTATCGACTGGTAATCAGACGATTTCTCACATGTTCGACGACAGCTCCTTCATTCACATGTTGAGGAATATGCAGTTTAAGCGAATCGGTAGTCAAGACCTTGGGGCAAAGGTTACATCATTAAAGTTGTGTTCCCTTCCCCAAGTTGTGATATTGTTTATGGAGACAACTTCTTCAGCCTGATCCTATTATGACAGACACTCCCACATTGTGCTTATCGGTGGATATATTCTTCATATCTCTATTCTAGAGAAATCATGTTGTTTAAGCTACTAAGCATGGGAATGCCCGACTCAAGGCAGATACTATATTTTCTGACATATGTTGTTGTTTCAGGTTTTCCTCAGTCTTTCAATCTCTTTATCTCTACTACACACATTGTAAAGTATTTCGGCCATCGTCTTCGTCTCTGACCTCACACTTTAGGGGGAATTTTTTACAGGTCAAAATACCTCCTCATTAGCTCAGAGGAGAAGACAAATATGGAATGAATACAAAGACCTAAATTAAACCTATTTCTGCCAAGGTAACGCCTCTCTATAACAACACAAGAGTGTTATAACGCAGCTAATCAGTGAATAGGCCACGTTAGTGGCTAGGGAAACACTCTTTTTACCCTAGAGGGCAGCATTACCCATGTTTTAAGTTTGAAACAGGAAAAACCCGCAGAGAATGATTTGAATCTCCACCTTTTTCTCACAAGAGAGTCAGTACAAAAAGGAAACTGCAAAGCACTAACTCTTATTGGGCATTGCCATAAACAACTGAAATCTCAAAGAAGGAAAGAGCATGGAGGTTGGGGAAACATCTTGGTTTTTTCTATTCAGAACTGGTGGAAAGAGAATGGCAATGATAGCTCTCTCCATCTCCTATAAAATGGAGTTGAAGGCTCTTGGTTCAAGGTCGAAGGATTGTCAAGTTTTTGAATACTTGGGAAGTAGAGATCATTGTTGTAGTGTGAATGTTGGGCCTTAGTTTTGATCTTATTTTTGCTCAAAGAAACTTACTAATCCATCTATTTCCCATCCATTTTCCCTTCATTTATTCCATTTTTATGTATATTTGATATCTATTCAGGTATTTAATTTTAATTTTTCAATTTCTAAAGTTTTTATGAAAGTTTGGTTTTTAGTGCAAAATTGGCAGATTTAGAAATTCCCGTAATAGCTCTATGGTTGATGTGATTGCAGGACACTTGGGCACGAATTGAATGCATGGATGGAAAGCTTGGCAACTAGGACTAAGCCAGCTATTCTTAGTTCGAACAGAACAAGCTTTATTAGGCCCAGTTGGTGCTAGTCAATCATGACTAGTCATTCAGAAATCCCATAGAAATAGGGCAGTTTTGAGATTTTATGGGATTGGTCATATTTCTTGGGATAAGAGTAATGAATTCGACTTAGATAGGTGGATGAGAGTAGATGGGTTTGTTTGAGTGAATATAGATCAGTTTTTTTCATGAGACTTCTTATTTAAAGCCAAAACTTTGATGGTTTATGGGGATTAACTTAATATACATTTTTATGCTGTGACACCTTTGGATTGAGGAGCTAATTTGAAGACTTATGTTATTATTATTTTTCTGTTCAATGCTATGGATGTGTAACTGAATTTAAGCTTCTGAGATCACCTCTCAAGTGTGCAAGGCAAGGGTGGAAGGGCCCCCATTCCAAGCTAAGTACACTTTCTTGTTAACTAGTTTTATTTCCTTGTAATCTGATGATTGTAGAACTGGTTTTTCAAAGCTTTATTTCATATTGCTTCATGGTTCATGCATAATGATTGATTTCATTAGTTCATAGCTTATTCATCACTTTATTAAGTTGGAAAAACAGGTGTTCAAGTTGAACATCCCTTCTACTAAAATGATGAATTACAACTAGTTTCTTTGGTTTGCATGCAAGTAGTTTCTTATTGTGATTTTGAGTATTGAGATGAATAAATTATGATGAAATACTTTATGTGTCTCTTAAGTTAAGAGCTTATTTCATTAACAATTTATCCATCTTAAGTTCTTGATTTTAATCTCTGATTCATTAAGTGATAGTTGAGGTAAAGGTGGACTTCTTGAGTCAAGAACCATCTCAATATTTTTCCTCTACTTTGAACAAGTTGAATTAGAGTTGTAGGATGTATTGCTTTTGAATAAATTATCTTTCAAGGTTTGATTATATCTGATCTTCACATATAGTGAATTTTCCTCAAAGCATAAACAACCCGGATTGATAATAAATAATTGTGTTAGTTTAGGTACATAAATTAGCTCAACAGTGAAGGTAAAAGGTCAAAGAGGTTAATTGAGAACTTGTTGATCAAGACTTCACCACTTTGAGAGATAGAGAGATTGGAAGGCTAAGGAGGGATTGGTGCAACTGACGGTTGTAATCCTCCTTTTTTATAAATCAATAGAACTGTATCTTTTTTGTCCATTCTATGCATTGATATTGTCATTAATATTTAATCACTTATATAGCATGAGATGAATGGCTTAGATGTGAAAAATTTAAATGTTTATTATATATTGGCTTAATTGATAGAAAATTTATGTTATGTTAGAAATTACACGGGTGCTTTAATTGATTGCAGGACCTAGATTTGGAGCTGGTGAAGGAGAACCGCTGCTCCACTACCTAGTGCTCTCCAAAGGATTCCAAGATCATTAAAGAGGTAATCTTCTATATTTTTTCTATCAAGTGGTTTTAAGCTAATATGAACATGTATATGCCATCTTTGTGAACTGGTGGCAAACAATCTCATCACTGCTCGGCATCGTAGCTCGAGTGATAATTGGTCAACCTAAGCATTTTACCCTACAGGCGTAACCCACCGCCAGGGTAAAATGCTTGGGTTAAGTCAAGCGTCGAACATCCTTTCCCTGTATTTCGCGTTCTATATGCATACAAGTACTAGCCTTCGTTAGTTCACAAAGATGGCATATACATGTTCATATTAGCTTAAAACCACTTGATAGAAAAAATATAGAAGATTACCTCTTTAATGATCTTGGAATCCTTTGGAGAGCACTAGGTAGTGGAGCAGCGGTTCTCCTTCACCAGCTCCAAATCTAGGTCCTGCAATCAATTAAAGCACCCGTGTAATTTCTAACATAACATACATTTCCTATCATTTAAGCCAATATATAATAAACATTTAAATTGTGCACATCTAAGCCATTCATCTCATGCTATATAAGTGATTAAATATTAATGACAATATCACGCATAGAATGGACAAAACAGATATAGTTATATTGATTTATAAAAAAGGATGATTACAACCATCGGTTGCACCAAGCCCTCCTCAGCCTTCCAATCTCTCTATCTATCAAAGTGGTGAAGTCTTGATCAACAAGTTCTCAATGAACCTCTTTGACCTTTGACTTTCACACTACAACAATGATCTCTACTTCCCAAGTATTCAAAAACTTGACAATCCTTCGACCTTGAACCAAGAGCCTTCAACTCCATTTTATAGCAGATGGAGAGAGCAATCATTGCCCTTCTCTTTCCACCATTTCTGAATAGAAAAAACCAAGATGTTTCCCCAATCTCCATGATTTTTCCTTCTTTGAGAGTTCAGTTATTTATGGAAATGCCCAATAAGAGTTAGTGCTTTGTAGTTTCCTTTTTTTATAGACTCTCTTATGAGAAAAAACTGGAGATTCAAATCATTCTCCATGGGTTTTTCCTGTTTCAAACTTAAAACACGGGTAACGCTGCCTTCTAGTGTAAACAGAGCATTGCCCTAGTCACTAACGTGGCCTATTCACTTATCAGCTACGTTATAACGCTCTTGTGTTGTTATAGAGAGGCGTTACCTTGGCAGAAGTAGGTTTAATTTAGGTCTTTGTATTCCTTCCATATTTGTCTTCTCCTCTGAGCTAATGAGGAGGTATTTTGACTTGTAACAAAGGGAAAATGGTAAGTCTATAAATATTTACAACAAGCATGCCACCTTTTTAAATCTTGAGGGATGTAAAATACATATGTTGGCAACCCAGAAGTGGTGCACTAAATAATATACAAAACAAGTGGTCACTTGTCAAGACGAGGCTGGGATAGCTGCCAGAAAAGGAGGATGATATCATCGCCAATCGTTACAATCCAGGAGCCTTTTAGAGCTCCTATTTTTTCACGGGCATTAGAAAGGTTGCCATGTTATGTTTCCTGTATACACACTTTTGGGGTTTGGTGGATGGGTTTGAGGTTCCACTTTCCCATTATATGGCTACCAGCAGGTCAATACACTTCGGCATACAAGGTGAATATGATTGGTGGAAGGAAGTCCTCATGAAAGATGGGTGTAAACCTCTAGGAATAGAAATGGCCAAAAATATGATCTCGCATAGCTTCACGCTGATCACAACCGCTCTAACCCAGACTTGCGTAGGTGACGAGCTACATGAGGACATGTAGAAAGACTAGTTGGGGGGAGATGTTGGGAGCTAAACTTGCACATCTTTACCTACCTTTTTATCCTATTTCCCTTCCTAATTTGTATCATTAACAGTCAATTTATGTCCTAAAGCACACAAGTATACCTCTTGTCATGTATTTATGGATTATTTAGTCAATGAAGCATAGTCGTGGTGACTATTACCAAAGCATCTTGCTAATTTCATTATTCTTGCAAATTCAGAGGTCAGATGGCCAAGTTTGTAATTTGGGGGAAAGTCGTCTATTTGGCAACACTATCTTGGTACATCGCTACAACGGTGGAACAACTTCAGATTTATCCCTCTGCTATCCTTTTCATTCGGTTTTGTTTATCACAACCACTATGTAAATGTAGGCAAACATATGTCGTAATTTCATGAACTGTTAATGTAATAATTTTTATAAGATAATTTACAGAGTTGTGGAGAGGAGGTTAGCTGATGAGAGGATTGAGAATCTGTAATATTACTTTGTTCAAGTTGAATGAAATCCATATTTCTGATCTTTTCTCAAGTTTTTGAGTATATCACAACCCTGATCAAGGGGTTGGGCCTGCTCTCCTACCCAGGTGTTGTTGAATTAATGTGTGTTAGTTTCCTTTATTGTATCGTGTCTTTCCTTTATTGTTGTAACAGTTTAATGTGATTTCTTTGAATCTTAATGTTGTGAATCTAGTCATTATTTACAATTGATTTTTGTTATCATTTAATTGTTGTTACAGTGGTTTGTTTTTTTTTACAGTCTATTGAATTTGTGATTGATACGGAATTGTGTAATTTTCATCTGCATATATTTTTCACGTTAGCCTTGTAATAACCAAACTCATCCCAGATTGATAATTAATGTGGGAAAGGTTTGAGTAATATCATTCACACTTGGACACCAAAACTTAGCCCCTCCTTATTTTTCCTCTTATGAATGGATTCTATGATCAGAGGCATAACACTTAGGCGCTAAGGCCTTCAGGCTCATATTGAGCGCCTATCTCCTTATGTATCTTCTCTTCGTTGTTGGTTCTTTTAGTTTCTACAAACCACGACCAAGTTCCAATCAATGTCATATGCTTTGAGGCATCAAAAATTTTACAAATTTCATTTACAAAGGAGTTACGAAAACTCTGACCTCCAATATGATCCATAGCACTTAGGTGCTAAGCCTTCTCTACACCCTTGGTTCCTTGGGTTCCCATGACCAAACGCCAACCAACATCAGAGCCCCTTTCATCATAAATTTTTCAAAAGGAATTTACACTTGAGTTATGAGAAATCAAACTTCCAATATATGACCTCTGAGATGACATCATGTTGATGTCATCATCTCCATGTGGTGCCTCCATAGTGGTGACGTGTGTCACCTGGATTTGCCCCATTAGGCCACCCAACATTGTTGAATCTAGCTGCCACGTGTCCTCCGTACTACCATGTCATGTTTATGTCATCTGCCTTGTCAGCTTCGCAAGGAAAATCACCTAGTACCATGTTTCATATTGTAGGAGAGAGAAAGGGTCCCTTGATCCTTTGGTTTTTCAACAAATTCCCTTGTAAATCCTTCTCCTCGCAACTTCAGCTCTTTTTTAAATAACTCATGCATAAGAACTTACGAGGTTCTAAAAATCCAAAGTTCTGAACTTCCAAGGTTCTACTTACTCCCTGATATTAGACCACTCCAAGATTCTGATATGACCCTCCTTCTGAGGTTTCAAACCTATCTTGATGTTTCCATGTCATTTCGAGTCCCTTTTAAATAAACCACCAAGGTCCCAAGGCTTTGACCTCTGATATTCCTCCCTTCCAATAATTGGCTATGATATTCGTCCTCCTCCAAGTCTCTTTTAAATCAACCTTTGAGGTCCCAATATTATTAATTTCTGAATAACTATTTCTTCCAAGGTTCTAAGGACTTCATGTAGAGGCTCTGCCACCATCTCCTCTTAGTTTTCCATTGCTTCCAACTTTGGATATGTGCCGAGACTCCTTAAATTCACCTTTTAAATATTCTTGCATGGCTTAGTCACCAAACTTTGACTGGGAATGGCTCCTAATCTAGGAGGCCATTTACAAATTTATAAATTCCATTGGAAATCTCTTTCATAGTGACATTATAGTGGAGAAGGTTTGATGTAGTCTTTGAGCCCATTTATTACCTGAAAAGTGGTTGCAAGCTCTCTACCATTCTTTTGTCGTTGACTATTCTTCCTGTGCCTTGAATCCTGGACTTCAAAGGCATTTTGTAAGGTTCCACATACCATCAAAGAGGTCTTTATATGCACTCCCAACCACCATAGTCATCATTTCATGGATTCTCCAATACTCTTGATACTATGGTGATCCTTTACGAGAGACTACAACAACCATATGACTCCCCCTGATCTTGACACATCAAGCACATTAATGCTAGCCCAATTACCATCACAACTAGACTAGGGGACATCAAAGCCAACATTTTTTTCCACAAACATCCATGTTAGTTTGGTTTAAATCAATGCCAACACTCTTCCCAGCAGTTATACAATTCCAACTGGTGAACCCTGGTATTGCACCAAGAGTGTTGCAACTCCCAGAGGCTACTCAACTGTACTTTATCAACTCGGGGTTCATACAATCTTGGAGGTTTTTAGCATAAATTCTTAAATAAATTGTACAAAAAGAGTGTACTTTATTTGTGTGTGACATACAACCCTAAAAACAGAAATGGTTGCTTAACCCTTTAGATCTACAATCGATAGTTAGAAAAAATGCTGCAAAAAACAGATCTATGCAGTAAAACCAGTTAAACAGTAAAAATAAATAGTAATTTCTCCATGCATCCAACAAATAAGACAAGATTTAAATAATTTTACATATATTATTACAACTGATGAAGGGAACAAATAAGTGTTACCAATCCCCCTCAATGGAATGGGTTCTTGGTTGTCCTCAATGCTTCAATTCCATAAGTTTCTCTCTCTCAATGGTGCAGAAAACCCAAAATGTGTTGAAATCTATGGGAGCTCAAGAAGCAAAAGAAAATAGTAGTGACAATGAGAATGATCAAAGCACGACAATGAAAAGGATCAAAGTCAAGAATGAATGGAAAACCCATTCTATTTATAACAAAATATTGAGCTATCCTCGATAATGGTGAACAGTTAAAATATTATTAACCAAGATCTAGATCTAACCACTTGGAATATTTTATTATATTTTGTTGGAGGGAAAATATATTTAAATTGGTTAAATACATTTATTTATAAATAATAATAAAATAAATGATTTATTTATCATTTCAAGAATGTGTTTAAAGAATAATTGACAAATAATGATTTCTTTAATTATTCCTAGGTGATTTAGTCAAATTTAACAAGGAATAATAACTAAATAATGATTTAATTAATTATTCCTAGAAAAAAATAAGAAAAATAATGATTTATCTAATTATTTCTCCATATGACCAGGAATATTATTTAAACAATTGTTTAATTAATTATTCCTAGAGTAAAATAAAATAAAGGATTTATTTCATTATTCCTCATGGGATTTCTTGTTTAAACCACAAGTAACGTAATAAAATATGGTTTATTAAATTATTTCTTATAGTGAAAGAAATTTTGCTATGGTAAATTTGGTCGTACATGGTGTACTTCGATCCATCTAACTGTAAATGGTTAGATGACTAAATTTTGGTGATAACAGATTTCCCCCCAACATCGTGCAAGTGTTAGGAGCCAATCGTATGATCGAAGTACGTTGTAAGAACACAATCACTAGACACCGAAGGGAAGTCAGAGAGAGAGATAAAATGGGGTGAAGTGAGAGAGGACAATGACTGAGGGGGAAAGACCTACAAATGAGATAAGTCTCCTTTAATGTTGGGGTACCTGTTCTCAATGGGGAGGGGGAGGCATACCTATGCCCGCCAAGATGACAAAGTACAAAGAATGATAATGGGCTCAGAAATATGATACTAAGCAATAAATTACATGATAAATGGTACATGACATGATCGCATAAAATGGGCTAGACAGAAATATAATGGATCCCACATACATACTGTGCCCGGAGAAACATAAGCCAAGACTGAATACAATAATATCTAAGTACATGAGATAAATAACAATGAAAGAAGCCCTGCTAAATAGGAAAGGTCTCTGAAAATATGAATGGATCATCTAAATGATACATGCATGCTATGGGCATTGCAAGCGGCTGAAACTGAACCCATCAAATCAGTAGAGCTGCATCTGAGGATGTAGCATAATCTGAGGTCATCTAGGCATGTGGGGGGCTACTTGAAGGGACATCCCCTCATGAGGTCTGAAACATATCACATACACCCAGGAATCACTGGTATAATCTGATGGATCACCGAAACATCAAGTATATGAATCTCAATCATGAAATAATGATTTTAGGCTGAGCAGATGAGAAACAACCAAGTCAAATGGAAATGATGATTCCCTTTTCCTGGTGTGAGGCACCGAATAAGAATAGAAGCTGGAACCAAGGTATACCTCCCTCTAGACGTGTCTTCTGGAATGGATGTGTTGATGTCAATAGAAGGAGGTCCACCATAGGTGATTAAATCATGAATTCTCAACTAAGGCACGAGGGATCATAGTAAAGTGACTGAGGGAATAACACCAGGGATGTAGATGGAATAGGGGATACAAAGTAACAGACAGATTACTTCCCTTGTCAGAGCATAAAAATCATGGATAGCTTGGCAGCAACTGACTCAACACTGAAGGGGATGGGGGACAATATGACTGGAGGCCAAAATGGGCAACATGAGAGGAACGCAAGGAAAAAATGGATGGAATACTACAACAGGAGGCAAACGGACTCGGGATAGACTCCATGAATGTAATGATGACTCAACTCGGATGGTTTGAACAAGGGTGACTCAATAATGCTTCCATACATAATAGGCCCAGTGGGTATCCTAAAAACATGAGCAAAAGATGGTTACTCATGACAAAAATCAACACGAGCTGAAAAGTATGAAAAAAAGTGGTGCCCCAAGTACGAACAGTGCATGTGAAGAAATTCAATTTTAAGAGGCAGAAAAGTGACCCTTCTTCGAAAAATGGCTTCCTAGTGAAGTGTCCAATTACCAAAAAGAAAGGAAGACACATTATAATGCTAGGTGAAATATTTCCAACAGTGTTGAAGGTTCGTCAAACCGAATATATGGTTTGGTCACAATTAGCGAAGAATATTTTTGGGTTTTCCCTTTAAAAGGGCGATTTCCCTCCAATTTAATTCATTTTCTAAGTGAGTTGTGGTGAATTTGGAGAGGAGGAGAAGGACCTAAATCTTGCAGCGATCATGGCAGACAAACTGACCATTGGAAATAGGATCTGCGAATTTCAGGAAGGTGGCCTTACTTGTCTAAGGATGGCCTTAATGCTTCTTGAAAGAATGGTTCTTGGTGAAGAATCAAGGTAATAAAGGAATACATGAATGAACTACTAGAGAAGGTCTAGAATCATCCCTGCCCACCAAGTGAAACATGGGGACCAAGTGGAAAGTATGGTATCACATAAAGTATAATATTTGAAGATATAGTATCAAGAATCTACGATATATGGCTTGCTGGAGAGGTGGGTAGGATAAACTATCCAAGGAATGGGAGAATAATCGATCATACCTAGATTGGTGGGGTCTAGGTTGATACTTATGAAAATCAAGTGAGAAGGTGGCCAAGGCCACCATCGTGCCCCCAAGCATGGGATACTTCCCCCCAACATATGTGATGAAGGGAACTGATCTGGGATGTAAAGGTGGGAATGATGCCCCTAACTAGAGGATTTTGTGGATGTTGGAACACCTAATCCTACATGGGTAGGTGTGGAATGCAAAAGGTCACAATGGAGTCCAAGTGACCTTGGAATATGAAACCAAGAGTCACACCATTGTACTATAAATGTACATCTTTGTATAATGGAAAATAAGAAAGCCTCATGCTTATCTTTCATTGTGTGTTTAGTCTCTTGTGTGTGTGCTCATCTTCCTCATACACCATGTGTGTGCTTCAACATGGTGTTTAACATGGTATCGGAGCGGGCGATTGCTGGCCCTGCTTCAATTTGAGTGAGCCATTTGTGTTTATGGCCTGTGCATATCTACATTTTTGCAGCATTTAGAGAGTTTTTGCAGCAGTGATTTTGACATTTTGCTGCATTCAGAATTGGTTTTGAAGAGGAGCTACATTCAAAATCCGTGGCAGCATTCAGAAATTGAATTTGAACAAGAGCAGCAGTGGTGTTGAAGAAGCGCATTAGAAGAAAAAAATTCTGCTATGTATTTGAAAGAAAAATTATATTGCCATTCTACAAAGTCTTTCTCTCATCTCTGCTCTCTGCTATTATAAAAATTAAAATAAAAAATAAAAAATAAAAATAAAATAAAATAAAAATTTACTGCTCCTGGCCTTTTCGGCCTTCCCTACATCTCTGCAAACACCGGCCCACTACCCTGCAACTCATTCCCTTTTCTGCGCCCTCACATTCGCTTCAAACACCTATTCTTCTTACGCCCTCTACACAACTCTTCATCTATAGATCTTCATCTATATTAATCTGCACATATGCCTACGCCCCCTCTATAATTTTAAACTCACTACAACAGCGTGCATCCTCACTCCCTATCTACCCATTCGGCCTCCCTTCACGCAGAGATTCCCACACCCTTCGCCTTCCTAACAGTACAAATCTAATTAACCAAACCTGCACTCATAACCCATCCCACCATTTAATTCCATTTGATACCTACAATACAACGCTCCAACGCTCCCCTACAGCTCTGCACACTCTATTCGGCTCCCTAAACTCTCCCTAAATGCTCTATTCAGCGCTGTTCAAACTATCGGCTGCTCACACTACCTCAGCTCCTACGCTTCGCCTTTTGCTAACTAACCATCCCTACACTCCAACGCCTTTCGGCCTTCCCATTTTTAACTCAGCGTTTTTTAAATTTCGATTTTTTAACTCTGCCCTCAATCTAAATCTGTCGCCCCTCCAAAATAACTCAGCGTTTTTAAAATTTTTTAACATTAACTCCACTCTCATTCCTCCCACCGTCTCATTCCTTCCCACAAGGCCGCTCGGCCTCTCTCCCTCCCTTCACGTTCAACGTTTTTAATTTTTAAATTTTTTATAAAACATCCCTTATCATTCCAATTCCCTTATAAAACAGCAGAGAGAGAGGAAAGACAAATATGAACAGCAGAAAGGAAGAGAAAATGACATATCAGAAAATGAAGTGAACACATAGAGAAAATTGCAGATTTGATATTGATAAAAGGTTGATTTTTTTGAAGAATTGACATTTGAAGACAAGCTTGCCATCATTGAAAACAACTCTTTGAAGGAAAATTCAGCTGCCATAAAAAGATTCCTGCACTAGTGTTTTCAGCTGCACATATTTTGCAGAAATATTGTATTGAGCTAACATTGTATTTTGAGTGGGATTTGCCTCTTCATTCATAGTTGGAATTAGTGAATTTGAGTTGTTGGATTGTTGATTGCCCTCCATCATTTGAGGAGCACATTTTGTACTTTGAGAATTCTTTTGAGTCATTTGTATTGCTTGTTGCATCACATTGTAAACGGGTGCATTTTCAGTTGAAGCCGACACCCTTTCATTTTTTGAGCCTAAGTTGTTGAAATGGCTAAAATCAATGAGGTATTAGTGTTGTTGAGTGACCTCATTCATTAAAATGTTCATGATATGATAAAAATGAGCAAGGATGCTCTATGTAACATTCAAAGTTGTTTGCAAGATGCACATGAAAAGATCGAGTTTTTGCAGTTGGAATCTCAGCTCCAACAAGACGAACTTCAGCGAAAGAGTCACCATTCTGAACCTGTTTCTGTTCAGAAGATTGTGAAGGACTCTCATCAGAAGAAAGAAGATAAAGTTGCAGTTTATTCCCATTCAGTTCCTTGCACTAGAGCAGATGTACACGCAAATGCAGTAGTTCAACCTGCACTTCTCAAGCCCATCATCAGACCTTGGGAAGAGCTTGTCCACAACAAGCACAGAACTGGTCTTGGATATGACAAGGATGTGACCTTTCATATTCCAGACTACACCAAGCCTATCAAATTTCAGAGTGTCGGATTCATGTATGATAGTTCACCTACAACTGTTCCAGATCATGTTTCGCTTCCACAACAGATTGTAAACTGCCAACACTGTGATCGAGTTGGCCATATGAAAGATCACTGTTTTGATCTTCATCCATGCAAGCATTGTGGTCGGCACACCCATTCTTCAGATAGATGCTTCAGACATAAGCGTCCTGCAAGAACCAAGATTCATCTTGGATGGATCGCTTCTTGGCAATGGGCATCAGTAGCCAAGAAGATGTTTAAGTCGCATGTCAGAACATGTTCACGGATATTGAGCAAACTTGCAGTTGAGTTTTCGCCATCATCTCACCTTGTCACGACGGAAAATGGTGGTCATGTACAAACTTCGACATCAGATCAGCGGGCACAAGGCCTGATCTCTCATTCCATGTTCAGAGTTGTAGCCAGCAGTTCAAGCGAGCCTGAGCCACAATTCATCATTCTGGATTCAGAGATGTAGCCAGAGACACGGATGCCCATGAGCATACCTTCGGTTGGTGGATAACCGAAAACCATCATCTTTGGTTGGTGGATAACCTAAAACCATCATTTTCGGTTGGTGGATAACCTAAAACCATCATCTTTGGTTGGTGGACAACCTAAAACCACCACAGGTCGTAGACCTCCCTTCTTTTAGGTCGAAGGTCTTCCTTTTTTATGAGGGACAATTCCTCTAGCAGAAGCCTTCAGCGTCTTGCCGGTTTTGGAAGAGTTCCGGGAACTGCAACAAGTATTGCGTTCCAGTGTTTGTGGTCATCCTAAAACCACCTCTTTTTTCCAACATTTCAGAGAGTTGATTCAGCCCGTGCATGTGTATACTTCTTGATTTGTATTACAACTCTTTTCTTGGACTCCATACCCCTTCGGATTAAGGGGGGATGTTGGAACACCTAATCCTACATGGGTAGGTGTGGAATGCAAAAAGTCACAATGGAGTCCAAGTGACCTTGGAATATGAAACCAAGAGTCACACCATTGTACTATAAATGTACATCTTTGTATAATGGAAAATAAGAAAGCCTCACGCATATCTTTCATTGTGTGTTTAGTCTCTTGTGTGTGTGCTCATCTTCCTCATACACCATGTGTGTGCTTCAACATGGTGTTTAACAGTGGAGAACCATCCTGTTCCAAGTTGTAAAATAATGGATTCAAGCATTCAGTCACATAGGTAGTAAACTCTCAAGAGTATGGTGAGAAGATATAGGGGAATAGGTTCCCCCAAGCATGCTATGGAAATACCAAATATATTTAGAATAGTGGACTCTAAACATATTGTGATAATGTGGCTCGCCATTTGTTTATTTTATGGTTATCTTCTATGGGAAGAATGGATAGATACAGTTAGAGAAAGGAAACGGTGGATTACAAATCTCGTTTGGAACTTCATATATAAAGAAAATGGACTAAATTTATGGGTTCACATACATGGTATCACTATCCCAAAGAGTGGCTTCAGATATAATGAACTAGTGCTCACCTAGAAAATAATGAGGTTGGTCAACAACAATGTCTAAGGGACTGGGTTGTTGATGTAAGATGAAGGAATGATTAAGTGGATCATCCCTAGCGTGATCTGAAGTGATATGAGACTCTACAAGTTCTTCTAAATGGGGAAGAATAATGGTACTAGAGTCAACAATAAAAAAATGCACTAGGAGGGTTTTGGAGAATTGCTTCTCCTAGACTCCAAAATATGGGTGCCCCCTTACCCAAAAATTGGGTTTCAATGTAGTGGCCATAAGGTGTATGTGGTTCAAATGCATGGGTTTGAAGTAAGGGATTATTGAAAAAATCGACATCAGTATGGGTAAATTCTTTGGACTCCATAATGTAATATTCCAATTTTTTAGCCTTCAAGCTAAATGGAATATTAGAGTTGTTTCATCACTAGGTAGGTGAATAAATGGGTAGGGAGGCCCGTTAACCTCTTTAGAAGGATCAATAACACTCATAATGTGAAAGGAGTAAGAATAAGTAGCTTATTTGAGCACTCTTGGGTGTGAACAGAGATGGGGACATGTTGATTCAGTCAACTTTGACCAAATCAACAAAGCTGTCTAGATACATTGAACCACCTTGATGGACAGTGCAGTTTTGGTGGAGGAAAACTTGCATGAGCTTGATGGCACATGTGGATGGGACCCAATGAGGAGAGGTTCACTTGATATATATGGAGAGGATGGAGGCCTTTGTTATTCATGTTTTGGTATTTCGATCTTTTGATCTTGTCTGTTTAGACTTGGCTTCCTCTTGCTATTTTTCAGGGTAGCACTGGATGTTCCCAAGCGGGAATCCCACCTCTTCCCTTGAGAGGCCTCTTGGGAGAGCTTGTCATGTATTTATCCACATCCAGGCTCAATTCCAAGCATCATTCTTCAGTCCCAGCGTTATTTCTGTAGTAGAATATTTCTGAGTTGCAGGGTGTTGCAGTGGAGGATTCTTACACCACTTTCGGGTATGTTTCTCAGTAGAAGGTACCTTCCTTCTCTTGAGAAATCAGCTAGGAATATTTTTGAGCACATTTCATATCTTGGCAGCAGGCCAAAGTGGTTATCATCTCTTGCAGTGCAGTCCCTTGCAGGTGTTGGCACCCTGTAACTAGAAAGATTGGCAAAAGTCCAACTGCAGGGAGAACATTATTTCAAACACTTTGGGATTCTAGGATCTAGCCCTCCTGAATCCAGAGAGGGATCTCTCCAATAAGTGCAAAGATGGATTTGTCTTTGAATTTTATAGTAATGATGTCAGGCTAGTTATGAAGGCTGAGGGTTTGTTTTTCTTTTGGATGGTTGAGCATGATTATTATTTGAGGTGGAAAGTTCTAAATGCAAAGAGTTTCAAAGGTGTGAAGTTGTAAGAAAATAGAACAAGCTTTGGCCAGAAAGATAGATAATTGCAGGTTTTATTCCATTGGGCTATGGAGTCATAATAGGGTTTAATTGAAACAATCAGGTTCAAGAGTGGTCCATGGGGCAAGTCATATATGTCTAAGGATCTCTTGGAAATTTGATTTATGGAATGAAATGATACAAAAAGCAGGGGAATTAAAAAAATGAAGAACAAAGAGTAGCCCAAGATCAGGCAAGTACTTCTAAACCAGCCTGCTTTTGACATACACTTAATAAATACATAAAAGTAATCTAAGATTAGGTAAGTACTTCTAAACTAGCTTTCTTTTGATGCACTTTCAATAGAAAAACATTTTAAAACAAAGGGAAACTTGAAGGCAACTGTTGGAGAAAAAACTAGCGGGCCAAGCTCACCACAAATCGTCTCCTAGCTCTGCTTTATATGGTTACTTTCAAGACAAACACAAAGATAACACAGAACGGCCTAAGATTTGGTAAGTGTTTCAACACTAGCTAGCTTTTAACACATTACAAGGGAAACTTTCAGACAGTCTTTTGGGATAAAACTAGGACTAGGGCACACCATATCTTCCTTAGTTCATCTCTACTTAACATATACTGAAAATAAAATTTAAGAATAACAATTAGCTAAGGCAATAGAACAAGGGAATTCCAGCATTCCTGTGCTTAGAACTGAATTAAATCATTCCTAAATAACACTAATTGGAAGAAAACATGTAGATAAAGATTTTCAGTCAGAGAAGGGTACTGATATACAGTAGGTCCTAACTCTATGCATGCAGTTCTTTATAAGAGAAGATGAACGCAGTGAAAACATAAATAAAATAACAATTCACAATAAGAAATAACATCACCATCGACATAGAACGGGATCCCATAAATCATCTTGTATTGATGCTCCAAACCAGTTACAGCTCTAAGTCCAATGCTTTAGCTTAGCAATCATCTACACTTCCCAGACTAACTTATTTATCACAAGTAGAGCTTCAAGAGCCAGTGAACACTATTTACAAGTAGAAGTCTTAAGCTCAATTATATTTCAAATTTCAACAACCAACCCAACCAACCCCTCTGTCATCTTCTCCAGTAGTATTTATAGAAGAATGAGGAGGTGGGATCTGATAAAAGATCTCCCAAGATAATTAATATAGATTAATGACTTCTCGGCCTTTGTGGGGCTCAATGGAGAAGTTTACAGATGTTTTCTATCTGTATTAATTGTTTTACATCTAAGATTAAGCTCTATGAGAGCTTTGTTGACTTTTGAGGCTTTGTGTTATATTAAAGTAATTCTGCTAATATTTTGTCATTAAGTTTATTTGTAGAATTAACTCTCTGGCTGCGTTGTGGCAAATGTTTGATCTTGATCAATAAATTTGGCCTCTGTTTGAATGCCTTGAGGCACAGGTGGCACTGTGGTAGCTAGGAGGAATCAATTTTCCTCAGATGTGGCGGTGGAGGCTTTCCTGTCCGATAAAACACTTATGATTTTCTTTTAATTGTGTCTTAATTGGGAGGATTAGGATTTTGATAATCAGTATTAGCCGTAATTTGCCACAGATCCTGTCTTCAATCTTCCATTCTGGTGCGTTCTGTCTTCAACACTGATACTCTTTGATTTTTGATTGATTCATTGTGTTTTTTTGGTGTGCAGTGCTGCGTAGGGATCGTGAGGCATAAGTACCTTTGGAGTATTGACGAGGCGCGGAAATTTGAACCCATGGATGGCTTCCTTTTAAAGAATCAAAGGTGTGAGAATTAAACCCTAGCCTTCGGCCTTTCTTCAGTATATAATGGAAAAACCATATAATCACCTTTACCAAATAATATATCCGGACTTCAAAAATTTTGATAAAACCAAGCTGTATAACCATTTCGGGTCACAAAAGGAGCTTGCTGACGTCAGGGTGTTTGTGACCCAAATTTTTTATGAAATCCTCCATATAAAGCTCCTCGGGTCCAGATTTCACGACCATGCGAGCAACCGAACAAGACCCACTCCAATCCGCTGCTGCCGCATGGATGATGACTAGGTGTTGGGACCACCAGTTCTGTGGGACCACTGACTGCTGTCGTGGCCGTGGGGAACAGGTGACTGATTGTGGGCCGTCGATCTACAGATCAGATCGACGGTGGAGATGTTTTGATAAATGTGCCATACCTTAGTTCATCCCCTGAGCTCATTTTGAGCATGATCACCGTCCGATGAGCCGACCTCAGATCGGACGACGTACATCAATATCACATTGAACCCACAGTTGACATTTAACATGTGGGGAGGGTGGGTTTTCAAAACTGCTTAAGGCCACGTGTCGGCCTGTGGCATTGATCAGAATAAAATGGGGAAAACAACTTATCCCACAAAGGCAGTGTGATCAAACTGCTCCGGTTTCTGAACAGTAAGTGACCGTGGGGACCACCGGGGCGATTGATTTGTGGGTCGTCGATCTGCAGATCAGATCGATGGTGGGGAGCGAATTAAGCTTTGCACTAGCGGAAACCTTTATGATATATGAAAACCCAAAAAATTAATATAAACAAAGGTTTTATTGCTTCAGGGGAAGAATAAATATTTATAATACGGCTTGGCGCCCGTCTGCGGGGCCATGGTCTATATGAAATGCAATATGATCAGGGGCTATAATATACAGGTCTAATTGGCATCGGAGTTTTTGTTTAAAACACAAAAAAATGTGCTCCGTGAGTTGCTCCGACGCGATAAGCGCTCAAGACCTTTAGCACTTGGTTCTAGCGCTGGGGCACATGGAGGGGGAATGGTTTGGATTTATCCCAAAGGGGCTTAAACCCATAGTCAAAATACTTGTTTTTTAGACATTTTCAAGATGTTTAGATGGATTTTGGAGGTTTTGATATAGTTCAAAACGAGTTTTAAACTAGGTAAAAAATGATTTTCATGAATGGAAGAAGGGGAATCATGAAAATAGAGGAGTTTTATGGAGGAAAAGGGGGAACAAAATGAAGGTTAGTTTTCTTAATGGAGGAGAGGGAAAAAGGCGATTTTGCAGCAATTTATTCTCATGAAAACAATAGAATTCCAGAGTCTAAATTGGGCACAACAGTGAAGATTTGGACAGAGGCATGAGGCCTTCAAGAGTCTTAAAGAGCCAACACTTTTTTGCAATAAAATTTGTTCCTTGAAGGCTCCAAAATGATTTGGCCACCTTTTGGTATAAAAAATTGTATAGGTGGCTAACAGTGGCTCCACTTGGGGATGGTGCCTTCTTGAAGGCATCAAGAACTTCAGACTTGCATTCTCTGGGAGGCTGATCAGTGCCTCATCCATTGGGCTGCCTTTATTTCCTTGAATGATCTTCTTTTGCTCTGAAAACATATTAGCAGCCATAAAAAAAATGGATCTTTCATCAACAAGCTTTCTACCTACCCAATCCTACAGATCTAACATTTTTTCTTCTTTAGAGTGCACTTGTATTGGCAAACTCTTTTACAAAATTTTATTCTTTTGAAAGAAGGAAATCTAATCTATTTCTACTCCTTATTTCTCCATGGACTCAGATTAAATAGTTGAGCCCATATGATTCTCTACCTAATCTACTATCTGTTGGGATTAAACTGTCCAACAGATTTTTATTCTCTAAATTCTACAACAGAAATTTAAAAGCATACAAGTTAGGATTGAACGGTCTAACTTGATGCTGATCTATAGCATAAAAAAAAGTTGCACATAGATATTATTTTGTAGAAAATTAAAACAAAATGGAAGGCTTAGGATCTAAAATTTCACAGCACTTCCTTCATCTTTTTACAGCTCTGTTTTGATTCTCACTTGAGTTGTCTTTCCTTTGTCAACTGGTTCAGATTTTGAGCTAATTAGAACCAGATTTACATCTTTTTGACTCAGAACTTGAAACAGATTTGAGTCATTCTCTTTGGAAACTTAGGTTCAGATTTTGAGCTTGTTTGAACCTTTAATTTCTATCCTAAAATATCTATTGATAAGCCAAGATTAAACAGTTTGGCAAATCGAATTCACTATCCTATCAGCAGAAAATTTAAAACTAATTAGTCAAGATTAGGTTGTTTGACTAACTGGAGGTGTGTTCTTTAGGAGTGGCATTTGAGCTTGCACACTTTTAGATTTGTTTCTCTCTCTCTTTTTTTTTTTGGTATGGGGTTGTACCTTTATTGTTTTTACAATCTGCCCTCTTTTCTTTCTTTCACTGTTTTTGTATTTTTTATTTTTCTAACTTTGAATGCAATGATGGGTGAAGTATTTATAATGAGAAGAAAAATAAAAAGGCTTCCAGAACATAACATGGATCAAGAGAAGTAATGCTTAAGCATCCTGCCATTGACAGGACCCCCAAAAAATTCTGCTCCATTCAACTCTTGCAAGAAATAACCATTATTACCAGCAGCTGAATGAATAAGATAAGGGCCAAGCCATAAGTTGTCAAATTTTCCATGCTTGCCCTTGTCTTCTCTCCTTGAGTCCCACTTTAAAACTTTTTCCCCGATATTGAAATTGCTGGCCTTTTTTCTTATGTCAAAAAGCTTTTTAATGCTGCCCTACTTCTGCAATGCTTTGTTATAAACTTCCTCTTTGGTTTGCTGAAGATGAATGGTCTGATTTATTCTTCTGATCATGTCATTATCTTCAGTTTTCAACTCTTGAATCAACTTCATCACTGGTAGACCAAGGCTGGTTGGAAAAATTGCATCAGTACCATACACAAGTTAGAAAGGTGACATACCAATAGATTTCTTCAAAGTCAATCTGTCAGCCAAAAGTGCATGAACTAGCTTTGTGTGCCAAGACTTTTTGTTTTCCTCCAACAGTATCTTGATTATGTTCACTAAACCTTTGTTTGAGGTTTTTTCAAGTCCATTACCTTGAGGGTAATAGGTCGTGGAATGCCCCAATGCTATCTGATATCTATGGTAGAATTCAACCATCTTCTTTGATCCAAATGCTGCTACATTATCAGTGATGATCTTGGTAGGACAGCCAAACCTAGAGAGAATATTATTCTCCATGAAATTTATAATAACAGAATCATTGGCTTGCCTACAAGGAATGGATTCTATCCACTTAGTGAAATAGTCTGTGGCAGTGAGAATCCATCTATGCTGGGCAGAAGATGGTGGATGGATTTCTCCTATGAAGTCACGTCCCCACTGTTGAAAAGGGACTTCAACAGTGATTGGATGTAGAGGTAGGGGTAGTAGTTTTCTTTTACCTTCAAAAAGTTGACATTTATGACAGGCAATGATCATCTTGTGTATATCAGGAAAGAGAGTAGGCCAATAGAAACCAACCCTCAAAATTTTGTTGGTTGTTGTCTTCCAGTACAAATGACCTCCACACTCTCCTTCATGGAACTGTGCTTAACCTTCTCTGCATCATACTCAGAAAAACATTTAAGCAATACACCACTTGCATCTTTCCAATAAAGACATCTATCTATAATGCAATATTTTACAGCTTTTAACTTTAGGAACCTTGCCTTTGTTTTTGTCAAACCAGGAGGTGTATTTAAATTAAGCAAAACATAAATAATATCAGCATACCAAGGGGAATTCATAAAATGGTTTTCAACAATGGGAGTTGAGATTTCCTCTTGATCATCCAAAGCATTAATCATATTAGTATCGAGAACCTCAAAATTTGATTCAGCGATTAATCTAGCTAGACCTTGGCCTTTAATGAGTTTATTGGGCTTTATCTCTAAATCATATTCAAGAATAACAGCAATCCACTTACCTCTCCTACCATCTAGATCCTGTGTTAGAATGTCTTTAACAACTGAGTTTGGGACAAAGGCAATGATGTGTGAGTGAAGGATGTATACTTTGAAGTCTTTCAAAGCTTTAACCAAAGCAAAAGATTGCTTCTCCATAATGTTATACTTCAGAGGGGCATCCCTCAATGCCTTGCTAAAGAATGCAATAGGCTACTCTTGTCCTTGTGGATTTTTCTGTAAAAGGACAGCAGCTATGGTATGTTCTGATGCAAATGAAAAAATATAAAAATCTTTTGAAAAATCAGGACTTATTAGAACTGGTGTTTTGGTTAATGCTTGCTTCACCAGCTCAAAGGACTTCTTTGCTTCCAAGGTCCATCTTACCCCTTGCTCCTTCTTCAACATGTTTGTGATATTTCTAAGAAGCTCAGCCAAATTGGGGATGAACCTTCTCAAAAAGTTAATATTTCCAATGAAATATTGAAACTCATTGATTTTTTGAGGATGAGATATTTGCAATATGGCCTCAATCCTTTTGGGATCTATCTTAATACCCTCTTTTGAAATGATGTGCCCAAGAAGTTTACCTTCTTGGAGCCCAAATAGTGTTTTCTTAGGGTTTAAAGATATCCCAAAATTCCTGCAGCTCTCGAAGACTGTTCTTAAATGTGCTAAGTGCTCTTCATCTGTCTTTGAAAACACAGTAACATCATCAAGGTATATAATGATGAAGTAGCCTAGTTCTTCCGAGAATGCTATGTCCATGGCTCGCTAAAAATTTTCTCCAGCATTCATTAGACCAAAAGGCATTTTCACATACATGAAAGTGCCCCATGGTGTAGTAAAGGATGTATTTAATTGATCAGCAGGGTGAACTAAGATCTGATTGTACCCTGAGTAGCCATCAAGCAAAGAAATTATTCTAGACCCTACCACCTTTTGTAAAATATGATCCATCTTAGGTAAAGGGTAGTTGTCTTTTAATGAAGCTTTGTTTAAGTCTCTAAAGTCTATACAAAGCCTGATCTCTCCAGTTTTCTTCCTAACTGACACCAGATTAGACACCCACTCAGAATATCTAATAGGGACAATAATACCAACTTCATACATTTTCCCGATTTCCTTCTCAACCAGAGGCAGCTGAACAGGGTTTATTCTACACAGTTTCTGTTTGAATGGTTTTTGGTTTTCCTTGAGAGGGATTTTGTGATGTATTATTTCAGTGTCATAGGATTTAAGATCTTCGTAACTCCACGTAAAAACATCAGAAAATTCTTTAAACAACTCTATGTATTTGAGTTTAATGTGAGCCGGTAAATTTTTAGACAGTTTAACCATTTTTTAGTTTTTTCTCACTGCCTATGTTGCACTCTTCCACTTCAGTCTCTACAGGTTCCAGTAATGGTTTCTTGGCCACATCGTTAAAATAGAACAACTCTTCTAAAGGGGCCAGACCCTTAGGCAAACTCTGATCTTTAGAGTGCAGAGTTTCTAACTCTGCAGTCAGTTCTGTTTTGTTTTTAAGTTTTCTTGTCAGAAGATTAATATTGACAAGCTCAAGAGATGGCTCTTCTTCACCAAGAAAAATTTTCTTCACTGCAGTCTGTTTCATAATCTGAGTCTGAACTGTGTAGTTCGAATTCATTTCTGAATTGCATGAAGTCTTCTATTTTTTTGTCTCCGTCGAACACCTGCCAATATTTTCCGTTATCAGGAATGACTGGTCTAAATTTTATCTGAGTTGTGCAGTCTTTGGTTTCATATGGCGTTAAGCATGTTCTAGCTGCAAAAGCTAAATTGTGGGTGGCAATATTTCTTTTTCTTGGGAAAAAAATAATTTGGTACTCCTCAAAAATTTTTAAAAGGTCCATGACATCATTTCAGTAGGCCCTAAGTCTGGGATGATTTGCATTATACTCCCCATTGAATTTTCTAATGACTAACTCTAAATCCCCATACACATTGATTCTTTTGGCTCCTAACTTCTTCAACAATCGTAAGCCTAAGAGAAGGGATTCATATTCCGCTATGTTATTCGAACACTGGAAGTTTAATCTACAAGAAAGGCTTTTTGTGTGGTTATTCTCAGTGTTGCATATCCAGACACCTGCGCCAGCGTTGTTCCTAGTGCAGGACCCGTCTAAGTTCATACTCCATAGAGGATTCGTCCCGGGTTTAACAGTTTGACTATCCTCCTCAACAAGCGCGCTTTTGGTTTGTTTTTGAATATCATCGCTTAGTTGAATTTGTTTTAATTCCTCTGGTTTCTCATTAAGCTGAGGAATGATTTCTTGACCATCAAGGCTGAAACATGATGGACGTATGATTTTTAGTTCAAGTCCTGTGTTTTGTTTGCTAGAATTTACAGGTTTGGCAAAATGTTTTGACACTCCTACGTTATCTTCTTCCTCCTCTCTATATGTCATTAAATCAGACAAGGTCACTGGTTCACTGAAAGTTTCATCATTGAAAAAGATAAATGAATCCAGGCCTGTGCTTTCATAATAAAGGGGAGAGTTCTGTGGTCTATCTTGACTAGTAACCATGTACTGCATATGGGACTCCCTGTAAAGTCTTCTTGATTGATTAAACATAGGGATGGTCACATAGGTCATATCCATCTGCATAGTCCCTTGTAACTTAGCCCCCAAGACCTAGATAGTATCATTCCATACTTTGGGGGCACATCAGCCACAAAAATATCCATGACTAAGAATTTGGCTGGAATCTGTGCTAAGTTAACGCAAAAGTATTTGATTAATCCTAAACATTTTACTCTACTTGAGTCAAAGGAGTAAAGATCTTTATAAGGTCTGGTGATTTGAAGGCCTAGGCTTTCCATGACAGCTTTGGGCATTAAATTATGAGAGGCGCCTGAATCATGCATAGTGTTATGTAAAATATTTTCATGAACATTTAAACTTACATAAAAGGGAGGAACAGGTCCCCCTTGATATCTACCTTTAATCTTAGGACCAAAAATGAGCTTTGGTTGGTCATCGTTAATATTGACTATGTCATTATGGTCCTCTATGTTTAAAGCCTTCAAAATTTGGGTTCTATATACATTATGGGCAGCTAACTCAGTCAGGGGAACAGAGATTTTGATCTTTGAAATTTCCCGCTCTAGGATTAAAGGAATTTGGTTCTTTGAAGAACTTGTCTCAGCCTTACTAGCTGCTAGTCTATCAGCAACATCAGCTTGCTGATTTGTTCTATTTACATTTGACAAAATATTTTTAACAGGAGTACTAGCTAAAGTGTTAGTACTACTAATGTCCACACTTTTTTTTTCATTCTTTGGAGTGCTCTTCTCTCTACCATTATTAGAATTCATAGCTACTATTTTGTCCTTCTGTTTGACAACTTTAGGCTTCGTTGCAGTCCTATTTTGTGAATATTTTTCAGAGGTTTTGGTGTTGGGAGATTGTTGACTGGTTTTTCTTCTAAGTTCATATTCTCTTTGAGACTCTATGATGAAATTTTCCATGTCTTGATAATAATTTTCATCATCATCTCTTTTGTAATCATAAGGTGTGTATAGACCTTGTCTTCTATTATAATGAATCTCAAAGTCATCATTATCTACCCCCAGCATGTTGATATCATCTTCCTCTGTTATTTCATCTACTTCCTCAACCTCACTTACATAGTTTTGATGAAAGGGAGGAGTGATCTGTTGATCATCTTCCCTAGGTCCGTTTGGAGTTTGGTTCCTTCTAAAATTCTGATTCTAGTTCTGGTTTCTGTTTTGAGGAGTAGTTTGGTTTTGGCTTGCTTGTGCTCTCTTAATTATTCTCATCTCTTTCATCATCTCCTCCATCATTCTCTCCATCTTTGAGCTGGAAGTAGAAGGGGTTGATTCCTCTCTAAAGGACACTCTCTTCTCATTTTTCATTCTTGCTCTTTTCTCCATCAAATTGACTTCCACAACAAGAGCACCTTTTTGCATCTCTTCAAGAGTTGCAGGGTCTCTCTCTCTCAGCTGATAGGCCATCTCGGGGTCAAAACCCTCGAGAAACTTGTTTAATGATGATCCTTGTGGAGGTTTTAGATCTGGGGAAAGGGCATTATACACATTGTTAAATCTGGTGCAATAAGCTTGCACACTTTCCCCAGTGTTTCTATGGAGGTTCTTGTAATCAGAAAGGACTTGGAGAGGATTTTTCTTCACTTCCCATTTGTTTAAGAATGTTTGATGGAAGGCTTGGAGATCATTGATACTATGGGGGGTTAAGCCTTTAAACCATTTTCTAACTTCTCCCCCTAGACTCTGAGCAAATAATCTAAGCTTGACAGAATTTCATTTCTGTCAAAGTAGTCATTCATCTTGTCCACATGTTGTGATGCAGTTGTAGCATTAATAGCATCATACAATGGAATTTTGGACTGATAGTCCTGTGGAAGATTGACTAATAGTACATGAAGGACTAAGGGAGCATACCATGCTACCATGATATGTGGTGGGGGTGGATTCACAAGAGGTGGATTAACAAAAGGAAAAGTGGGCTGAAGTGGAGGGGTTTGGATAATGGATGTAGGGTGAGAAGAAGTGGACGGACCAGGAGTAGATTGCTGAGCTGATCTTGGATGAGAGACACCTAAGTTATAAAGGAAATGTAAATCAGGAGGTGTTGTTTCCCTACTACCAGGATGTTCACTTGTTTCATGAGATGAAAGTGAAGAATCAGAATCTAGCTGAGTTATATCATCAAATGACCTAGTTATAAAGGGATTTACTAAGTCAACTTGTGATCGTTGTAGAGCTGAGAGATTTTCAGGAACTGAATTAGCTCTCAAGGGTGATATGAAAATAGTTGATAATTTAATCCTAGGAGACTTCCTAAGGAGACTTTCTGGGTTATCAACTATCTCAGGTGGATCAGGGTCAGGATAGGCTCTAGTATGAATCTTTCTAGGAGCCACTATGTTGTGTTTTTTAGACCCTAATAAACAAGAAACGTTCAACCAAGTATGACAGTCTTTAAAAGTTCAACTAATCTGTTTACACGAATTTTAATCCTATAGTCCTCTTACTGAGTTTGAATGATATTATAATGATAAGTGTTCTTCCCAGTGGAGTCTTAAGGTCTCTTCAAGATTGTGGAGTCTCCAAGTGGAAGTTTTTAGCTCTTTTTCAGAGGTAAAAGGTTTTATGGTCCACTACCATGTTTATTAGATACCAATCTGAAATATTTTTGGGTTTTCTAAGTTATTTTTCAGTTCTATTGGTTGTTAAGAGTGTCCTAAATCTGTTTCAAAACTTAGCTACGATTATGAGACAAAGACAATCTACTCTTATTTCTAAGCCAACTGATCTTTCAAGGTTAGATAAAGTCTTATGAGAATCCTAGGGTTTTTCCTAGTTTGTCATTGATTTAAACAAGTTTGATCATGAATACCATTACTTGGTAGTGCTTGAAAAGGTTGCTTTTTACTCACAAGGTTTTATGAAATTTTTAAGGGAAACTAAGATGAAAATTCGACTCAGTCCCCAGTGGAGTCACCAGAAATGTTGGCACCCTGTAATTAGCAAGATTGGTGAAAGTCCAACTGCAGGGAGAACATTATTTCAACCACTTTGCGATTCTAGGATCTAGCCCTCCTGAATCCAGAGAGGGATTTCTCCAATAAGTGCAAAGATGGATTTGTCTTTGAAGTTTATAGTAATGATGTTAGGCTAGTTATGAAGACTGGGGGTTTGTTTTTTTTTTGGATGGTTGATCATGATTATTAGGTGGAAAGTTCTAAATGCAAACAGTTTCAAAGGTGTGAAGTTGCAAGAAATAGAACAAGCTTTGGCCAGAAAGATAGATAATTGCAGGTTTTAGTCCATTGGCCTATGGAGTCATAATAGGGTTTAATTGAAACAATCAGGTTCAAGAGTGGTCCATGGGGCAAGTCATCTATGTCTAAGGATCTCTTGGAAATTTGATTTATGGAATGAAATGATACAAAAAAGAAGGGGAATTAAACAAATGAAGAACAAAGAGTAGCCCAAGATCAAGCAAGTACTTCTAAACTAGCCTGCTTTTGACATACACTTAAGAAATACATAAAAGTAATCTAAGATCAGGTGAGTACTTCTAAACTAGCCTGATTTTGATGCACTTTCAATAGAAAAACATTTTAAAACAAAGGGAAACTTGAAGGCAACTGTTGGAGAAAAAACTAGTGGGTCGGGCTCACCACAAATCCTCTCCTAGCTCTGCTTTACTTGGTTACTTTCAAGACAAACACAAAGATAACACAGAATGGCCTAAGATCTGGTAAGTGTTTCAACACTAGCCATATTTTAACACATTCCAAGGGAAACTTTCAGACAGTCTTTTGGGATAAAACTAGGACCAGGGCACACCATATCTTCCTTAGTTCATCTCTACTTAACATATACTATGCTGGGTGTGGAGCCTGATTATCTTGTTTACTTTGTATCACAGCATTGGACCCCTATACCTTAAATGGGGTGGAAACGCTGCTCGTAAATTAATCGCTGCCAAGGGGGGTCCAAGGGGGGGCGGCAACGACTTTATGGACCCTCCCCGTGGTGGGGGGTTTTGGGGGCAGCACCCCCGAAGCTAAAAACAGATGTAAAATTTCCTTGTAAAAGTATAGTAATTTCTAGTCAATCTGGGCCATTCATTAGGCGGATGTTCCGACGGTAGAAGTTATGTTTAGTTTCGGGTTTTTTGCCCTAGAAGGCAACCCCTCACTTTTATGAGGGTATTGTATTGCGACTATGTATTATATGTGTATTCTCGGAGTGAGAAACAGAGAGGGAGACTATGAGAGAGAATAGAGGATATTACATTAGATCTGCTGTAGGTTGTGTCTCTTCATTTTTGCTAGATAATATAAAGGAAGGACTGGCTGTTTGGGGTGGACGTAGCCCAAACTGGGTGAACCACGTATATCTGTGTCCCTTTGGTTTTATGTGTTTTGTGTGGTTGTATTTTCCGCATATTTTATGTGTCGCATTGCTCTGTAATATATAATTTTCTAACAACTGGTATCAGAGCCGAAGGTATATTTGGCTGATAAACTCGCAGGAAAGAAGGGTTCCTGGTTCGAGTGGGAGCAATGGCAGAAGATGGTAAGTTTAGGGTCAAGAAATTTAATGGCCAAAACTTCCCGCTATGGAAGATGCAGATGGAAGATTATCTGTATCAGAAAGATATGTACCTACCATTGAGCGGAAAAAACAAAGAAGTCGGTGGCCATGACAGACGCGGAATGGAACATTCTTGATAGAAAGGCACTCGAACTAGTACGGTTGTGCCTTGCGGCATCAGTCACCTTCAATATTTCGAAGGAAAAAACAACAGAGGGTTTGATGCAGACGTTGGTGAAACTATATGAAAAACCCTCGGCCTCAAACAAGGTATTTCTTATGAAACAACTATTTAATATGAATATGTCGGAAGGTGGATCTGTTGTAGACCATTTAAATGATTTTAATACAGTTACCAGTCAGTTAAGTTCTGTAGGTGTAAACTTTGATGGTGAATTTGGAGCTCTGTTATTCTTGTGTTCATTGCCAGAGAGTTGGAATGGTTTCGTAATGGCCATTAGTAACTCTGTCTCTAGATCTAGTACTTTAAAGTTTGATAATGTTTTCGGTGCTATCCTTAGCGATGAAATGCGATGGAAAAGCTCTGGTGAGACATCGGGTAATGCTTTGAGTGCAGAGTCTAGGGGAAGGAGAATGGAAAGAAGAAAGAGCTCGGGATATCACAATAAATCAAGGAAAGGTAGATCAAAGTCTAGATCGGGGATAGTGTGCTGGAAATGCGGAAAGAAAGGAAATCTAAAGAAAGATTACAGATCTCGAAAGGGAAAAGAAGGAGACACACAGTAAGAAAACAATCATGAAGCAAATGTGATAGGTGATGTGTTACAAGATGCTTTGATTCTTTCTTTTGAAAATGTTACTGATTCTTGGGTTGTAGATTCAAGGGCTTCCTTCCATGCCACACCTGATAAGAAATATTTTCATGACTATGTTGAAGGAGATTTTGGACAAGTTCGTTTGTGTGCTGATAAACACTATAAAATTGTTGGAATGGGTAAGGTTCTTGTAAAACAGCAGAATGGAAACCAATGGCTACTAAAGGAGGTAAGGCATGTTCCAGATCTGAAGAAAAATATGATTTCAACAGAAATGATTAGGCGATGAAGGTTGTGACAACTTTCTGATCATGGAAGGTCTGAGAGCCACAGTATGCCAAAAGCAGAAAGTTGGTACATTATTTATTCCCCAATGGTATTTCTAACTACGGTATGCTTTAACTTCCAAAGGCAGATCGACATTAGCCTCATGGGCTGGACTGAGTGAGAAGAGGATGAAGATTCTTCTCAAAGAAATTGTATTTTCGGAGTTTGAAGAATGTTAGTTTAGTTTGTGAAAATTGCATTTATGGAAAAACAATACAACCAAAGGCTCTACCCGAGTTGAAGAAAAGAAGAAGCTGAATTAAAACATGCATATAGATGTATGGGGACACCTTGACTATCATCTCTTGAGTAGCTCTCGTTATTATGTTACTTTTATTGATGATACAACTAGAAAAAATTGGATTTATTGTATTCAGAATAAATCTGATGTATTTGATACTTTCAAGAAATGGAAAGCTTTGGTTGATATTGAGACAGGAAAGAAGTTGAAGTGTCTCAGATCAGATAATGGAGGTGAATATTGCAGCAAAAAGTTTGATAGGTACTGTTCAGAGCATGGAATTTGCAGAGAGAAGACAGTTCCAAGAACACCACAAGAAAATGGTGTGTTAGAAAGGATGAACAGAACAATCATGGAGCGTGCAAGGTGCATGAGATTGCATGCAGGATTGCCTTTACAATTTTGGGTAGATGCTGTAGATACTGCTATTTATCTAATAAATAGAGGGCCTTCAAGTTCCTTGGATGGTGGTATTCCAAAGGAAGCATGGACAGGTAAAAAGGTAAACTACTCTTTTTTAAAGCCTTTTGGTTGTGAGGCCTTTGTCCATATTAATAAAGAAAATAGAACAAAGCTTGAGGAAAAATTAAAGAAATGTACCTTTATTGGATATGGTGCTAATGATTTTGGTTATCGCTTATATGATTATGAAAATCACAAAATCATTAGGAGCGGAGATGTAATATTCAATGAAAAGGTCTTGTATAAGAATCAGCTGCAGGAAAAGAAACATGAAAAAGAAAGCAAGGAATACACGGTTCTGGATGAGATAACTGAAAAAGTAAAGGTGCCTGAAAATAATAATAATCAACAACCACAATAGTAGCAACCACCACAACAGCAACAGGCACCTCAAACACCTGAAAGTGGTGTTAGAAGATCTACTAGGATAAGTAGACCCCATGAACGACACTATCCTTCATTATATTATTTATTGTTGACTGATTCTAGTGAACCTGAATGTTATGAAGAAGCAATGCAGGTTGAAAGCAGGAAGAAGTGGGAGCTAGCCATGGATGAAGAGATGGAATCCTTAATGCATAACCAAACTTGGGACTTAGTCAAGTTGCCTACAGGTAAAACTACATTGCAGAATAAATGGGTTTACAGGCTGAAGGAAGAAGATGGAGGAAAACAGAGGTACAAAGCTAGACTTGTGGTGAAGGGGTTTGCACAGAAGAAAAGTATTGATTTTGATGAAATATTTTCTCCTGTTGTTAAAATGAATTCAATCAGAACTATTTTAAGTCTTGTAGCAGCGGAAGATTTACATCTTGAGCAGTTAGATGTAAAGACAACATTTCTCCATGGAGATTTGGAGGAAGAGATATACATGCAGCAACCAGAAGGATATGAGGTAAAAGGGAAAGAAAAATTGGTGTGCAGGTTAAAGAAGAGCTTGTATGGCTTAAAACAGGCCCCAAGGCAGTGGTATCTAAAATTTGACAATTTTATGTCTGAACAAGGTTATACTAGATGTCACTCTGATCATTGTGTTTATCTGAAAAGGCAAAATGATGGCAGCTATATTATACTGTTATTGTATGTAGATGACATGCTTGTTGCAGGGTCTAACATGCAGGAAATAAATGTGCTCAAAAGAAAATTGGCAAATTCATTTGCAATGAAAGATTTGGGAGCTGCAAAACAAATCCTTGGTATGAGGATAACTAGAGACAGGAAAAATCGCAAATTAACACTGTCTCAGAATGAGTACATAGAAAAGGTGTTGAAAAGATTTAATATGCAGAATGCAAAACCAGTCAGTACACCTTTTGCTAGACATTTCAAACTTAGTAAGGAGATGTTTAAGGCCAAGAAGACATGGATTATATGTCTAAGAGTTCATATACCTGTGGGTTAGGCTTAATGTATGCCAATGGTCTGCAGGCAGTATTGCACATGCATTCAGGATTTAATGGCAGGTAGATAATCAGGAAAACCTATTTGGATGGCAGCTAAAATGGATTCTCCAGAATACTTTGAGAGGCCTTACAATCATTTTGGCTGTCTTGCTGGTGGTTAAGAATTGCTCCTACGGGGGATGGTGATGTAGATGCTGGTAGATCCAGAGATAACAGGAGAAGCACTACAGGATATGTATTTACTGTAGGTGGAACAGCTGTCAGTTAGGTTTCAAAAATCCAAAGTGTTGTTGCACTTTAAACAACAGAACCAGAGTATGTTGCTGCTACAGAGGCTAGTAAAGAAATGATTTGGTTACAAAGGTTTATGGGTGAATTGGGTAAGAAGTATGATATGGGCACGTTATACAGTGATAGCCAAAGTGCCATTCATCTTGCAAAGAACTCAGCATTTCATTCCAGGACTAAACACATACATCTCAAGTACCATTTCATACGGTCAGTATTGGAAGATGGAGAGTTGAAGCTGGAAAAGATACACACTGGCAGAATCACAGAATCTTAACAAAAGTTGTAACCAGGAAAAATTCAGAATGTGCTCGATTTCAAATTGGCCTTCTGGATGGCAGTGAAGGTAATAGCTGAGTCAAGAGGAGTGTGTATGATAACAGACGGCGGTGGAGTTACCTGTCAGTCTCAGTGGGAGATTGTTGTGGCTGAGCTGATTATCTTGTTTACTTTGTATCACAGCATTGGACCCTTGTACCTTAAATGGGGCAGCAACGCCGCCCGTAAATTAATCGCTACTGTGGGGGGTATAGGGGGGGGGGCAGCAACTTTATGGAGCCCCCCCCCTAGCGAGGGGTTTCGGGGGCACCGCCCCCAAAGCTAAAAACATATGTAAAATTTCCTTGTAAAAGTATAGTAATTTCTAGTAAATCTAGGCCTTTCATTAGGCGGGTGATCCGACGGTAGAAGTTATGTTTATTTTAGGGTTTTTTTCCCTAGAAGGAAACCCCTCTCTTTTATGAGGGTATTGTATTATGGCTGTGTATTATATGTGTATTCTCGGAGCGAGAAACAGAGAGGGAGACTGTGAGAGAGAACAAAGGATATTACAGCGGATCTGCTATAGGTTGTGTCTCTTCATTTTTGCTGGATAATAGAAAGGAAGGAATAGCTATTCAGGGTGGACGTAGCCCAAACTGGGTGAACCACGTATATATGTGTCTCTCTGGTTTTAGGTGTTTTTTGTGATTGTATTTTCCGCATATTTTATGTGTCGCATTTCTCTGTAATATATAATTTTCTAACATACTGAAAATAACATTTAAGAATAACAATTAGCTAAGGCAATAGGATGAGGGAACGCCAGCATTCCTATGCTTAGAACTGAATTAAATCATTCCTAAATAACACTAATTGGAAGAAAACATGTAGATAAAGATTTTCAGTCAGAGAAGGGTACTGATATACAGTAGGTCCTAACTCTATGCATTTTGTTCTTTATAAGAGAAGATGAACACAATGAAAATAGAAATAAAATAACAAATCACAATAAGAAATAACATCACCGTCGACATAGACCAGGATCCCATAAATCAACTTGTATTGATGCTCCAAACTAGTTACAGCTCTAAGTCCAATGCTTTAGCTTAGAAATCATCTACACTTCCCAGACTAACTTATTTATCACAAGCAGAGCTTCAAGAGCCAGTGAACACTATTTACAAGTAGAAGTCTCAAGCTCAATTATATCTCAAAGTTTAGAAACCAACCCAACCAACCCCTCTCTCATCTTCTCCAGTAGTATTTATAGAATAATGAGGAGGTGGGATCTGATAAAAGATCTCCCAAGATAATTAATACAAATTAATGACTTCTCGACCTTTGTGGGGCTCAATAGAGAAGTTTACAGATGTTTTTTGTCTGTATTAATTGTTTTACATCTAAGATTAAGCTCGATGGGAGCTTTGTTGACTTTTGAGGCTATGTGTTATATTAAAGTAATTCTGCTGATATTTTATCATTAAGTTTATTTGCAGAATTAACTCTCTGGCTGCGCTGTGGAAAATGTTTGATCTTGATCAATAACTTCGGCCTCTATTTGAATGCCTTGAGGCACAGGTGGCGCTGTGGTAGCTGGGAGGAATCAATTTGCCTCAGATGTGGCAGTGGAGGCTTTCCTGTCTGATAAAACACTTATGATTTTCTTTTAACTGTGTCTTAATTGGGAGGATTAGGCTTTTGATAATCAATCTTAGCAGTAATTCCCCACAGATCTATCTTCAATCTTCCATTCTAGTGTGTTTCGTCTTCAACATTGATACTCTTTGATTTGTGATTGATTCACTGTGTTTTGTTGGTGTGCAGTGTTGCACAGGGATCGTGAGGCATCAGTTCCTTTGGAGTATTGACGAGGCGTGGAAATTTGAACCCATGGATGGCTTCCTTTTAAAGAATCAAAGGCGTGAGAATTAAACCCCAACGTTCAGCCTTTCTTCAGTATATAATGGAAAAATCATATAATCACCTTTACCAAATAATGTATTCGGACTTCAAAACTTTTGATAAAACCAAGCTGTATAACCATTTTAGGTCACAAAAGGAGCTTGCTGACATCAGGGTGTTTGTGACCAGAAATTTTTATGAAATCCGCCATATAAAGCTCCCCAGGTCTGTTTTGGGGCCTGCTGACGTCAGCCCAAGTGTGACCCAAAATTTTTATGAAATCCACCATATAAAGCTCCCCTGGTCTAGATTTCATGACCATGCGAGCAACCGAAAAAGACCCGCTCCAATCTGCTACTTCCGCGTGGATGCTAACTAGCCTTTGGGACCACTGGTTCTGTGGGACCGCTGACTGTTGTTGTGGTCGTGGGGACCAGGGCGACTGATTGTGGGCCGTCAATATGTAGATCAAATCGACGGCGGAGATGTTTTGATAAATTCATTGTACCTTAGTTCATCCCCCGAGCTCCTTTTGAGCACGATCACCATCCGATGAGTCGGCCTCAGATCGGACGGCATACATTAATATCACGCTGAACCCACAGTCGACATTTAACGCGTGGGGAGGGTGGGTTTTCAAAACTACTTAAGGCCACGTGTCGGCCTGTGGCATTGATCACGATCAAATGGGGAAAACAACTTATCCCACAAAGGCGGTGCAATCAAACTACTCCGGTTTTTTAACAGTAAGTGACCATGGGGACCACTGGGGTGATTGATTTGTGGTTCATCGATCTGCAGATCAGATTGACGGTGGGGAGCGAATTAAGATTTGCACCGGCTAAAACCTTTATGATATATGAAAACCCAAAAAATTAATATAAACAAAGGTTTTATTGCTTTGGGGCGGAATATATATTTATAATACGGCTTGGCGCCCATCTGTGGGGCCATGGTCTATATGAAATGCAATATGATCGGGGGCTATAATATACAAGGCTAATCGGCATCGGAGTTTTTGTTTAAAACACAAACAAATGTGCTCCGTGAGTTGCTCCGACGCGATAAGCACTCAGGACCTTTAGCACTTGGTTCTAGCACTGGGGCACATGGAGGGGGAATGGTTTGAATTTAGCCCAAAGGAGCTTAAACCCATAGTCAAAATACTTGTTTTTTAGGACATTTTCAAGATTTTTAGATGGATTTTGGGGGTTTCTATATAGTTCAAAACGAGTTTTAAACTAGGTAAAAAATGATTTTCATGAATGGAAGAAGGAGAATCATGAAAATAGAGGATTTTTATGGAGGAAAAGGGGGAACAAAATGAAGGTTATTTTTCTTAATGGAGGAGAGGGAAAAAGGTGATTTTGCAGCAGTTTCTTCTCACGAAAACAACAGAATTCCAGAGTGTAAAATGGGCACAACAGTGAAGATTTGGACAAAGGCATGAGGCCTTCAAGAGTCTTCAAGAGCCAACACTTTTTTGCAATAAAATTTGTTCCTTGAAGGCTCCAAAATGATTTAGCCACCTTTTGGTATAACAAATTGTATAGGTGGCTAACAGTAGGAACTGCATCATTTTTCACAAAGTTGCTGCAGCAAGGTTAAGACCCTTGTTTCTGAGCTAGTTTCCTAGGGAAAGGGCCAAACCTTCTCCCGGAAAGCTAGAGGAAGGGATCCTCATCCCTATTTTGTATTATTCAGCTATATTTCTATAATTTTGCAATAAGACTGCATTTTCTGAGCTGAATATTCAGATCTTCTCTTTCTTGTACATGTGTTTCATGAAACCCTTACCGGGTTAGCTTTATAATGCAATGAGGTCAGATCTCTGTTTTCTTGGCATATTTTTCCATAATGTTCCAGATCCATGTTATTTTTTCATTATACTATAGAAACGCTCATAAAATAATGATGTACATGCTTCAGTCTTTTTCTGCATAACTCAAGTCATGGGATTTGACTATTTCTCAGCTGATAGGAAGCCGGGAGGTCTGTTTAACATATCAAAAGGGATTTCTTTTTTATCCCATTTTGTATGTGAGGGCCTAACATCATATTATAAGGGAACCTAGCATTATTTCACCCAGTAAAGAAACATATCTTCAGAAATAATGTTTTTAGGGTCTAATTCATGCAATTCCCCACTTGGGAATGTGTAGGCATTCTTCTTTTGCTATTTTTTCACTCATTTTATGGCTATGTGTTTTTGGCACACATCACATGAGTCTATTTGCTGGATATCAAACTTTGGAATACCTTAAGGTATTCTTATTGTTGTAGAAAATCTCGGTTTTGGGATATTATAGTGGTATCAAAGCTTCAATCTTGGCTCAGCCTGTGGAACTCAACCATGCAGCTATCTAGAGAAGGAGATATGAACAGAAATAAGACTCCATTATGTGGAGAAAAAGGGGAAGATATGCTTAGAAAGCTTCTTCCAAAATCTGTGCAGTGCATCAATGAAAATTTTAAGAAGATGAGAGGAGAGATGGAATCTCCTGAGGAGTTTGGATCTAGATCCAGATCTAGATTGGTACATGATAGGTGTGAGCATGAAGCTACATCCTATTATGCACATTGCTGTAAAATGCCCAGGTTTTCTATGAGAGAGATGAAAGAAGAGGAAATGCCAGAGAAGGAAACTCTTAGTAACTTTCTGCAAGAGTATGAGTCTCAAACTGAGAAGTTTAGAGGTCATATTAATTTCAAATATTTTTGCAAGATCAAGGTGGATATGGGCCAGCTGCATGACATGGATATATTTTCTCTATCTACCTTTGATGGATCCCCAACTTGCTCAGCCAAAGCTTGGGTGGAGGAGTTGTGTACTTATTTGCAGCAGCACCCAGTTTCTGAAGAAGAAGCCAGTAGAGTTGCAGCGCTGCACTTTGAAGCTAAGGCCTATGCTTGGTGGATGTTTGAGTCATTTTCATTGAAAAATGTTAATAATTCTTCTTTTGCAAAGTTCACTAGAAGATTGGTTAAGATATTTGATACAAAACATGAGACAATCAAACCATTGAAACTTTTTCATAAGTTGGGAGGACCTGCAAACTCAAAACCACTTCAGAAACCTATTGGAGGAGATCACATCTTGCATGATACCTTGATGGATGCAAGATATTTATTTCATAACCTTGGACAAGAGGGCATGAAGGGTCATTTTGCAAAGAAGGAACCTCTTATTGAGCAGTTACCTCCTGTCAAAATTTGAATAACTGTTAAATTATTCACCGAGATTATCCTGATCACACACTATTTGAGCTTCATGCATAATGCATAACCTCTTCTACTATTGATCATCAATTTGCGGAAATTAAACAATCGCATGCGCACATTAAAACCATAAACAATCACACATATAAACACAATATTTATGGGAAAGCTTAAAGCTGAAAACCCCCAATTATCTGTATATTATAATGATAAAGATCATGTAACAATCATTGTACAAACTCCTCACAAGCTCTCAGTACAATCTCCAATTGTTACACACTACACAAGCTCAGATCATACAAAATACATGCTCCAATCTGCTCCACCTGTTAGCCAGCCTCTACTGCGCAATCCAATAGGGATAAGCATGAGATCAAGGTTCAAATCCCACCAGTATGTACTGTGCAATCCTCATTGGCTTCTCCATCAATGTGTGTGCAAATATCATGCACCAGTATAGTCACAACTGATAGTCACACTGCTCTTTCACCTACCTCTCCACTGGTCTCCACTGAAACTGTCCATGCACTGCAGTTAACTGATGTATTCATTAGTTGATTTATGAGTTAATAATTAATTCACACCACTCTCACTAATTGTATCAATCAGTTAGACTAGATACAACTAGCTCAACTAAGTTAAACTGAACACAACTCCATTAACTGTCTCATCAACTCCACCAAACTATGTCACATGAGTTCTAACTGAAGTCAACCATGCAATAGCTCCACTAAACCCTAGGAATAGCGTAATTCCTTCTGTCAGCTGCATGTGCCACATCCAGGCATCAAACTGAAGTGCTCCAAGAGGATAAGATAATATTTAGAGTCCAAATATTATTAAGAGCTAATAATATTCGACATATCTATTTTTAGACTGGCAATCTAAAAATAGATTCCGCCCAGTATGTCTAAAAATAGAAGTCCATATATTTCTTCCGACTTGACCAACCATCCACAAATAGCATCCTGCAACTCATAGAACATGATCCATATGTCTAAAAATAGACATAGTCTAAAAATAGACTTTGTGCCAAAAATACCCTGCGGGCCCACTTAGTGAAGGCGACTCCTTTCCACTAAGCTCCTCATCTTGTTGTAATCTCAACACTCCCTCTCAACAAGATAAGGATTATCTGCAACCCCTATCCTTCCCCTGTGGTATTCAAATTTTCTCCTGGTGAGCGCCTTCGTCAAGATATCAGCATCCTGATCCTCCGTAGGAATGTATGAAAGTAACATGATTCTCTGCTGCACACAATCTTTGATATGATGATACCGGATTAACCGAGAGTTTGATGCAACTCTGATTATCACAATAAATCACAATAGGCTCTAAGTGTGAACCGAACAACCCAACCAGGATCTTCCTCATCCATATAGCCTCGCATGCAGCCAAAATTGCTGCCATATACTCGGCCTCTGCTGAACTAAGTGCCACGGATCTCTGCTTCCTGCTGTACCAATAAATTGTTGTCGACCCGATACTGAAAATCCCTCTAGATGTGCTCTTTCTGTCCATTGGGCTCCCTGCCCAATCTGCATTCGTGAAGCCACACAGCTTCACCTCATCCGACTCTCTATACCACAATCCATATCCCGATGTGCCTCTGAGATAACGCAATACATGCTTGCCTGCCTTCCAGAAAAGCTTGGTAGGCTTAACCATAGCTTGTGAAAGCTGGTTAACTGCATAGCATATATCGGGTCATGTATTGACCAGATACATAAGCGACCCCACCAACTATCGATAAAATGTGGCATCCACTACCTCCGCTGAAGTAGCATCCTCCTTCCTCCAACCACCAGGAAGAGGAGTATCAACAGGCTTGCAGCCATGCATGTTGAACTTCTCCAGTATCTCCAGGGCATACTTACCTTGAGAAAGAAACAATCCATCACTGTGCTGCCAAATTTCCAATCCCAGGAAATAATGAAGGAGGCCCAAGTCCTTCATCTCAAACTCTTTTGCAAGATCCTCCTTGCATGAGAGTATCAACAGCTCATCACCTGTCAAAATCAAATCATCTACATAAAGTACAATGATCAGCAACTTACCCTCCACCACAATCTGGTATAAGTTCAGATTTGCTTGTTTCAACCCATACAACGCTCTCTTGAGTCTGCACACATGCGACTCGCTGCTGAAGATCTCAAAACCTTCGGGCTGCTCTATGTACACCTCCTCCTCAATGACTCCGTTGAGGAACGCAGTCTTCACATCCATCTGATGAATGTGCCACCCCATCTGCGCTGAGAGAGCTAGGATCGTCCGTATGGAAGAATACCTTGCGACAGGTGCAAAGGTCTCCTCATAATCGATCCCCTCAATCTGTGAAAAGCCTCGGGCAACAAATCTTTCCTTGTACTTCTCCACACTCCCGTCAGCTGCCTGCTTCACTTTGTAGATCCATCTCGAACCCACCACTGATTTCCCTTCTGGCCTCAGGACAATCTCCCATGCACTGTTTCTGACAATCGAATCATACTCTTCCACCATGGCATCTACCCATGCGGGATCCTCCACAGCTGTCTCTATATACGTGATGTCTTTGCGGAGTTCTCCTACAACCTTCTCTGCATCCCGAGCCAGTCGCTCAGCTTCTGTAGTGCGCATGCGCCCTCTGATGGTTGGCGCTGCCTGGGTGGTTTCTTCCACCTCCTGAACCTCCTCTTGTGGCTGATCCACATCCGGAAGCTCCTCCTTAGGAACTAACAGCTCCTCATTTGCATGCAAGTGTAGCTCCCTCTCAAGCGAACACTGCATGGATTTCTCCTCCTGAAATTTTATATCCCGTCGCACAACAGTCTTGCGACTGTCTGGCACATACACCCGATAGTTATGAGGTGTATCGGTGTACCCCACAAATATTCCAACCTCAGCAGTTGGATCCAGCTTCCTTCTCGCATCCTTCGTCACATGCATGTAGACAGGAGAACCAAAAATCCGCAAATGGGAAATATCAGGCCTCTTGCCAGAATAAGCCTCCTCCAGTGTACTCATGCCAATAACCTTGTGAGGACAATGGTTCTGCACATACACTGCTGTATTGCATGCCTCAGCCCACAAGTGAAGGGGTAGGCCCTGATCATGCAACATAGCTGTACGGCACACGATCGTTCTGTTCTTCCGCTCAGCAACCCCATTCTGCTATGGGTTATGAGGTGCTATGAGCTCTCTTCGAATTGCTTTTGCACTGCAAAATTCCTTGAATTCGCCAAAGATGAATTCACCACCATTGTCGCTCTAAGAGCCTTCACCTGCTTCCCCTATTCTTTCTCAACCAATGCCTTGAACTCGCAGAACTTTGAGTATGTCTCGCTCTTCTTCTGCATGAATAAGATCCAACACTTACGGGAAAAATCATCAACAAATATCACATAATACCTATGCTTTGTTGTCGAAGCTACTGAGAAAGGTCCACACACGTCTGTGTGAATTCTCTCAAGGATCGTTGTGGTGCGACTATCCTTCTCGTGAAAGGTAGCTTTCACAAATTTTCCCAAGGTACATCCCTTGCACTGATCTGACTGCGCAAGAGTACCCCTAGGAAGCCCAGTAGAAATCTGCTGCAGTATCTTCAAAGCTCCATGGTGAAGGTGGCCCAATATCCGGTGCCACAACTCACCATCATCCGGCTCACCACTCCTTCTGCCTTGCCTGCCATTGCTGCACAGCCATCTACCTGCAATTGATAAAGGTTCTTAACTCGAACCCCTATCCTATAGGTCTCACCAGTTGCCTTACTACGTAGGAAAGCCTTTCCTTTGCTAAAGACAACATCATATCCCTTGTCTTCTAACATCGCCACAGAGATAAGATTCTTCTTCAATCCTGGAACATGCATCACTTCCTTCAATATGAAGGGTTTACCAGACTCCCTCTCAAAGGAAATTTTACCGATACTGGTCGCACTATATCTACCATCATCACCCATCTCGATGTGCACTCCAAGATCTTTCTCATCCCGATCAGTAAACAAATCTCGATCTCCTGTCATGTGAAAAGATGCAACACTGTCCAGAAACCACACTGATCCCGCCACACTTGAGACCAAGCATGCGATCAGCGAAAAATATAGCTCAAACTGCGAGGCTAAGGCCTCTCTAGCTGCAGATCCAGTAGCCTGCTTATTTTTCTTCTTCTGCGGACAATTTGTGGCATAATGTCCGTGTTGGTGACAGTGAAAGCACTTCACCTTGGACATGTCCTGCTTCTTGCCTTTCGCACCGGATTGAGAAGCTTTCTTTCTCTTCCCCTTCTTTGCTTTGCTAGCCAAAGTGAAATTCTCTTCATCAAAGTTCTTTGATGACGATCCATCCCTGGTACTTTGCCTTATCTCCTCTTACACAAGATCCGACCAAAGTCGCTCCCATCCTGGCAATTTCTCCCGACCATTGACAGAGTCCTGATAGGAATGCCAACTCTTTGGAAGCCCAAGGAGAGCCAAGCTCACCAATTCCTCATCATCTACAGTCACCCCCACACTTCCCAGCTCATCCTTGCATTGGATGAACTTCGTGAGGTACTTGGGCATACTGTCACCTTTCTCCATCTTTATGTTTCTGAGTTTATCCTTGAGCGCCAACTTCCTCTGGTCGCTCTTGCTTTGGAATAAATATGTCAAGGCTTTCCACATCAAGAATGGAGAAGCCTTACCATGCAGGCTGGACACTATGTGATCCTTCACGCCCTCCAATAGAATCCTTTGACACTTTGCTGTCTTCTTTTTCCAAGCCTCAATTACGGCAGCATCGCTAGAAGTAGGCTTTGGGACTTCAGCATCTATGAACTCCTTCAACCCATTGTCATCTAGCACCGCCTCCATCCTATCCTTCCATGCAATATAATTTGAGCTACCCTCAAGGGCATACTCCAATCGCAATCCATTGAAAGACATCTCAACTTCGACACCAAGAAAACACTGCTGCAAATTCGAATTCCACCAGCACAAAACTCAACCGCTTCAATGTTTTGCAATTGCTCCAATGATCAATACTGCTCTGATACCATGTAGAAATTTGAATAACTGTTAAATTATTCACCGAGATTATCTTGATCACACACTATTTGAGCTTCATGCATAATACATAACCTCTTCTACTATTGATCATCAATTTGCGGAAACTAAACAATCGCATGCGCACATTAAAAACATAAACAATCACACATATAAACACAGTATTTATGGGAAAGCTTAAAGCTAAAAACCCCCAAATATCTATATATTATAATGATAGAGATCATGTAACAATCATTTTACAAACTCCTCACAAGCTCTCAGTACAATCTCCAATTGTTACACACTACACAAGCTCAGATCATACAAATCACATGCTCCAATCTGCTCCACCTGTTAGCCAGCCTCTACTGCGCAATCCAATATGGATAATCATGAGATCAAGGTTCAAATCCCACCAGTATGTACTGCACAATCCTCATTGGCTTCTCCATCAATGTGTGTGCAAATCTCATGCACCAGTATAGCCACAACTGATAGCCACACTTGCTCTTTCACCAACCTCTTCACTGGTCTCCACTGAAACTGTCCATGCACTGCAGTTAACTGATGTATTCTTTAGTTGATTTATGAGTTAATAATTAGTGAATTAATTAATAATTAATTCACACCACTCTCACTAATTTTATCAATCAATTAGACTAGATACAACTAGATCAACTAAGTTAAACTGAACACAACTCCATTAACTGTCTCATCAACTCCACCAAACTCTGTCACATGAGTTCTAACTAAAGTCAACCATGCAATAGCTCCACTAAACCCTAGGAATAGCGTAATTCCTTCTGTCAGCTACATGTGCCACATCCGTGACTCGAACTGAAGTGCTCCAAGAGGATAAGATAATTTTTAGAGTCCAAATATTATTAAGAGCTAATAATATTCGACATATCTATTTTTAGACTGGCAATCTAAAAATAGATTCCGCCCAATATGTCTAAAAATATAAGTCCATCTATTTCTTCCGACTTGACCAACCATCCACAAATAGCATCCTACAACTCATAGAGCATGATCCATATGTCTAAAAATAGACATATTCTAAAAATAGACTTTGCGCCAAAAATACCTTGCGGGCCCACTTAGTGAAGGCGACTCCTTTCCACTAAGCTCCTCATCTTGTTGCAATCTCAACACCTCCTATTCATATTGAAGATGATGAAAATGATGGGGGTTACAGTGTTGTCACATATAAAGCACATATAGTGCCTCATGCAGAGGAAGGAGGAGCACATGCTCCAACAGAAGGATTTCTTGTGTCATTGCAAGAAGTTCCCTAGGATCTCACATATGGGAGGCAAAGTAAAATCAATGAGCAACATGATTGTGAGATGATGTTGACGGAAGGAGAAGGTAGGGAGGAAGGACATCATCACTTGATGAGGAACACACACCCTTATCTAGTTTAGAGAGCTGGTGCAAGGAGGAGGGAGACTGGTTTGCGCTGTGAGGGCCAGGGCAAGGTTGCCCAACCATATGAATAGTCTTCTTTTGCCATGGATGTCTCACTACATGGAGGTATTCCACCGGGGAGGCCACCAGACTTGGAGTTGGTAAGAGAAATCTTGCCATTTGGTTCACCACTCTTGGACTTTGGAGAGGTGAAGAGTTTTAGAGGAGACTTTGGCATGGGGGATGTCAAAGTAGTAGGCAGCAGCATGAAGAGAGTTTTACATGCTAGATCACCAGTGTTGTCTCTTAGGAGGATTGATCTGTATTGGAGATCTCAGCTCTTAGTAGAGTACTCCAAGGATCTTGGTGCATGCATGATTCTCAATGACCCGGATAGAGATGATGAGTATATGGTGGATGACATTGTCATCTATTCACATAGTAGAATCTTCTTTACTAGAGCTTCTAGTCTCAAGGAGAAGTTGCTACTTGCAGCACATGAGGACTTATTTTCCATGCATATTGATGCATATCTTTCCTTGGCAGAGGAGTTCAATTGGGAGGGAATTCAGCATGACATATTTCATCATATGGAGAGATGCATAGCCCGGATGGTGATAGAGAGGATGTCACAGCTACCTTCCTACTCATTAGGAGTAAGGGAGCATTTCCAGTTGAGCCGTTTCAGCTCAAGACCTTAAGTACATAATGGAGAATGTACAATTTCACCTTATGTTTTGTACCTATTGTCTTTTTATGAGAAGCATATTGTACCAAGAAGGATTATTCCTTCTTGCATATTGTATAATGATTTACTTGAAGCCATTTGTAGCATTGAGATTAGCTATCTCATTGGTGGTTTATGGGGGAAGCCAAATGATTCTTGTTGTGCACCATTGACACCCTTTTGTACTTTCATGTTTATACCTTGTAAAATGATTGTGGCAGAAAAAAAGTGGCTGGAAAAGAACTTGGTTTTGTTTGATTTGATGCAGGAAAGGAATGCACTGCGCTGTTTCCTTGTATGGGACCTTGATCCACTTTCTGGTTGTCATGTGACAACTTGCTTCTATTGGTTTATGCTTCCATGTATTGCTGATATCTCTATGTTCATGAGAAGCTTTGATTGGAGAGTGGGATATGAGTTGAAGATTCCCATTGGGAGGATTATTCTCCCTACTTTGCATGATGCATGTTTCCGGAGGAGAAATGGGCAGCCCATGATTGCCAAATTACATCTCTCTTCTTCATGTGCGAGAAGCCATTTGGAGAACTTGAGTTTTTGGAGGAGGCACTTCATGGTTTATTTTTTTGATGGGGTAGCTTGGGCCACTCTTGGAGGTCATAAAATTTCAACCCAAGATCAACAAAAGCCCCATACTTATCATAAATGGGGAGAGAAACCACTTGGTTGGGAGGATCCAATCTCTCCATGCAACCCCAACACATTGCATGAACCGGGGGTTGAGGATCTTTTTGAGCTAACTAGATTGGCTCATTTAATTTGGATGATAGCATGGGTGTGGGAGTCACTCATTGGGAATAATATTTCCCATGTTCATCATCACTCCTACCTTAAGTATGCCACTAGATAGCAGGGAGGTTTCCATTTACATCTTCCACCTTTCTATGATGTGAGCCATATGGTTCTGCATGCTTGGGAGGAGACATTAGAGGACAAATTTATAGCAGATCATGTTGAGCAGTGGTGGAAACTTTTTGATGAGGAGACCACAAGAAGAGGAGGGGAGGATTTTTCTCTCCTTGTGTAGTTTCTTGAGGACAAGCAACATTTTGGAGGGGAGGACTGTAATATTCCAAATTTTTTTCCTTTAAGATAAATGGAATATTAGAGTTGTTTCATCACTAGGTAGGTGAATAAATGGGTAGGGAGGCCCATTAACCTCTTTAGAAGGATAAATAAAACTCCTAATTTGAAAGGAGTAAGAGTAAGAAACTTATTTGAGCACCCTTAGTTGTGAATAGAGATGGGGACATGCTGATTCAGTTAACTTTGACCAAGTCAACAAAGTTGTATAGATACATTGAACCACCTTGATAGACATTGGAGTTTTGGTGGAGGAAAACTTGCATGAGCTTGATGGCACATGTGGATGGGACCCAATGACGAGAGGTTCACTTGCTATATATGGAGAGGATGGAGGCCTTTGTTATTCATGTTTTGGTATTTTGATATTTTTATCTTGTCTGTTTAGACTTGGCTTCCTTTTGTTGTTTAGTAGGGTAGCACTGGGTGTTCCCGAGCGCGAATCCCACCTCTTCCCTTGAGAGGCCTCTTGGGAGAGCTTGTCCTATATTACTCCACATCCAGGCTCAAGTCCAAGCATCATTCTTTATTCCCAACGTTATTTCTATACCAGAATATTGCTGAGTTGCAGGGTGTTGCAGTGGAGGATTCTTACACCACTTCCAGGTCTGTTTCTCAGTAGAAGGTACCTTCCTTCTCTTGAGAAATTAGCTAGGAATATTTCTAAGCACATTTCATATCTTGGAAGTAGGCCAAAGTGGTTCTCATCTCCTACAGTGCAGTCCCTTGTAGGAACTTCGTCATTTTTCACAAATTTGCTGCAGCAGGGTTAAGACCCTTGTTTCTAAGCTAGTTTCCTAGGGAAAGGGCCAACCCTTCTCCCAGAAAGCTAGAGGAAGGGATCCTCATCGCTCTTTTGTATTATTCAGCTATATTTCTATAATGTTGCAGTAAGACTGCATTTTCTAAGCTGAATATTTAGGTCTTCTCTTTCTTGTACATGTGTTTCATGAAACCCTTACGGGGTTAGCTTTATAATGCAATAAGGAGGTCAGATCTCTGTTTTCTTGGCATATTGTTCCATAAAGTTCCAGATCCATGTTATTTTGTCATTATACTACAGAAACCCTCATAAAATAACGTTGTACATGCTTCAGTCTTTTTCTACATAACTCAAGTCATGGGATTTGGCTATTTCTGAGCTGATAGGAAGCTGGGAGGTTTGTTTAACATATCAAAAGGGATTTATTTCTGATCCCCTTTTGTATGTGAGGGCCTAAAATCATATTCTAAGGGAACCCAACATTATTTCACCCAGTAAAGATGAATATCTTTAGAAATAACGTTTTCAGGGTCTAATTCCTACATTTTCCCCACTTGGGAATGTGTAGGCATTCTTATTTTGTTGTTGTTTCACTCATTTTATGGATATGTGTTTTTGGAACATGTCACATGAGTCTATTTTCTGGATCTCCAACTTTGGAATACTTAAGGTATTCTTATTGTTGTAGAAAATCCCATTTTTGGGATATTACACATAACATGTTGGTCATGGGTCTACTATGGAAGGAAGTACGCACGAGGGTGCATATCATCCCAAGGAAAAGTAGGGGTGGTCATGCCTTCCATAATTTCTTCTTCTGAATGGAATATGGGAGGACTAGAGAAAGGGAGACCACATGATGCGACGAAGCTACATGGTGCATCATCATGAGAAATATGGTTTGTATACGCATCGCTACTAATGTAGACGAAGAGCTAGTAGATGAAACATCTACCGATGTTGAGACAAAGGTTTTCGACGAGGGAGGTTCAACCGAAATAGAATGGGAAGCCCTAGAGGGGTCTTCCTCCATGGATCTCATGGATGACAACAGATAGAGAATAGTGATAGAAGAGTCTATCATCTCGACATCGGGGGGAGGTATCACAATGGGTACAGAAATTTCCTCTGGTTCTATTGAAGAAGAACTCAAAAGTAGAGGATTACATGATCCACTATGAGCTGATGTAGAAATTCTACCCAAATCAGATACTTGCGCACAATAGAGTGTGTGCTCCCTTTAACATGAAATCCTCATCAAAATCTTCATAAAAACTACTTATATTCAATACAAAATATATAAGAGAGAGAGCCAAACACAAACAAAATACTTGCATAAATAAAACAAGAAATTTCAGATTCAAACCCTTCTTTGGCCGAGTATTAATTTGTGGGCTCTAGCTCTCGCCTTTACAACTTGTCACACTGTCACACCATTCCTACTCTACGTTATGTTTCTCTTTTTTGTCCTATCCCATCTCTATGCCTATCTGTATTCCATCCTCATAAAAATCTCATATGTATACATAATTGTGGATTAATTTGAATCCATGATTTCCTCCACAAATAACTCAACCAAATCCTAAAATATCTTTATCCCTCCTTTGACTCAACTAAGTTCCATTTAAGGAGTTCATAATCCCTAAAATATCTATCCAACCCAACTCCACTCACATCCTCAATTTATTAAGAGAATATTTACAATAAACCTCACACTCAAATTTTCCTCTCAATCTATTTAAAATATGCATAATTTATAAAATAATTAAAAAAACATCACCCCCTAAATCACCCAAATACAAAATGACAATTAAGCAAGATGCTCCTGCATTAGACTCCCCACGTATAAAAGTTTCCATAGACTCCTGTCTATGAGATCTGTCACTTTTCTGTAATAATGCGACAACCACAAGTCTCAATGACTTGCTACCTCCATGATTCCAAACTCTGTTTTGTCACTGGTTTTTTAAAGTATCAACTAAATTTTTTAGTTTTGCACAGAATTCCAAGAATAGTATTTTCATAACACTGTTGAATGTAAATCTCGTTTTTCCATACCACATCATCCTTATTTCTAGAAATATAGACTTTCATAGAAATTTTGATACCCATTCTTCTGGTCTCCAAGCTTTGAAATAATATCGAACTGGTTTTACATCAACATGACCAACATCACTCATTTTGTCAACCGGATTCCATCGGCCTCTCTAGGAATTTTTTTCGCCAATTCCTCGGAGTAATTCTTCTTTGTCTAATGCTTCCGTCTCCAATTGCGTTGAACACTCAACTTTCTAAAATGAAGAATAATCTAGAACTTCTCCTTGTTCACAACTATAATCATTGACTGTCCCTATAGTAACAAATTTCTCATCCGGTGTTGTACCTACATTCATCAAAAATTTATTAGTTTTAAAAATACAAGACCTTTCAGCCTCGTTTGATACTTCAAGCACCAATCTCCCATCATATTCCTTCTAGATTTCAATAAATCCTCTTTTGAATTGCTAGCTGCTTTCATCTTTATCCTTCTGGATTAATACTTCCATTTCCTTTATGTCTCTACGGACATAATTTTCTTGTTGCTCCTGATCTTTCATCTCATCTTCAAATACTTTCTGTTCAATTTCTCTGATTTCCACATCATATTTATTAATGTTGCCTCATGTACCTACAACCAAATTATTATTTGAAGAGTTACAACATTCACTTAACTCTATAAACGTTAGAAACATTTCATCATTATCATGCACAGTAACTGCAATCTCTTCTTTATCAGGTTCTGCAAGCTTCACTTCTCCTTCAGGTTCCCTGAGCCCTATTTCCAAGAACTCTATTCCCATGTGAAATATTTCCAGCATTTCATCACAACCTTCATTCTCAGTTTCATTCTTCTTCTGGAAATCCCCCTAAGTTATCATGTTTTCTGTCTTATCACATTGCAAAATTCTTTCATCAATTTCATTAAAAAAAATCATTTTTTTACCTCCTTGGAATCTCAATACCACATTTTCCTTATGCTTCTACTCCATAACAGCTTCAACTGGCTGTCTTACACCAAACAGGAATTCATCTATGAATTTTTTCTGCTGCAATAAATCAGTACCTTCCTCCTCTAAAAGGCATTCTCCATCATACTTCACCTCAAGAGCTTTATTCATCTTTGTGACAGTTTCACCAGATTTTCCACCATCTTCTGCACATCCTGCAAACATACACAAACTATGAGATTTAAAAATGCAAGGCTTCATAGCCTCGTCTGCTTCCATTGTCAACATATATTCAAATTTTTTTGATTTATTCCAATAGTTCATGAGATCTTTCTCATTAACCTTTTCACCCATAATTTCACTCTGTTCTAGTCCACAAACGAAAACTTCCATTTCTAACTCAGCTCCTTTGAGTTCTTCACGTCTCAATTGTACAATCATCATCTGCTTGAGCTTTCTCATTTCTTCTTTTAACTGCATATTTACCTGTTGATTCCTCTTTTCTTGTAGTCTCTGCCATTTCACTTTCTTCCTCATGGTCCAACCATGGCTCTGGCATTTCGTATTTTTCTGCAACAATTCCATCAAAAACTCAAGATGAACTACTATCTGAGCCTTCTCCCTCTCATATTCTTCATCAGCCAACTGCTTCCATATGCCATTTACATTGGCATCTTCCTCCTTCTTTCTTTTGTTGTGGTCTTTCTTAGAACCTTTGAAATGACTATCAACAGTCATCTTCTCCTCCTTTGCGAACTTCATCTATTCACTTATGGATTTCATTCAATCCCCTTTTCAGCAAGCCTTCCTACTTGCCATCCAACAATGCAAGCTCTCTTCTGGCACTTGGTATATTTCGGTTCTCTGTCTTGGAATAATTTCTAGACAACTCTCTTGCTCCTCTTTGCTGCAAACAACAACTGTAGTAATTCTTGCATTACAATGACCAAACTCTTTGGGTGTCGAGCTCCGCTGATCATGCACCCAATTACATTCAAACCTTTGAATTTATTTAAGACTCTTTGACTCCATACTTGACATCAACTCTTCATATTAGATGAAACATGCACCCTTTTGTACAATAACTCAATGGTTTAACTTGACTCAAGCTATACAAATTTCTTCATTTGACCTTAACATCTTATTGGACTTCCAAGCTCTACCTAATAATTACAGTAGTCAATATTTTAACTCTAATTCAAGTTATACAATATACCAATGAACATCCACACTTAATACATTTTCATGATGTAAAATCTTCACTCTCTCTCATACTCCATTCTTATGATAATATGATAAGTCACTAATTATATCATCTCACATTATCACTTTCTTTTACTCACATGATACTTAAGCCTTTAAATCGAAATGCAATATTTCCCAAGATTTATTTTATGATGAAAATAAAATAAACCATTTAATTTTAAACATTTAAAATACCTTTTGGAAATGAATTTTCATACCTTACGTGCCCTTCAAGCTTATTTAATAAACCTTTTCTTTGCAATTTTAACTCTCCAGATTTCATGCCTCTATGTCATTCTTATCACTGTTGGGGTTCCCATGTTTTGGCCAGGTTGGCAAGACCAAAAGATGAGACAACATCAAAACCACTTTCAGACCTTAGGATCTAGCCCTCCTAGGTCCATAGAGGGATCTCTCTATATTAGCAAAGGTTATATGTCTTTGAAGCTCAAATTTAAGATGTTAGGCTAGTTATAGGCACAAAGTTTGCTTGTTTGATTTTGGGTTTGGTTGTTGGTTATCAGGAAAAAAGGGTTCAATGTAAGACAAGGATGAGCAAAGACGAATAAGGTAGAGGTGAAGTATTCCAGGGAGTAGTCAAGACCATTGGGCAATGGAGTCAGGAAAGGATTTGCTTGCTAATCAATAGGCAAGCTTTCAATTGGGCTAGTCATCTAAAACGTTGGATCTTAAAGATGATGGTGTGATATGGGATGGTGGGGGAGGAGGAGACAACACAGATTCAGGGCACAAAGTTAAAAACTAGTTGGTCACACAAGGATCCTAGTGGACAAGGTTAACTCTAATCCCTAGTGTTCCCAAATCTTCCAGCTAAATCCTTAACAAGAAACATCTAAGAACAGATACATTTAATTCATACATTAGAGAGCAAGAAATAACATCCACTACACTGGTTAAATTATCTGGAATCAATTCTTAGATAACACGTTCAGAAGAAAAAAATTAATGGCAAGGAGAGCATAAACATAGGGTACCTAAAAAGGGTAAATCCTATGCCAATTTTCTAATGCAAGCCAGTGGAAACGAAATGAAATGAATTAAACACAGAGATAAGAAAACATCACCGCTGCTTTAGATCAGGATCCAAAGAAATGTGCTTGTCATATTAAACAGCAATACTAGTCAAGTACAAAATTGCCAATAGCTGAATACTCAGTCTGAAATCATATTCCTCGGCCTATCTTACAACTTTACACAGAGACTATGTCTCAAAAGAAACTACTTGCAATTCTATGATAACTGATCAAAAACCTTTAAAATAGTTCTCTCACGATTTTTATAACTGAAGAGGAGCGAAGGAGGTAGGTAGAAGATTAAATGAAACATTAAACTCATAAAATAAAGAGAGGGCTGAAGCCCATTCTATTTTAAACTCTGAGCATTAATCTCTGGCACCTTTGGAGGAAAAAAATGGTCTTTGTCAGGCTTCATTTACTCTAGGTATGTTTCTAACGCATTCTGGTTTGTTGTACTCTGTAGTACCTTTGGTGCATAAACAACATGTAAATAAATGACTGAATGGTCTGCCATACTAGTGGAACAAATGCTCTGATAGTCTGGGACTATGTTCTGGGCGGAAATCTCCTCTAGAGCACGGCATATAATGAAAACAATATGGGCAGCCCGTCCTTTCTGGGAGGAAAACATTCAGCTGATGTAGAAAAACCTATTGTATAATAACTTCTGCATATCCGTATCCTCTGGTGGTCTACGAGGTCTTTGACCTTGGTAGCATGCCTTGAAAAACTTGGTTTGAGGCTTATAGATCTTCGTTTTCATGCCTGGAACTCTCTGCCACTTCATTTATACCTCTATTAGCGAAAACTTGCCACTGTATCAATATTGTGCAAACATGGCGGTGTTTCAACTCATAAACTCTGCGAAACCCACAACGGTGTGATGAAAAACATGCAGGGAGGAGGTGGATGGTTACGGAAAACAGGCGGAATGATAGCGCGGCGGTGGTGGAATGGTGGCTTTTGGTCAACACAGTGGTGAAAATGCATTTAAATGGTGAAAACAATGAACAATAGGGTTTTGTGGTGGAATGCAGTGCAGACCGTTAGATCGTGGTCCGGGGACAAAGATCAACGACGGAGATTGACACAGCGGAATGATATATGAAAACGAACGAAATGAATATGGAATGTAAGAATTTAATGCAAACATAGAACTTTGGTTAAAATCGAAAATGTAAAGGAAATGGAAGAAAATGTAATGAAAATGCGTGGACAAGAACATACAAGTGGGACCCAGCGGAGGCGGAGATGCGATCAGATTTGAGCCGTCAGATCTCAGATCCAACAGACGATCAGATTTACTTCAGAGCATCGCAATCGGTAAGGGCAAGGGTGACACATTAACATATTTCCGATTGCGATTGGGAAAGGGGTGCGATTGGGGTGTGCGATGACCGTTGGATTTGCACGAGAATCGACGATGGAGAAGTGTATCGGGGGATTGCAATCGGAGGGGGATAGGGGTGACACACAACAGAACTTCCAATTGCGATTAGGCGGAGAACGCGATGGCCATCGGATCGACAAAGGGATCAACAGTGGAGATATGTACGGAGGGAAAAAGGGGAAGAGCGATGGGTGCGACGTGAGAAGATCTGGGCCATCGATTTCAAAATGGATGAATGGCTGTGATTGAGTCGGGCAATCGCAATCGGAGGGGAACAGGGGTGACACACATCAAAACTTTCGATTGCGATTAGGCAGGAAGTGCGATGGCCGTTAGATTGGCGGAGAGATGGACGACTAAGATCTATTCGGAGCAATCGCAATAGGAGGAAACAATTTTTGACACATTACGAATGTTCCAATTGGGATTAAGAAAGGGAAGCGATGAATGTCGGATCGCGGGTTAGATGGATGTTCGGGATGAAATTGGGAGATGGCAGGATCGGGGATCGGAAGACAAGACTTGCAATTGATCGGGGGGGACAGCGATCGGCAGGGAGTTGCGATTGATCGCATCGCAAACACTTGCGACGAACTGATCGAGGAACAAAACTTGAGTGTTGTGATTGCAAATATTGTGATATTGCGTGGGCCATCCGATCTATATGGTAGATCAATGGTGGATATCAAGTCGCGGGACTTGTTAACAAAACAATCGCATCGGAACTTTTCAGTGTTACAAAGGATTTTAACGCTCCGACCCGATCTTTTGATGCGATTAGCACTCGAGAATTGAGCGCTTGGTTTTGGTGCTCGGGCATATGTGGGGAAGTGGTTAGGGCTGATGTAAAAAGGGGCTAAGCCCTATTATAATGTTTAAAAGTGGGTTTTAGCCCATTTTTAATGAAATTTAAGGTTGGGAATGGGTAATGATAGGGAGGAAAATGGGAAATTTGGCTAAACAGAGGGCAAGGGTAGGATTCAAGGGGGATCTTAGGATATTTTTAGAGGGTTAGTGGGAAAAAGAGGAGGTAGAAGGGGATTTTGAAGAGGGGAAGAAAAGGGGAAAAAAGGAGAATTCTGGAGAGGAACAAGGGACAGAAAATGGCCTTTGGGGCACAATTTTTATCATTCAGCAAGGCTCATGGACAACAGATTAGCAGAGGGAAATAGTCAAAAGCAGGGAACATAATGAGACTTCAAGGATGATGTGTTTTCAAGGGAAATGCATTCCTTGGAGGCTCAGAAGACAAACTAGCCCCTTGCTTTCTTTTCAAGGAATTCATAAGGGGCTAACAATCACTATTAATATTCGCATGCCCTTCATCGACATTTTAAAAAACAAATATACCATAACCTCTTCAACATGCTCACCATCTTAGCGCATACAGTTTTCCTACACTTCCATGCAACTCCTTCTTTGCAGTGACGGTTCTCATGCAACACCGTCTCTCTTCAGTGCACAAAAACAATTCCTTCATAGGAATTTTCTAAAACTTTCTTTTAGCATGGTGGCATCAACATATTTCTCTGGTAGCAACAAACACAAACTGCACTATCTTCTAAACATAACAATGTGAACACTTTCACATGCACTGCAAGCAACGATCAACATGATTTTTAACTCATGGAAATCGTAGATGCTCCTTTATAGGCTTGCTCCTCCATGTATATCTTAGTTATCACAAACTCAAAAACAATATGCCACAACCACGCTCGAACCATATTTTCACATCAATTTCTGAGATGGGTTTCAATTCCATTCCTTAAACCTTGGATTGATTTCACTCTTTCATAAAATTTACAAGAAAATTAACTTCTCAAGTATGGCAAGGGGAATTGAATCATCCAAATTTCAAAAATACCTTTAATCAATGAATATTGATTCATTCAATGAGCACTTCCCTTGGAGTCTCCTTGTGGGTGAAATGATCTAACCCCTCTCTCTTATATTCTTGGCAGAATTTGCTCCTTTTCGCTTGGAATTCATAGCAAGACCCTCATTATAATTTGCAGAGGATTTGTGTCAACCAGGGTGGTCTCACGGTTTTTCCTTTACTGACAATGGAATTATTTCAACAATGTATCTATTCTCTTCTCACGTAGTAACACTTCCCTTCTCCACGCAATCTTCAGAACTGACAGTGTCTCACTTACACATTGGATGGCTCAGATAGTGGATCAGATAATGGATCCTTCTGAGCACAAATTGATGGTTCCAGTGGTTTCCACTGATTTATATGGGCACAGTTCTCCACAATGATCAATGCAACTCTTATAAATCACCATAGATATTCACACATAAAATGTTCCATGACTTCATCGCTCCAACTCATAATTTTTTTTTTTTTACTCCTCCTCACACAAAGAGTTCCACGCTCAATTGACTAGTTCTACTCCTCGACATATGCTGCACAAGCTTTCTGTTTCCATGATTTTGACCACCATACGTAGGTCTCCATGTTTCTCCATCATACACAGGTCTCCACACTGCTATGGAGAAGTATTGAGACATAAGACTAAATATGACATAAACCTTGATTAGCAAGTGTGCATAATTCAAAACTCTATAATTCAATTGTCAAATCATTCTCTAATATAGTCTGTTTTCTCAACTCCTTTTACTATGAGTGGCATCTTCAAGATTTCATGGTGCAGGCATGGGATTCAAGTGCAAAAATCTACTCATCCCTTAAAATAATTTAAAACACTTTTAATTTTTTCGAGAGGATTTTTGTGATACCTCAATCGACCTGAGAAATGGATATCAGGAAAGACGGTCTCTGTTAGAGATCACATAGTGGCAACCATTTTCACCACTTAAAGAGAACCATCTCGATCACAACAGAGGACAGTCACACCATAATACAAACAATTAAAAATATATCAACACACATGATATCACCTCTAATGGTAGCAGGGATCCACAACCTTCCATATCCAACAGTAAACCCAAACATGCACTTTTTCCTTCATTCTCTGTGCACACAAAACTCCAATATAGTACCACAATAAAACCTAAGCTTTGATACCAAATGACGTAGAAATTATGCCCAAATCAGATACTTGTGCACAATAGAGTGTGTGTTCCCTTTAACATGAAATCCTCATCAAAATCTTCATAAAAACTACTTAGATTTAATACAAAATATATAATAGAGAGAGCCAAACACAAACAAAATACTTACATAAATACAACAAGAAATTTCAGATTCAAACCCTTCTTTGGCCGAGTATTACATTTGTGGCCTCTTTCTCTCACCTTTACAACTCATCACATTGTCACACCATTCCTACTCTACGTTCTCTTTCTCTTTTCTGTCCTATTCCATCTCTATGCCTATCTATATTCCATCCTCATACAAAGCTCATATTTATACATAATTGTGGATTAATTTGAATCCATGATTTCCTCCACAAATAACTCAACCAAATCCTAAAATATATTTATCCCTCCTTTGACTCAACTAAGTTCCATTTAAGGAGTTCATAATCCCTAAAATATCTATCCAACCCAAATCCACTCATGTCCTCAATTTATTAATAGAATATTTACAATAAACCTCACACTCAGATTTTCCTCTCAATTTATTTAAAATGTGCATAATTTATAAAATAATTAAAAAACAATCACCCCCTAAATCACCCAAATACAAAATTACAATTAAGCAGGATGCTCCTACATCACGAGTGACCTCTATTTCATGAATTCCCTCAAGGGTATCACGAAATTCATCAAGATGGGGACAATGATTATAATAGTGGCTATAAAGGTCGCACAAAGCATAAGGTTGGTTTGTGCATAATGATTTGAGTTTCTTTGCAGAACCAGGTAAGGTAACATGGACCTCCAGGATGTCCCATTCAAGAAAAAAAATTTGACAACAAATTTTAGAGGAGGAACTTTAGGACAGTTCTAAGTGGCATGCCCAACAACATCTCACAAAGCACATGGAAGTGTCAAATTTGGAGGCTTAGGTGGAGCTGGAGTTTTTTGGGGAGCCTTGTCCTTAGGTTCCATATTTTTGGCTTTGCCCCCCTCAACGAATTTTTTCACAACAAGAGTAGTTTCCTGCTAAGGTGGTTGCGGAACTGAAGCAAAGGGAGGGGTCACAATGACCGGTTGAACGGGTGTCAAAGTGATATATGGTTTGAGTTGACCATGTGGAGTGTTTGTTGGGGGATCAATGTACCAAATTGGGATCCCCATGGTTAAATTGGGTAGAATCAATGTATCCATAACAAGCACCGAAAAGACTCCAAGGGGGGGAGCTAAAAACAGTATCTGACTAGAAGGGTAATGGCCTGGCAGAATTTCTCCCAATTGGTTAAGGCTTGGGGGGACTATTCTTGGTTGAAAAATATTGGGAGAGACACCAACATAAGGAGAAGGTCCTTGAGGACATGTTCATGATGGTTGTGTTGAGTGAACAATAACATGTTGTGAAGGTGTTGGCTATTGGCGAGTCGAACCAAGTCGCTTTTGGCTAGCCTGAGATGCTTGAAACATGCAAACATTGGATGAGTTGGGCTCAATGATAAGAGGGGGGGGCATGGAATGAACCAAGCAAGGTGGAATATTTATGGACTTCTGGTGAAACACTGGTAAAAGGTGCATCTGATTGGTTATCAACCACTGAAGATATGATGGACTTAGGGGAGGTCTAAGACTTCGGTTCGTAATATTTCAACTGATCAATGGTGACGATATTTCTGTTATGGGGGAAGCACATATTATAGTGAACCACACATGCCACATCTGACACCGCATAGGTGTAGCTACAACCAAAAAGGGTATTATAATCCAAGGGGAAATAAATTACATCTATGTCAATAAAAATAGTCTTTCCTGCAAGTGTGACTGGACAATTGCAGAACATGCCAAGGGGCTGAGAAGGGTGACTATCCCAAGCAAGAAAAGTGATGGTGGATGGGGCTAATTCAGGTAATTTATGCTTGTTCCAAACATAGGTGGACATCACACAGGTGGATGTGCCCTCATCAATGATACATCTCTAAACACAGGAATTACGGATCTTGACTGGTATTTGGAAGGCAATAGATGAAGGTAAAGGGGGCCGTTCTGACTTGTCAACATCAAAGATGATCAAACAATCATCTAAAGGATCCATAATTCCCAAATCAGATAGCAGATATTTTCATTGAGATGGGCACATGTGGAGGACTTGCAGCGTTGACATGGCAGCAGAATACTATGCCAAGTCATTTACTATGTTGTAGGAGTCGGCAGCTTTGGAAGAAGCATCATTTCGGCGTAATGTCCCTTTAGGGATCTTGTGAATGACCTATGCCTTAGGCTAAGGGATCTGTAATGGAACATTTGGTGTTGAAATGGACTTTTTGGGTACTTTTTTTTGGGACTCGACTGCAGACGTAGCGGGTTTCTTGTCATATTGGTGCAACCGGGTCTGAAGGTTAACCTCAGGTGTATTGACTTCTTCATAATTCATCATGAGAATATGATAATCAGGGGTACCTGACTACGGAGGTTGAGGAGCGACCTGACCTTGAGGTGGTTGCACAACAACAATCCTTACGGAGGGAAAGGATTAGTGAACACAATTAGTTGATTTGGTGTAGTGCTTGGAGGAAATGAAGCGGTGGCTTATTTTCCTCTAGACGCTACTTGTGCTTCCCAAAACTGGTGCATTTGGGGTAAAAAGGGACAATAATGAGTATAATGGCCATGCAAACCACAACATGAACAAGGTTTGTTTGTACGAAGAGGCTTTTTCTTCTTGGGCTGATCGTCCTGTTGTTGGTTTGAGGTGTTAGGTTGGTTCCCTTGAAATGTGTTTGGTTGATTACCTTGGCATCCTTGGTTACCCTGCACTTGTTAGTACTGGTTGCCTTTCCCCTTATTATTTTTCTTTGAATTGGGAGTATTAGTTGCGCTCTATTGTGCATTCACCTAATCTTGAGCAAGCGATGGATGTTGTGGAAAAGGTTAAGAAGGCACAAGAGACTATGGCACTGATGCAGGAGGGGATGGAGCGTCGAAATATGCATAAGGATGGAAAGGAGGAGGGGGAAAATTTGGGTAAACCGTTTGAGAAATAGTTGGCCCTGGCATCGATTGGTGCAAGTGCACAAATGCATAAGGCATGCTTTGACTGAGATACAAGTTTCTTGGAGGGGGATAGGTGTTGGAGGAACTGGTCCCCTCCTGGTGCTTAAACCTGCCCTGAGTAGGAAAAACGGTTCCATTAGCGGTTATGCTAGTAGTGGCTCTAGCATTAGGGTTGGGGACACCACGAGCTTGAGGATCTGCACCTGAATTGGTGCCTAACATGGTCATAGTATGAGGGTGAGGGGAACCGGGGTCAGAATTAGAAAAAGAACTTGATGAACTAGAATCAGAGATGGGGACTCGACGGAGGACTAACTCAAACCCTACGCGGTGGAGTAAGTCTTCCTAATGGAAAATAAGGGTGAAGGCCTTGGAGTATCTGTGATAAACACCTTGGGGGCGCAATGATGGCAAGTCACAAATGACACGAAAAGGTGGAAGCGTGATAAACAAAGGATATCTGAGGTAGATTGATTAATTATGATGTTTATGTCTTGGCTTGGCAGTGTAAACCAACCACTCTTCGATTTTTGTGTGAGTGTGTGCAACCCATGTGTTAATTTTATTTAAGCCCAAATGGTTGTGTAAAGAAAAAGAAAAAATGTTGAAGTATTGTCAATAAAACTGAAATGACAGTAAAATAAATAGGTAGTCATGCATAAATACCAACCCAAATAGGGTTCTAAAAAAACCAGACAACACAAGGGAGAAATTAAATAAAAACACACTAATATGGCCAAAATATATAAGGTATAAGGGACATGAATCCAATGACTCAGATCTACTAGAAATGATGCAGAAAAAAAAAAAAAAAAACCGGAGGGGAAAATTACTGCAAAATGTAACGTGAAAGGTTAAAACCCTAGGGGAAATAAGGGTACCCTAAGGGAAAACCAAACAAAACTCAAGAGGGGGATTTGGATGGAATAATTGTTAGAAAATTATATATTACAAAGCAATGCAACACATAAAATATGCGGAAAACACAAGCACACAAAACACATAAAACCATAGAGACACAGATATACGTGGTTCACCAAGTTTGGGCTATGTCCACCTCGAACAACCAGTCCTTCCTTTCTATTATCCACCAAAATTAAGAGACACAACCTACAGCAGATCCGATGTAATATCCTCTATTCTCTCTCACAGTCTCCCTATTTTTTTCTCGCTTTGAGAATACACATACAATACACAGCTGCAATACAATACCCTCATACAAGCGAGGGGTTGCCTTCTCGGGAAAAAAACCCTAAACTAAACATAACTTCTACCGTTAGATCATCCGCCTAATGAACGGCCCATATTGACTAGAAATTAATATACTTTTACAAGGCAATTTTACATATGTTTTTAGCTTCGGGGGTGTTGCCCCCGAAACCCTCGCCGGGGGACCGCTGGTCCCCGGACCCCCGAGCCGAGGGGTCAGCCCCCCCAGACCCCGCGGGGGGGACAAGTTCCCCCCGCTGTAGGGGTGTACAGTTTTCCTAGGATATACATCCAGCTAAAACAAGGATCTCCGAATCAGGATGAAAATCAGGCTCCACACCCAACATAATAACCTATCAAAAATGATCTGAAAGAAGGATAGATAAAACCCTAAAAAATTGGTTGAAAGTGATGCAAATCTTAGACTACCTAATTAGCTTAACACTTACTAGAAAGGTGGAAGTGTAATGAAACCCTAGGGGGCTTGGTTCTACTTCAAGGAGACAAACTGAGCATATACAAGCCTAAGATGGGCTGGGATAGAGGTCAAACAACCCAAAATAGTGTTCTTGGAAAACACTAACAGTTCCAAAAATAATTTAGAAATATATTATGGCTCGCAGGTACTAACCTATGGACTGTTGAAATCATAGTTATTGGGAAGAAAAGTGCGAGTTTTAGTGGAACTCACATTATTTGAGCTAAAAAGAGAAATTTCATGTTCCTTAATTCTCAGGAGGTAGGTTGCGGAAAAGTTGTCGTCCCTAGCACGGTTGAAACCTGTTACCTATGAAAAACACCAGATTACAATCGGAAGTTATAATTTTGATTGATTTAGGGCATAAATCTTTAAAAAAAACATCAAGAAACTGAAAAAAGTTGCAGAAAAACCCTTGTTACTGAAGTTGTTGGTCACGCAAAAATTTGAATTACAATAGTGGAGTCATCATTTGTTGATGCCAATGTGTAAATAAAACACCAAATAATTTGTTATTTGTTAGCGTAAATTATTAACGCAAGTGTACGAAAAGTGCCTACTTTAGCTGTGTGCTAAAAGAATGCCTAACAACAGAAATGGTTGCTTAACCCTTTAGATCTGCAATCAATAGTTAAAACAAATGCTGTAAAAAAATAGATCTATGCAGTAAAAGTAGTTAAATAGTAAAAAGAAATAGTAATTACTCCATGCATCCAATAGACAAGACAAGATATATAGAATGTTTCATACATTACTACACCTGGTGAAGGAAACAAATATGTTACCAGTCCCCATCAATGGAATGGGTTCTTAGATATATTGAACTGGTGCTCACCTATAAAATACTGAGGTTGGTCAAAAAAAATGTCTAAGGGACTGGGTTTTTGATGTAATATGAAGAGATGATTAAGTGGATCATTCCTAAAGTGATTTGAAGTGATATGAGACTCTACAAGTTCTTCAAAATGGGGAAGAATATAATGGTACTAAAGTCAAGAATAAAAAATGCACTAGGAGAGTTTTGGAGAATTGCTTCTCCTGGACTCTAAAATATGGGTGCCCCCTTAACCAAACATTGGGTATCAATGTAGTGGCCACAAGGTGTATGTGGTTCAAATGCATGGGTTCATAGTAAGTGGTTATTGAAAAAATCGACCTCACTATGGATAAAGTATTTGGACTCCACAACATGTTGGTCATGCGTCTACTATGGAAGGAAGTACGCACGAGGGTGCATATCATCCCAAGGAAAAGTAGGGGTGGTCATTCCTTCCATAATTTATTCATCGGAATGGAAGATGGGAGGATTGGAGGAATGGAAACCACATTATGAGACGAAGCTACCTGGTGCATCATCATGAGAAATATGGCTCACATACGCATCGCTACTAATGGTAGACGAAGATCTAGTTTACAAAACATCTATCGATGGTGAGACCAAGGTGTTACACCATTTTTTGGTCATCTAACCTATTATCATTAGGTGGACCCAAGTACACCATGTAAGACCAATTTTACCCTAAGTAAAATTGCTTTCACTATGTAAAATAACTTAATAAACCACATTTATTAGGTTGTTTATGGTCTAAACAGGAAGCCCCAAAAGGAAATATTAAACAAACCTATTTTGTTTGATTTTCCTCATGGAATAATTAATTAAACCATAATTTAATTATTATTCCTAGTCATGTTTAACCCAAAACAAAGAAATTAATTAGATAAACCTTTATTTATCTTATTATTTCTAGGAATAATTATTTAAATCTTATTTAGATAATATTCCTTGTTAAATATGACCAAATCACCCACAAATAATTAAATAAATCATTATCTATTTGATTATCTTCCAACCACTTCCTTAAAAAGATAAATAAATCATTTATTTATTTATTTTTGACAAATCAAGGGATTTGACCCAAGTCAAATACCTTTTCCCTCCAACAAATATAATAAAATATTCCATAAAATGTGGATCTAGATTTGGTTAACATTATTTTAATCATGCACCAAGATCTAGAATGACCCAATATTTTGTTATAAATAGGAGGGTTTTCCCTACCATTCCTCACCTTTTGTTGCCTATTAGATCACTCTGGATCTATACACTTGGTCACATTCTACATTATTTGTTGTGTGAGCTCCCTTTGAGTTCTATCTTTGTCTGGGTTTTCTATACCAACAAGAGAGAGAGATTCTAGATCTGAAGTGCTGAGGACTTCCAAGAACCCATCCCATTGAGGAGAATTGGAAACATCTTCTTGTTTTCCTCCCAGGTGCCCTTAATACAAAATTCTTTCAAAAATTGTTCTTGTCTTGTCTATTGGATATATGGAGCAAACCCTTCTTTTTACTGCTTAATGTCTTTCTATGCATAGATCTGGTTTTTTGCAGCTCTTGTCTTGATCAACTAACTGCAGATCTGAAGATATTGGCAGCCACTTTTGATGTTAGGGCTATTAGTTATGCGTAGCTAAAGTGGTTTTTTTTCGTACACATCGACAAAGGACTCATACTAACACAAGGTGTTCGATGAGGGAGGTTCGAACGAAACAGAATGGGAAGCCCCAGAGGGGTCATCCTCTGTAGATCTCATGGATGACGACAGATAGAGAATAGCGACCAAAGATTCTGTCATCTCGACATCCGAGGGAGGTATCACAATGGGTGCAAAAATTTCATCTGGTTCTATTCAAGAAGAACTCACAAGTAGAGTAGTACATGATCCACTACGAGGGACCTCTATTTCATTGATTCCCTCAAGAGTATTGTGAAATTCGTCGAGATGGGGACAATGATGATAATAGTGGCTATAAAGGTCACACAAAGCAGAAGGGTGGTTTGTGTGCAATGATTTGAGTTTCTTAGCAGAATTATGTAAGGTAAAATGGACTTCCGGGATGTCCCTTTCAAGAAACGTTTCGTTGACAACAAATTTTAGGCGAGGAAGTTCAAGACAGTTCTGGGTGGCATGCCCAAAAACATCACACAAAGCACAGGGAAGTGTTGAATTTGGAGGCTTAGGTGGAGTTGGAGTTGTTTGGGAAGCCTTGTCCTTAGGTTCCTTATTTTTGGCATTGTCCCCCTCAATGAATATTTTCACAACAAGATTGGTTTCTCGCTGCGGTGGTTGCGACACTAAAGAAAAGGGGGTGGTCATGACGGCCAGTTGAACCAGGGTCAAAGCGGTATATGGTTTGATTTAACCATGTGGAGTGTTTTTTGGGGGGATCAATGTACCAGATTGGGATCCCTAGGGTTAAATTGGGTAGACTCAACGTAGCCATAACCAGCACCGAAAATACTCAAGGTGGGGGAGCTAAAAATAGTATCTGACTGCAAGGGTAATGGCCTGGCGGAATTTCTCCCAAATGGTTAAGGCTTGGGGGGACCATTCCTGGTTGAAAAGGATTGGGAGAGACACCAACAGGAGGAGAAGGTCCTTGAGGACATGTTCATGATGGTTGTGTCTAGTGAACAATAGCATGTTGTGGAGGCGCTAGCTATTGGCGAGTTGAACCAAGTCGCTTTTGGCTAGCCTGAGATGCTTGCAACATGAAAAAACTCGATGATTTGGGCTCAGTGATAAGAGGGGGGGCAATGGAATGAACCAAACAAGGTGGAATATTTACAGACTCCTAGTGAAACACTGGTGAAAGGTGTGTTTGATTGGTTATCGACCACCGAAGATATGATGGACTCAGGGGAGGTCTGAGACTTAGGTTCGTAATATTTCAACTGATCGATGGAGATGATATTTTTGTTATGGGAGAAGCACATATTACGGTGAACCATAGATACGACAGCTGACATCGCATAAGTGTAGCTACGAACCAAAAGGATATTATAATCCAAGGGGGAATCGATGACTTGTATGTCAATACAAATAGTTTTTCCTTCAAGTGTGACTGGAAAATTGCGAAGCATGCCAAGGGGCTGAGAAGGATGACCATCCCACGCAAGAAAATTGATGGTGGGTGGGGCTAAGTCAAGTGATCTAAGCTTCTTCTAAACATAGGTGAACATCACAGAGGTGGCGTGCTTGTCAATGATACATCTCTGAATACGAGCATTACGGATCTTGACTGGTATTTGGAAGGAAACAGATGAAGGTAAAGGGGGATGTTTTGACTTGTCAACATCAAAGACAATCAAATGATCATATGAAGGATCCACAACGCCAAAATAAAATAGCAGGTATTTTGGTTGAGATGGGCACATGTGGAGGACTGGCAGCGTTGACATGGCAGCAGGAGACTGGGCCAATTCATCTACTATGTTGTAGGAGTGGGTGGCTTTGGAAGAATCAATATTTCGGCGTAATGGCCCTTTGGGAATATTTTGAATGACCTCTACCTTACGCTAAGGGATCTTAATGGAACATTTAGTGTCAAAATGGACTTTGTGGGTACTTTGGTTTGGGACTGATCCAGATTTATGAAAGAACGCAACCGAATACACATATAACCATAAATACAAAGATGCAGCAGAAATAAAACATCATTTCATTAATATCAAAGACTGAAATTTTCTTACAAACAGAATGGAAATAAACTAGCTAGGGTGTTGGTAGCGAATCTTTGAGAAGATATGTGGTGGCTACAGACCTCTGAACTATGTTACAATGAGGCTCAAGTGCCTATTTATTATTGAGAAACAATGGAGAACTCTAAACATCCAAAAACCTAACCCTAGGACATGAAATGCCAAAACTATGGGCCCCATTTGGGTAAATTGGTGTTTCAACTTCCCGGGGACGTAACTTCAGCATACGATCTCTGTTTGATGTGTATGATACATCGTTAGAAATATCTATCCAAGGAATACAAATGTTGCTGCAAACATCAATTTTGGAACATATTCATATTTTCCAGACAAACAATGCCCAAAAAACGTCATTTAGGGCCTCAAAACGGCTCCAGAAGTTGAGGACCCAAAAAACTACTAAAATACTAAGTTGTGCCGAAACTGAAAAAATGAAAGAGACAATGGTGGGGTCCCAAGTGGAATAGGCAGGTGGCCACCAATATCCACCTGGATCATTCCTCCCCCCTTAGGAAGCAATGGTCCCCATTGCGTTGAGTTCCTCCATGAGATAAGGAAACTTCTACTGAACTTGGTCCCTGGTGAACCAGTTGCCTTGGTGCAGGAGTTAGTCAGCTTTGACAACCCGATATAGTTGGATCTTCCGTTGGAGAGTGTTCTTGATTTGCATGTCCATGATACAATCTGTGGTGGCATGTTCCATGCAGTCTAGGTTTAACTCTTTTGGTGTGAGTTCTTCTGCAATGTCAAAGGTGTCTAGTAGAAGTGGGAAGTAGGACAAAGGCGGTCTACATTGAATACTAGGTGCAGGCTAAGGAATGGTGGAATACTGAGCTTGAAGGCATTATTCCCTAAAACCTTAGTGATGGTGTACGGCCCATATTGGAGCGGGCGAAGCTTGAGGTGGGGTCCAGTGATGTGCTCCTTCTCCAAATGTAGCCACACTTTGTCGCCCACCTAGAAGTTATGTGGCACCCAATGTTGCTCATGTTGTTGCTTGTACTTAGCATTGACTCTATCCAATATGTCATGAACCTGTTGGCGGATGTGCTGAATGCACTTGATGAAGTTGTTCGCTTTGTCAGCTTCAGACTAGACATGAGCCGAATTGGCCGGAGTAGCCGCAAATGGCATGGCTACGTCAATGGGACATAGTGGCTAGAATCCCAAGCCCACCTGAAAGGGGTTGTGGCTGGATGAGATGTGGACAACCCTATTATAACTGTGTTGTACATAGGGGAGGCTCTCATCCCATGTGCGTGGATGCTTTGAATTTTACATGCGTATAATGTGTATAATCATCCTATTGATGACCTCTTTTTGGCCATCAGTTTGGGAATGGAAAGCTGTGGACTTGGTGAGCTTGGTGTCCAACATTGACCAGAGGCTGGACCAAAATGTGTTGAGGAACCTGCTATCGTGATATTATATGATAAACTGTGGGATCCCAAAGTGAACCTACACTCGTTCAAAGAAGAGTTTAGCAGTAGCTTCTATTTTGATATTCTTCTTGCAGGCTACCATAATGGCCATCTTCGAGAATCTGTCGACAACCACGAAGACACAGTATTTTCCATGCTTAGTAGAAGGAAGGCTTGACATGTAATCCATGGATATAGATTCCCAAGGTCAACTAGGGGTAGGTAGCAGATTATAGAGCCCTTGATTCTTTATGGTTGGTTTGGCAATGGCACAAGCAGTGTAGGATCTGATGTAATTTTCGACATCCCGTCGAAGGTTCGGCAAATAGAAATACTTCTGCAATACTGTCACTGTTTTCTCGACCCCAAAATTCCCAACGACTCAACTGTAGTGTGCTTCCCATATCATCTTGGCACGCTCGCTTGAAGGAACACAAATATGTCCCAGGTGACATAACAGTGCATCTTGGAAGTGAAAATTTGGAACTTGTGTACCCTCCAAGGGTGCCTTTTATGTGTGGCTGAATTCTGGATCACTCTTGTAGAGAAGCGGCCAATCAGAAGTCTCGTGCCCACAAGAGTTGATCGGTGGTCGGCTGAGGCAGTCGGCAACATTATTTGTGCTACCCTTCTTGTACTTGATGTTCAAACGAAATTGTTGCATATATGTGGACCACTTCTTATGGCGATCGTTCTGTAACTTCCCTTGTGTCTGTATGAACTACAGGGGTCGGTGGACTTTGTGGATGATTTTTTCCTTCCCCAAAATGTAATACTTCCATTGTCGACAAGCCTGCACAATGGAATACATTTCTTTGTCATAAGTGGGACACTTGCGAACTGTGTCAGACAATGTCTCACTGTGATATGCCACTGGATGCCCCTTTTGAGTAAGAACTACCCTAATAGCATAGTCAGAGGCATCTATCTCGATCTAAAATGGTTGTTGCAAGTCTGGTAATGTGAGCATTGGGGTAGAACAGAAGCGATGTTTCAATTCTACAAACGCCTTCTGTTGAGATTCCGACCAAAAGAATTTTTCTTTAGCTCCTCCCTTGGTGACTTGACTCAAGGGCCAAGTGATATGAGAGAATCCCAACACAAACCTGTGGTAGAAATTAGTAGGACCCAGAAAGATGCGAAGCTCTGTTAGAGTGGTTGGGGCTAGCCAATCCTGAATGACTTGGATCTTGGCTGGATCCACATGCACCCCCCTTTCATCAATAATGTATCCTAGATATTGAACCTGGGTCATGCCAAAAGTGCACTTCTCCAAATTGGCACACAACTTGTGTTGTCGTAGTGTTTGGAGGACTTCTTGGATGTGGTGGAGGTGTTCTTCCCAAGTCTGGCTGAAGATCAGAATGTCATCCAAGTACACCACTACAAATGAGTTGGTGAATGGACAGAAGATGCCATATATCAACCTCATGAAAGTGGTAGGAGCATTCGTCAACCTGAAAGGCATGACAAGCCATTCGAAAAGGTCCTCCTTGGCTTTGAAGGCAGTCTTCCATACATCAGAGGGTTCGATTGGTACCTGGTGATACCCAAAATTCAAGTCGATCTTGCTGAAATATTTTTCCCCTTTGAGTTGGTCCAGAAGGTCATCGATCTGTGGGATTGGGTACCTATTCTAGACAGTGATCTTGTTCAACACCCGGTAGTCAATACAGAGTCTCCAAGTCCCATCCTTCTTCTATACCAACACGATTGGGCTCCCACAGGGCGATGAACTTGGCCGGATGTGACCTTTCTACAGAAGCTCCTAAATCTACTTCTTGATTTCATCATTCTCCATAACAGAGCACCTATAGATCGGTCCATTGGGTAGTGGCGCACCTGGGGTCAGTTCAATGGGGTGCTTGACCTGATAGTGTAGAGGCAACACCGTGGGTGAGGTGAAGATGTCCTCGTACTCCTCCACAACCTTTTCCATTTGTTTTTTTTCATGTAGAGGAGCCATGTCTAGAGGTCATGGCCACAATCTTCTTCTTGCCCTGTGGGCAGATCATCAGGAAAAAAAAATTCCTTGTTTGGGAAATGAGCTTACTGCATTGTTTTGCAGTAACCAAAGAGATTGTGGGAGGTGGTGGTACCTCTAGTATCTTGCACAACTTATTTCCCAAAGTCACAATCACAACGCGAGGTCGGGACTCATACACAGAATGTTTCTTCCACGAGTATGGTTGGCCTAATAATACACAGAAACATCAATAGGAGCAATGTCACACAATACCTCATTCGTGAAGGGCCTGATGCTATAGGGAAGGCGGCACTACTGGCTGACGTAGAGATCCCGTCCTTGGTGAAGCCACCCGATGGTGTATGGTTGTGGGTGTGTTGTGGTCGAAAAGCCCAACCGCTTCACGAAATATTCTAAAATGAGGTTCTTTTGGCTCCCATTGTCGACAATGAACTATAGCGGGGAACCCTTTACCCACATCTGGGAGTGGAAGAGACGCTCTGCCTCCTTTGGATCTTCTGGTTCCTCCTTTTGGATCTTCGTAGTGGCAATAGTGGCATTGGGCTCCACATCAATAATATGCTTCCCTTTGTCATTCCCCTCGTCAGGTTCTAATTCAGAGTCGGAGCATGCATCTAATTCAGAAGCCATCATCTTAGCCACTAGAAACTGCTTGGCCTGACACTCACTTGTGTTGTGAGTGGAGCTCTTATGGAACTCACACCACTTTCCCATGTCCTTCTTAGGCTTCGCGGTGTTGTTCTTTGCTTGTGGCTTTGGAAGGTTGTCCTGGGCTGCCATGCCTTGGATTTTTCCTTTGGTTTGCGGTTTGGGGGCACCTTTCCCTTGCTTTTGATTCAAAGATCCAAAGTTGCGCTTCTTCTGTTTGAATTTCTACTCAATCTTGGCAAAATACTGGTATGTCGTACCAAGTGAGGAGATGTCGAGGACCTCCATTTACTCCTAAATGTATCTATGCAGACAACCATGATACTTTAGCACCAAATGTTTCTCTAAATATTTGATACCCAACTTTTTGCGCATGGTATGGAATAGATTCGCCAGCTCATGCACATCTTGATCCCTTTGTTGCTACAGCGTGGTCCATTGTATGTACTTGTCCTCATAGCTCCCCACGAGATAGTATTTTTCCTTGATGGCATCTCAGAAAGAATTACAAGTGGGTACGACTGAGAACAGAGAGGGTTCTATCTCGTCATTTTTCTCACAATAGGTTTCCCACCAGTCCTTGACATGGGGGGTAGCTTTCAGGAGTGCAAAAATAATCTTCTCCCAGACGGAAAAGTCATGAACCGAGAAATATCCTTCTAATAGATTCAACCATCTATCTACAACATCTGCATCTATTTGACCCTCAAATATGGGAATATCAAATTTTACTTGTACCTTAAAGGGAGGATCGCCTCCAGAGTGGCTACTAGATCCAGATGCACCGCCGATGGGAAGTCGTTGAAGGATCTGGGCAAAGTTATCCATCATCATGTTCCTTTATTTTTAGAGGGCCTCCTCGAGCAATATTTTGATAGGATCTCCTGCTCCCTCATATTTATTTTTCTCCCCCATGGGCATCCGTCGGGGTTTGTGAGGCTGATCTTGCAAAGGTTCCACCAAATAGAGCCCTAACTCCTTATACCCCGACCTTGTTGGGGACATGCAAATAAGGATAGAGAAAAAGTAAACCGATTTGATACCACTAATCCAAATTTATGAAAGAATGCAATAGAATACACATATAACCATAAATACAAATATGCAGTGGAAATAACACTTCATTTCATTAATATCAAAGAACTGAAATTTGCTTATAGATAGAATGGAAATAAACTAGCTAGGGTGTTGGTAGCGAATCTCTGAGAAGATATGTGGTGGCTACAAACCTCTGAACTATGTTACAATGAGACTTGAGGGCCTATTTATTATTGATAAATAATGGATAACTTTAAACGTCCAAAAACCTAACCCTGGGAGATGAAGCGCCAAAACTATGGACCCCGTTTGGGTAAATTGGTGTTTCAACTTCCCAGGGACGTAACTTCAGCATACGATCTCTATTTGACGCGTATGATACATCATTAGAAAGGTATTTTTGAGGAATACAATTGTTGATGCAAATATTGATTTTGAAATGGAATCATATTCGCAAATGATGCCCAAAAAACATCGTTTAGGGCCTCAAAACGGCTCCGGATGTTTAGGACCCAAGAAACTACTAAAAATAGTAAGTTATGCCGAAACTAAAAAACTAAAAGAGACAATGGTGGGGCCCCAAGTGGAATAGGTGGGTGGCCACCAATATCCACCTGGATTAGGGAATTGATTGCATACGTAGCGGGTTTCTTATCATATTGGCATGACTGGGTCTAAAGGTTGACCTCAGCTATATTGAATTATTCAGAATTCATCATGAGAATATGGTAATTAAGGGTACCTGAATATGGAGGTCGAGGAGCGGCCTGACCTTGAGGTGGTTGCGCAACAACAATCCTTGCTGAGGGAAAGGATTAGTGAACATAGTCAGTTGAGTTGGCGTAGTTTTTGGAGGAAACGAAGCAGTGGTTTGTTTTTCTCTAGACCCTGCTTGTGCTTCCCAAAACCAATGCATTTGGGGTAAAAAGGAACAATAATGAGTAAAATGGCCATGGACACCACAACATGAACAAGGTTTGTTTGTATGAATAGGTTTTCTCTACTTGAGTTGATCCTCCTGTTGCTGGTTTGCGGTGTTAGGCTGGTTCCCTTGGGATGTATTCAATTGATTACCTTCGCGCCTTTGGTTACCCTGCACTTGTTGGTTCTAGTTTCCTTTCCCCTTATTCGTTTTCTTTGAATTGGGAGTACTAGTCGTGCTCTACTGCGCATACACATGATCTTGAGGAGGCAATGGATGTTGTGGTAGAGGTTGAGAAGGCACGGGAGGTTGGGGCACTGATATGGGAGGGGATGGAGCGTCGGTCTGTGCATAAGGATAGAAAGGAGGAGGGGAAACATTAGGGTAAACTATTTGAGCAATAGCCATCCTTGGCATCGGTTGGTGCGGGTGGAAAATGCATAAGGCATGCTTTGACGAGGATGCAAGTTTCTTGGAGGGGGATAGGTGTTGGAGGAACTAGTCCCCCCCTAGGGGTAACCATAACCCATGGAAGGATGAGTATACATATGTCAAAGTGATCCAACGATACCGTCGGCGGCATGATATGCCCCCGGTGCATTGGCACCACCGGGTCTAGGAAGATCTAGGAAAATGGTATAAACATAATCAAATTGGCTATAGATCAAGTCATATTTTAATGTGACCTAGAGAGCTTCTTCCTTGGACTGAGGAAAATGAGATGCAACATATTTACCAATGGGGGCTAATAGTGTTCTAAGTATCCAATCCATATAGACATGGTCGTCAAATGTAGGAGCTCGATACAAGCTCCTTCTTCTATGTCATTCTTGGACATGGTCAGAAAGGCGAGTGGAAGAAGATTGACGTAATGAGGTCAAAAACTCGGTACCAGTATCATAACAAAGGGGTAACTAAAAATAAGATAGAAACACTTTAGCAAGAGTCACAAAAGTAGAATGAGACACAACAGTCTGGTGATGGAACAACTAAAGGTGAATGGAGTCATTAGTGATGGAATTTGACGAACACCACATATGAAAGGAGCAGACATGATTACTAGGGTCCTCTCTAGTGTTTCCTTGAAACTTAGGAGTATCGGAAGTAAGCTTAGTTGACATAGAAGAAAACCTACATTGTGGAGTATGGGGTCATTGATTAACTGGAAAAAATCAGGAAGGCTTAAACCTGCCATGAAAGGTAGAAAAGGATTAGTCGGAACAGTTCCAGTAGTGGTTCTGCTAGTAGTAGCTCCAACATTATGGTTGGAGATACCACTAGCTTGAGGATCTGCACCTGATTTGGTGCCTAACATGATGATGGTATGAGAGTGAGGGGAACCGGGGTCGGAATTAGAGAAATAACCTGATGAACTAGAATCAGACATGGGGACTCAGCGTAGGAATAAATCGGACCCTACGTGGTGGCGTAAGTCTTCCTAATGGAAAATAAGGGTGTAGGCCTTGGAGTCTCTGTGATAAATACCTTGGGGCACAATGATGGCAAGTCACAAATGACACAAAAAGGTTGAAGCGTGATAAACAAAGGATCTGTGAGGTAGATTGATTAATTATGATGTTTATGTCTTGGCTTGGCGGTGTAAACCAAGCTCTCTTCGCTTTAGGTGTGAGTGTGTGCAAGCCATGTGTTAATTTTAATTAAGCCCAGTCGGTTGTGTAAAGAAAAAGAAAAAATGTGGAAGTATTGTAAATAAAAATAAAATGACAATAAAATAAATAGTGCCGTGCATAAATACCAACCCAAATAGGGCTCTACAACAACCAGACAAAGTGAGAGTGGAATTTACACGATGCGATAATTCGTTTTTTTCAGTGTCGACAAGTGGTAATATTGTCAGTTCTCTAAATGAAAATAGGAAATCAAATAAGCACACTACTACTACTACAAATGAGGCTTCACATAAGGATATTGGCTTAAGGAGTGGCGTGGTCGGGAGACCCAAGAAGCCTACCAATGATAAGTCCCAACAAATTTTAACTAGGCCCTTAGTCCCATCATCACCATCATATTACATATGGGTTCTACAAGTGAAAATCCTTCTACTTCAAGTGTATTAATTAGTGGTTAATTAACAGTTTAGACTAAACTTGAATAAGAATTTGTAATTATTTTATTTATATTACTTCTATTTTTTTTTTTTATTGTGTTTTCATCTTATTATAGCTCAATTATCTCTCTTGTTACTACAATTTTGTGGGTATTGGTATCCTTATATTGATAGAAATGGGGAGAGATTGGAAACAAAGTTCCTAATGGATGATCAAAGGGGTGGAAAATTATGGGCCATAGAGAATCATACCAAGATCATGATATTTTATGAGGGTATTTAATGTCGTATTGATGGTACATATAGGCATATTCATTGCTAGAGGGATTCTAAAACAGGGATCCCATTTGAGTCATTAACATGTAGATTTTGTAAGTTGGTATCAGAATGTAATGACTTCAGGAGGTGATTATATCATGAATCAATATGCATCAATAAAAGAAGTGAACGAGATACCGTAAAAGGTATAAGATTGGACTATTTGACTCAAAATGAATTGAACAATTCCACAAGGGTTACAAATGCTAACCATAGATCAACAATGTGAGCACTTTGGTGGGAGAGGAAAAATATTGGTACACTCTCTATTAGAATGAGATCACTAAAGGAAAAAAAAATTGAATCGGAAGAAATGAAGGATGTGTGTTAGGCACATAAGCAAGGAAAATTACAAGGTAAAGATGCAGTTTGGGAATTTTTCAAGGATATATTTCGTAACCTGATGCATGCAAAAGCAGGGAAAAAGTATAATACATCCACAAAATCCATTTATGAGATGATCAAGCTATGGGGAGGTCCTAGATTACATAGCTTTATTAGCTTGAATCTAGATGGTCCTTCAATATCTACAACTTTAATGCAAATTATAAAGTCAATGACATATATCCCAGGGGAGCATGAACACATTTTTTAGGCAGTCAGAAAATTTTATGCTTCCTATAAATCCGAACATGGTATAGATGACCCAATTCCTATATGCTTTACTGAATATGAAACAATTGTGAAAGAATATGTTAGGTGTGTTGGAGGCATCCCTTTGGTGATATCTAAGTCCTTCACTGAAGCTCTAAATAATTCCTTCTTCCAAACAACTTAGGCGTTATCACAATACAAGAGTGTAAATTGAATGAATGATCTTACTAGCCCAACAATGACCAGCCAGTAGTGGAGGGGTCGGGATCAATTTATAGGAAGGGAGAAGAGGTTGGGAGTCCATGAAAGGAGGAGGAAGGTCCACTTTCTAAGGGATAAACCCCCATTGATAAGATCAAGGCTCTAAAATCAGAGTTCGACCCTATCACCACTGAATAACAACCAACTCGTTGCCCCGAAGCTTCTAGAGTTCGAAGCTTCTCCTCCATTTTGAGGAACACTGCCAGAAAGGGATGAACATGGTTTTCCCAGAAAAAAGAGCATTGACAGTGCTAGACTAGAATTTTCAACCTACCATCAGCACTGGTAGGCCACTAGCGAATTGCACTGACCCATAAATTTAGGTTTTGACCAAGTCTCTCTAGTGATCTTTCAAGGCAGATTTCTTTGATTCTTCAGAGGACATATTTGTGTATTTTTCCCTGGTGGATATACTATATAGGACCTATCACGTGGCACTTCAGGATCAGGGATGGGAAATTAACAGGGTGACAAATTACTGTGGAACAGATTCCCCCTAAAGCATGAAGGCAGAATGAGGAGTGATGGGTGAAATGCTTTACGGACCAAGGAAAAAGAACTCAGCATATCGCCCAGAAAACTGCCAAATCAAACACAACACAATATATGACATCTTCAATGTGAATATGCCTAATAACATATATGTGGATGATGCATCGAATAACATATGAACCCACGGCATGCTCGTAGCCATACGCCTGAAAGAGATCATGGAAATGGATCCACAGTATGGTCGTAGCCATATGTATAGACTGGATCATATGCAAAATCATGAATACTCAATAACTCCACACAATCTGGATAATGGCAAAGGTGATCAGGGTCTTCGCCAAAATTTCAATCTACTGAACATATGAATCTAGCCATGTGAATAGATGATATGATGTCAAACATGGTAGAAACCACTTGATTATTAGTCAATGATGAAAACCATTAACATGCATGAGAGAAACCATCAATAATGACGATGGCCCTCAAGGTACAACAAAACAATCCACAAGTGTGAATAAATGCGTTGAAGTTGAACACTTGTAAAATCATTCGATTGAAGGCTAGTTAAGTGAACCTATCGTCAAACATGAAGAACTTCCCATTGAGACATGCAAACTCCAAGGTACTAGAAAGGAGTTTCTAAATCATCTTCCTGAATAATGACCTGAGGTTGAGAGGAAGTGATCTATCGAAGGAGGGCCATAATGATTCCCACATCATCGACATGAAACAAGGGATATCTCAAGATGATAGGAGTGATTCAAGACTAAAATAGAGAAGGTGATACAATAAGAGGATGTTTGAATTTGACAAAAAGAACTTCTCTTGAACATATCGTCGACACGGCTCCGGAATGTGGTAGCATTCGAATCAAATTAGATTAGAGTTCATGATGAAAAAAATAATGATCGAATAGGAGGCAAATGGATTTCCCAAACCCATGGATGAAAAACAACGAATGAAGGATATCCCAAACCCGACACGAATTGCAAACAAGTGTCATGTTCAAGAGCGACAAGTTGCCCAAAATACACATAGGATGTTCACTTTCAATTTTTCCCCCATTATCGATAATGAGTACCTCTTTATTTTTTATATCCAGCGTGAAGGGGATATCATATGCTGAGCGTATAAGTTCATTCTTCGAATGAATCCATCCTAGTAATTTTAACAAGCCTTAGAAAAGAGGAACTCAGTCTCGTCATGGTGATAAGTCTTTCACCCTTTAAAGTTTAACGAGTCTGACGAAAGAGTAACTCGGAGTCTTTTTAATGTTTAGGGAGTTTGAAAAATAAACATAAAAGAAAACTCCATCTTGTCCCTTTTCGTAAATCGTCCCTCTAATCTAAAAAGGAAGAAAACAATATCCGAGAGAACCTATTGAGCATGTTCGATCAACGTATTCATTTTTCGTAAATAGTGAATCTCAACCCAAAAAAGGGGTAAACATATACTGAGACCACACCAATTCATTTACTTTAATGAGTTCGAAATGACAAGTACTCGGAAATATTTTCATTTTTCGAGAGTCAGAAAAGAGTTGAAAGGTCACTCCAGGGGGGTTCATTTTTCATTTACTTTTTATTGAGTCTGAAAAAGAGATAAAATAAAACTAGTTTGCATCAGAAATAATCACCGTTATTGTAAATATCATGTTATTGCACAAAAAATGACAAAAATCACTGATATCAAGGAAATATAATAAAATAATGGCGAAAATATCTTCAAAAATTTATAAATACTTAAAAAGTAAATTCATTTTCACCATTCTATTTTGAGTAAATTGTGAAAGTGCATTTTACCCCTTTTCCCTTCGAATCTTTAATCAGTGGTGTGACCAATCCAGGACACCATTCAACAATACATCAACTACAAGTAAGATCTCAAACCATCCTCTTCATTTTAATCCCATTCTTAAGTAGTTTATCTCAGAAATTTTGTGATTTGGAGGGAGAATTTCAAAATTTTATTTTTGTTGCAATTAGCAGGGATTCGAGCTTCAGATACGAGCTAGTCACTCTTAGCCTGAAAGGTGACTGCACCGCCAACACTGTTTCAAATATCACAATCACACTGATCACGAGGAAGAAGTTAAAATAAGGAATTCTCTAATTTTTAATGGTTTATTTCCAAAACTACTCCAAAGAAAGTCCCTAAAATGTCAATTGAACATGGTTTGCAGGTGATTTCAGTGAATATGGTCATTGAATGGAAAGAAAGAGGCCTTGAGGTGGAATACCACCAAGCACTGGAGGACACAAATTGTGTAAATGAGTTGCAGAATTGTAGACTGTTGAAATTCTTCCAAACATCAGGGTTAAGAGCTCAGTTGGAGCTACTTGAGTATTTGATTGGGATATGGAATGTGGATCACCAAATATTCATAATTGGAGACGAGGAACTTGAGTTGAATTTCATGGACATCTACTTCATTACAGGGTTATCTAGGAGAGGGGAGAGAATTCAACTCTCCAGAGCTCGTGTTGGAGGTGAGAGTACCAGTATGCTTATCCAAAGACACTATTATGGGGTTAAAAAGACTTAGAATGGGAAGGTAGAGATTTCCTCTATCACAAATATTCCCTTACGCACAATATTAAATTGCATGGCTTGAGTGGTTAGAGACCAGGCATTGCATGAGGCAATGAAGTCTCAATTCCAGTACACGGTGGACTATCTAGCTCCTACTATGTTTAACTAGTGTGAGGGGTTATTGGATAATACGAAGAGCCAATTGACCAAGTGAAAAATAGGTCGTATGAAACTATTTGGGTATGGATCAATATTGGTTTCCTTCTTTTTGGAGAGGGTTCCTCTATTTCAATATCACTGGTTGGAGGTCTATGATCCAGCCCCGAGAGACCCAAGGTTGTTGAGATCACCATGCCCCACCGGGGAGGGGGGCAACAAATGCATTTCTCGACCGTGTTCTTCAGTTGGCTGTGTTAGCCATCAGTAAATTTTTTCATGAGAAAATGATGGCTAAAAATAGGTCTTGAACCTTCAAGAAATCATTTTCATAGAAAATCTTTCATCCTTGAAGTCTGTTATTTCCTAAGCAGTTGTTGTTCCCTAAATTTTTGTTCCTTAAAACTGTTGTGCCTTAACAAACAGTGTTGTTTCCTTAGAAGATGATCCACCAAGAATCTTGTTGTTACCAAAGAGAAAAAAAAAATGTCTCCTAAAGAGCCCCTCTTAAATCATTTCATTCACTGATTTCTGCTCTTATTTACCCTCCATTTTTCTTTGAAAAATATTCTTGCCTCCTCCTTATTTTCCCCTCATCCTCCTCATAAAACTTTCATAAACCCTTTGAACCGTAGAATTCCTTTCTTATGGTTTAAAAAAACCTTCCTTTTTACTCTATCGAAACTCGAAAAAACCTTAGAAAAATTAAAAAACATATAAACACTCTTTAAAAATATTTTCTGCCCGTTTAAAGCCTTTAGCCCCTTTCGGATTAGCCCCTAGCTCTCTTTTTCCGGAATATGACCAAGCCCTGTGACTGGGCACGAAGCGCTCATCGCATCGCAAATATTCATTGCATCGCTGATTTATCATCGCATCGCACTAATCACTGATTCCTTGCCTCGCTTCCCTTTCCCCTTCTGCCGATGCGATAAGCTCCCTTTTTCTCTGCCCCTGGTTATGAACCCACCATATAACCATGCCCCAACACCTATTCTTAAGCCCCCTCATCGCATCGGAAAAAAACACATTTTACCCGTTTTCATGGTTATCTTCCTCCTGCCGATGCGATCCTGCGATCAATTCTCCACTATTGATCTGATCTATTACGCCCAGATCTAACGGCCCATATTTCTCCCTCATTCCAAATCCACACTTCCTCCTTTTTTTCATTGTTAAATCTCCCCTGTCGATCTAATTTTCAGATCAACGGCTCTCGCTCCTTCGCAAATTCTAAATTCATTACCCCGGACCCCTTCCCCTTCTGATCTGATTCACCGATTGAATCTTGACCTTCCGTCTCATAGATCCAATGGCCTACAAGCTCTCCCGCCTCCATTTCTCCATAACACTGTAAAGTCCATTTTTAGTGCGAAAGGTGTTTTTTCTCGGATAAACCATCAAAAATGTATTGATTCCCCTAACCCATGACCACCTACCACCTAAAACCTTATGAAGCCGTGGACCCTGATCTTCACACTAATATCAGTTTTGAGCCCTCATTTTCATGGTTTTTACCATGGAAACTCCTTCGCCCGCATTCATCTCCTCTGCACTGCTCCTCTGCCTCCGCCGAGCCTCTGTTAGCAGTTTAGCCCAAAAACGCAGGATTTTGTAATTTTATTGTTTGTGCAGGTTCATGGTGGTTTCATGACGTAAAGCCATCCCACAGTCACTAAAGGTGACAGAGGCCGAGGGTGACGATCCTCAGAGCTCCATAAAAAGCAAAAAAGGGACAAAAAGGGTCGAGTTTCATGTTCTTTCCGGTGTTTCATGAGCATTGGTTAAATGGAGAAGACCCTCTAGCGCACAAATAAATCACCTGTAAACACACAAATCAGGGTAATGAAGATCGATAAAGAGTATCAGAAATTAAACATAAGGGATTAAAGCGCAAATTTGAAGATCAAAAAACTTAATCCCACAGTTTAAAATGAATAAAGCACAAATTAAAGGCCAAATTAGTGTCTTAAGCCACTAAAGCAGACAGATCCACAGAAGGAAGGCTTTGAATGGAAAATATTAGAAGCCTTTACTTCTCTGAAGACCAAAAACGCCACCTACCAGCTTATTCTACCTCGAAGGAATGCACAGTTAATACACAACCAGAGATATTTTCCAAAGAAAGCTCGATATAAATTACCAGCCTACCAAAAAGCCTCCAAAGTCAACGAAAGCGACTTAAGTTGATGGAATTTAATGTAATCGTCAATTTATAGAGTTAATACATGTCAAAACTTCTCCATCTGGCCCTTCAAAGACCGAGAAGCACTAACTCTACATTAATTGAATAGATAGACCCCTATTACACTCCACCTCCTCATTCTTCTATAAATATTGTTGTAGAAGATAGTATAGAGGTTGGTCTATGGATATCTGTTGCATGTAAATAGCTTTTTGAAGCTGTTGTAGCTCTGTTTGTAAGTGAAGACACATAAACTGAGATGATAAGTTTGAATTTGTAGAGGCCTATTGGACTTGAAGATTGTAACTAGTTTGAACATCAAATACAAATAGTTGATTTATGGCATCTTGGTCTACATCAATGGTGATGTGTTTCTCACTGTAAATTGTTATTTTCTTTTTGTTTCCATTTTTTCCACTTTTCTCTGATAAAGAACAGTAAATATAGATTAGGATTTACTCCTAAAGTACCCTAAATCTCACTGAAAATATTTATCCTTTATGTTTTCTGCTGATTGTTTATTCAAATATGATTCAATAGAGTATAACCAGTAAAGTGTTGGTGAGCCCACATTTCTTGAGTACAACTTGATATATTGTCTTTGAATGTGCTTGATAAGTCTCGTAATTAAAGATTGAGCTAGGGAAGTCTATGGTTAGCCCAGTCCTCTAGTTTCTTCTCCAACAGTTGCTTTGAAAACGTTCCCTAAGAGTATGCCAAAAGCAGGATAGGTTCAAAGTCCTTACCTGAGCTTAGGCTATCATTTGTTTGTCTCAAATGTTGTCTTGAAAAGTTTGCTAATTAAATTTGAACTAGGGAATTCTATGGTTAGCCCTGTCCTCTAGTTTCTTCTCCAACAATTGCTTTGAAAAGTTCCCTTTAGAATATGCTGAAAGCAGGCTAAGTTAAAAGTCTTTACTTGATCTTAAGCTATTCGGTGTTTTAATTTTTTCTCTTGAAAGTACATCAAAAGCAGGCTAGTTTAGAAGTACTTACCTAATCTTATATCACTTTGTGTCTTTCCTTAAGTGCATGCCAAAAGTAGGATAGTTTCAAAGTACTTACTTGATCTTAGGTTGTTCTTTGTTTCTTCATGTGTTTTATTTCTTCCACTTCATTTCTTATTGTTTCATCCCATAAAATCAACTTAAAGAGATCCTTTGACATAGATGACTTGCCCCAGGGACCACTCTTGAACTTTGTTGTTTCAATTAAACCCTATTATGACTCCATAGCCCAATGGATTGATGCTACTCCTTGCCTATCTTATCAGCTAAACCATTCCTTCACCTATTCATACCTTCACCCTTCATAAATACTTCCTTCATCTTCATTATATCCTTTCCCAACCAAAACAAACAAAAACCTTTGTTCTTCATAACTAGCCTAAAATCACACTTTAAGCCTTAAAGATCATATCTTTAAACACATACATAGAAAGATCCCTCTTTGAATCTAGGATGGCTAGGTCCTCAGATTCCAAAGTGGTTTTGATGTAGGCTCTGTAGCATTTGTACTTTCCAATCTTGCAAACTACAGAGACCCCAACATACTGGCGACCATACTAGGGAAATTTGAGTAAAATCCTTAAAACTAAATATTCAGTTTTAAGTACAGAAGGAATAGCTTTCTTCAAGCACTACCAAGCATGTTGGTAATCATGATAGGACTTGTTTGAATTAGTGACAAACTAATTAACTCTTAGAATTCTTACAGACCCTTATCGAACCTTGGATAAATTATCTGGTAAGCCACAGAGTAACTCTATTTGTCTCATCACCGTAGCTAAGTGCTGAAACAGATTTAGGACACTCTCATAACCCATAGGACTACACAAACTCAGAAAACCAAAAAACATTTTAGATTGGTATTCGAACTTATTAATGGTGGTGGACCATAAAAATTTTTACCTTCTAAAGCTAAAAATTTCCACCTAGTGACTCCACAATCCTGAATAGACCTAAAGACTCCACTGGAAAACCCTTTAATATCATAACATCATATAAAATCAGTTAAGGAAACTTTAAATATTGAGTTGTCATGTTAAAATATCAGTTAGCCTAACAAATATTGTCATATTTGGGTAAACGTTTCTTATTATTTGGTCTGAAAACATAGCATAGTGGCTTCTAGAAGAATTCATACTAGAGCCTATCCTGACCCAAACCCCCCTGAGATAGTTGATAATCCAGAAAGTATACTTAGGAAATATTCCAAGTCTAAAACTTCAACTATTGTCGGAACAGCCCATAGAGCTAATTCTGTTCTTGAAAACCTTACAACTCTACAAAATTCACAAGTTGACTTAAGAAACCCATTCAAAACTAGGTCACTTGATGATATAGATCAGATATATTTTGAGTCTCCACCTTCATCCCAAAATAGAGGTGAACACTTTGGTAGCAGAGAAACCACCCCACCTGATTTACATTTCCTGCATAATTTCGATTTCTCTCATCCTAGATTTGCTCAACAGTCTCTTGTTGGTCCATCCACTTCTTTTATCCATACACCCACTGTTCAAACCACCTCATTCCATCAACCCCATCCCTTCTTACATCCTCCACCTGTAAACCCCCCATTTTTCCCACAACCTCCTATCATGGCAACATGGTATGCCCCTCTAGTCCTTCCTTTACCTTTAGTCAATCTGCCATAGGACTATCAGTCCAAGATACCATTATATGATGCCAGTGGTGATACTACTACATCACAACATGTGGACAAGATGAATGAATATTTTGACAGAAATGAGATTGATGATGAAACTGTCAAACTCAGATTGTTTGTTCAAAGTTTAGGGGGAGAAGCAAGAAAATGGTTTAAAGGCTTAACCCCTCATAGTATTAATTATCTTCAAGCCCTTCATCAGTCATTCCTAAAAAAGTGGGAAGTTAGAAAAAACCCTCTCCAAATACTTTCAGATTATAACAATCTCAAAAGAAACACTAGGGAAAGTGTTCAAAACTATTGCACTAGGTTCAATAGTGTGTATAATGCACTCCCCCTAGACTTGAAACCTCCACAAGGCTCAGCCTTAGCCAAATTTCTCGAAGGTTTTGACCCTAAAATGGAATACTAGCTAAGAGAGAGAGACCCTTTGACTTTAGAAGACATGCAAAAAGGAGCTCTTGTTATGGAAGTAAATCTGATTGAAAAAAGAGCTAGGATGAGGAATGAGAAGAAAGTATAATTTAGGGAGGAAAGTGCACCCTCCACATCTAGCTCAAAAATGGAAATAATGATGGAGGAAATGATGAAGAAAATGAGCATACTTGATAGAGCGCAATCTAGGGAAAACCAATCAGCTCCCCAAAATAGAAATCAGTCTCAAAATCGAAATCAAAACTTTAGGAGAAATCAACTTCAAAACAGGTAAAGAGAGGATGATCAGCAGATTAGACCTTCTTTCCAAGAAAATTATGTTAATGAGGATGAAGAAACCAATGAACAAATAGAGGATGACAACATGAATATGTTGGGAGTAAGTAATGAGGATTCTGATCTCATTTATGACAGAAGACAAGGTCTATATACACCGTATGATGACAGAAGACCACAAACTGACTATTATGATCAATACTCTGAAAATGACATCATTGGATCACCTAAAAAATATGAATTTATAAGTAAAAAGAATCAAGAAACTCCCAAGAAAAAAATCTCTGACAAATCTTCCAAAAACAGTCCTGAAAATACACCCAAAAAGACAGTTGAAAATCACAAAACAGTGGCTGTAAATTCTGATTTAAACAAAAGGAAAAAATGCTCAAACCAATGAAAAACAGAGTATTAACCCCAGTAGCACTAGTACCTCAGCTAATGCTCCTAAAAAAACCATTCCAACTACTGTAAATAATAAAAATCAACAAGTTGATTTTGCTCATGAAATAATGACTAAGAAGGTTGAAATAAACATGTTGAAAAACCAGATCCCTTTCAGCCTAGAAAATGAAATATCCAAAATCAAAATCTCTGTCCCTCTTACTGAATTAATCACTCAAAATTTATATAGAGGTCAAATTTTGAAAGCTTTGAACATAGAATATTTTCATGATATAGTCAACTTAAATGATGACACTCCAGACCTAATTTTTGGTCCAAAAATTGAAGGGAAATTTCAAGAAGGAACCACCCCTCCATTCTACATCAGCTTAAACATTCATGATAACATTTTTCACAATGCCATGATTGATTTAGGAGCATCACACAACCTCATGCCCAAGGTGATAATGGAAAAATTAGGCTTAGAGGTAACTAGACACTACAAAGATTTATATTCCTTTGATTCAAGTAGGGTAAGATGCCTAGGCCTAATTAAGGATATGTATGTTAACTTAGCCCAAATACCAGCCAAGAGTTTAGTGATATACATTATAGTGGCTGATATACCCCCCAAATATGGCATGCTCCTGTCAAGATCATGGGGTGCTAAGTTACAAGGCACAATGCAAATGGATATGACTTATGCCACCATCGTTGTCTTCAGTCAACCTAGAAGACTCTATAGGGAAACACACATGAAATACATGGTGAGTAACCAAGAAAGACCAAAGAATTCTCCTCTCTATTCCATTCACACTAATCTTGACTCTATCATTATTCTCAACGATGATATCTCTAAATAGCAAGAGTCAATCAATGAAGGAACATCAGAAGTTGTGATCACTTAACTTTCAAACATAGCTACAGTCATTGATGAAGAGGAAAATAGAGAGGAAATTAAAAAACAGTCTGCTAATTTATAAATTTACAGCAAACAGATTAGAGGTCTGGAGGTCCATAATAGTCATAAGCAGAGCATAGATCATGAAAATCAAGAAGTAAAACCTCAAAACATTGAAAATCTCGAGGGACAAAATTCAGTAAAATCTAGCGCGGACCCTAGTTCAGAAAAGAAGGATGAAGAACGCAGAGAGGACAACAATGAAATGAATCTCAAATATGAAAAAAGTCCTCTTTGGAGCATGAAATTTGATGGGTCTTGCACTAAAAATGATGCAGGAGCAGGCATATGGTTACATAACACTGAAAGTAATCATGCTGAGGGGCATTCCTACAAGTTAAAATTTCAATGTACCAACAACATAGCAGAGTATGAAGCTCTCCTTTTAGGCCTTCATTTATTGAAAAAACTAGGGGCCAAAAGGATAAAAGTTCATGGGGATTCAGAGTTGATTATTAGGCAAGTAAATGGGGAATATAACGCTAATCATCCCAGACTTAGAGCCTATAGAGATGATGCCATGGACTTATTAAGATCTTTTGATAAATTCCAACTTATCTTTTTCCCAAGAAACCAAAATGTCCTTGCCAATGGTTTAGGCTTTGCTGCTAGAACCTGTCTTACACCTTATGAAACCAAGAAATGCACCACCAAAGTCAAATTTAGGCCAGCTATACCAGACAATAAAAAACATTGGCAACTTTTCGAGGGAGATAAACAAATAGAAGACTTCCTACAATCCAAAAATGAATTTGAAGCATCAAGCTCAGATTCAGATTATGACAAAGACTGTCCCATTGAAGAAAATCCACTTGTTGAAGAAGAAAAGTCTCCCAAGATCGCTGAAATAAATATGTTAACCTATGAACCCAATCATAAAACAGAGAATAGCACAGATTTAGAAAATGAAGACTTATAAGTGCTGCAATATAAAGATCAAAGCTTGCCAAAAGGACTGGTCCCCTTAGAATAATTATTTGACTTAAATGATGTGGCCAGAAAGCCAAAACTGGAATCAATAGAATCTGAAGTAGAAGAATGCAACATAGGCAGTGAGGAAAAACCCAAAATAATCAAAATATGTAAAACATTTCCAACTTACATTAAACTTAAATATATTGAGCTGTTTAGAGAATTTTATGATGTTTTTGCATGGAGCTATGAATATCTAAAGTCCTATGATACAGAAATAATTCAACACAAGATACCCTCAAAGAAAACTAGAAACCTTTTAAGCAGAAATTGTGCAGAATCAACCCTGTTCAATTACCTCTAGTAGAAAAATAAATCAGAAAAATGTATGATGCCGGAATTATTGTCCCTGTTAGATACTCAGAGTGAGTGTCTAATCTAGTATCAGTCAGGAAGAAAAAAGAGAGATAAGGCTTTGCATTGATTTTAGGAATTTAAACAAAGCCTCACTTAAGGAAAACTCTCCTTTGCCCAAAATGGATCATATTTTACAAAGGGTAGTTGGTTCTAGAAGAATTTATTTGCTAGATGGCTTCTCAGGATACAATCAGATTCTGGTACACCCTAATGATTAGCTTAAAACAACCTTCACTACACCTTGGGGTACTTTCATGTATTTGAAAATTCCCTTTCGTTTAATGAATGCTGGTGCCACATTTCAGAGAGCCATGGACATTGAATTTTCGGAAGAAATAGGTTACTTCATTGTGATTTACCTTGATGATATAACTGTTTATTCCAAAACAGATGAAGAACACCTAATACACTTGAGAAAAGTCTTTGAAAAATGCAGGAAATATGGGCTATCTTTAAATCCAAAGAAAACAATGTTTGGTCTCCAAGAATGTAAACTTCTTGGACACATCATATCAGAAAATGGAATAAGGATAGACCCAAAGAGGATTTATGGTATATTGCAAATCAACCATCCTATAAATATCAAGGAACTTCAATCTTTCATTGGGAAGATAAATTTCTTGAGAAGGTTCATACCCAATCTAGTTGAACTCCTTAGAAACATGACCAATATGTTTAAAAGAGGAGGAGTTAAATTGAATTTAGAAGCAAAGAGATCATTTGAGCTAGTAAAACAAGAATTGACCAAAACACCAGTTCTAATCAGTCCTGATTTTACAAAGGATTTCTTCATTTTTTTCATTTGCATTAGAACACACTATAGCTGTTGTCCTATTACAAAAAAAATTGAATGGACAAGAGCAACCCATTGCATTTTTCAGCAAGGCATTAAGAGATGCACCTCTGAAGTACAACATAATGGAAAAACAAGCCTTTGCCTTGGTCAAAGCCTTAAAAGAATTCAGAGTTTATATTCTGCATTCCCACATCATAGCATTTGTGCCTCATTCAGTGGTGAAATACATATTGACCCAGGATCTAGATGGAAAAAGAGGAAAGTGAATTGTTGTAATTTTAGAGTATGACTTAGAAATCAATCCCACTAAACTCATGAAGGGTCAAGGACTAGCAAAAATAATGGCTGAATCTAACTTCCTAGCTCTTGATATAAACATGTTTAATGCATTAGATGAACAGGAGGAATTTTTTACTCCAATTATTGAAGATCATTTTATGAATTCATCTTGGTATGCTGATATTTTGTATGTTTTTCTCAATCTGAATGTTCCTCCTAGTTTTTCTAAAACAAAGGCAAGATTTTTAAAGTTAAAAACTGTAAATTACTGCATTTTGGATAAATGCTTATATTGGAAAAATTCTAGTGGATTATTGCTTAAATGTTTTCCTGAGTATGATGCAGATAAGATCAAGCATGAGTTTCATGAAGGAGAATGTGGAGACCACCTCTACTGGAAATCAACTGCCAACAAAATCCTTAGAGCTGGTTATTACTGGCCCACCCTCTTTAAAGATTTCCATAAGATGGTTATTGCCTGTCACAAATGCCAAATCTTTGAAGGCAAAAGAAAACTGCTCTCCTTACCTCTACAACCAATCACTGTTGAAGCTCCTTTTCAACAGTGGGGTCTAAACTTCATTGGGGAAATACATCCTCCCTCATCTGCCCAACATAGATGGATCCTCACAGAAACAGACTATTTTACCAAGTGGATAGAAGCCATCCCCTCAAGGAATTCCACAGACTCAGTTATCATTTCATTCCTTGACAACCATATACTATCTAGATTTGGCTATCCTAGAAAGATCATAACTGATAATGCTGTTGCATTTGGATCTAAGAAGATGGTATAATTCTATCATAGGTATCAGGTTATATTGGGTCATTCCACAGCTTATTACCCTCAAGGTAATGGGCTGGCAGAATCCTCAAATAAAATTTTGATAAACATTATCAAGAAGTTGCTAGAAGCTAACAAGAAATCATGGCACAATAAGCTAGTACATGATTTATGGGCAGGCAGATTGACCATTAAAAAGTCAATTGGAATGTCCCCCTACCAACTAGTTTATGGAACTAATGAAATATTTCCAACCAGTTTAGGAGTGCCAGTCATGAAGCTGATCCAGGAAATGCAGTCTGAAGATGATGATGTAACAACAAGAATAAATCAGACTATACATTTACAACAAACCAGACAGGAAGTGTACATCAGAGCACAACAGCTACAAGAAAACATCAAGAAGTTGTTCGACAAAAGAACCAAGGAAAGTGATTTCAAAATTGGGGATAAAGTTTTCAAATGGGATTAAAGAAGAGAAGATAAGGGCTGCTATAGGGTAAACTTCTTGGGTGGTTGGTTTTCGAATATCCCTCTCAGGGCTTTCCAGTGCCCGAGGCAGACAGTAAGATTAGCTATGCTGTTCACAAAGATGACATGAGCATGTTCATATTAACTTGAAATAACTTGAAGGAATACAATAGAGAATTACCTCTTTGACATTCTTGGAATCCCTTGGAGAGCGCTGTGCAGCAAAGCAAGAGTCCTTCTTCGCCGGCTCCAAATCTGAGTCCTACAATCAGTCAAAGCACCCGCGTAATTTCTAATATAACAAGTATCCTACCAATTAAATCAATATACAATAAACATCTAGATTATACATCTCTGAGCCATTCATATCATACTAGGTAAATGTTCAAACAATAATGACAATATTAAGCATTGAATGGACAAAACGAACATAGTTCTATTGATTTTGAAAGAAGGAGGATTACAACCATCGGTTGTGCCAAGCCCTCCTCAGTCTCCCAATCTCTCTTCTCTCTCTAGTGAAGAAGTCCAAGTCAACAAGCTCTCTAGGAGCCTCTTTGACTCTTGGCCTTCACAATGTCACACTATTCTCTATTCCACAAGTATACAAGAACCTTGAGAAATCCTTCGACCTCCGATTAAGAGCCTTCAGCTCCTTCTTATAGGAGAGGGAGAAGGCCATTGTTGCCCTTATCTTTCCACTAGTTTGGAATGGAAAAGGCTTAGATGTTTCCTTGATCTCCATGCTTTTGCCTCTTTTGGAGTTCAGTCTCCCATGGCAATGACCAATAATGAACTGGTGCTTCTGCAGTTTCCTTTGTGAACTGACTCCTTTGTGAGGGAAAGTCGGAGATTCAAATCATTCTCCGCGCTCTTTTCCCAATTCAAACTTAAAACACGGGTAACACGTCCCTCCAGTGTAAACAGAGCGTTGCCCTAGCCACTAACGCGACCAATGTACTGATTGCCTGCGTTATAACGCTCTTGTTATGTTCTATATATGCATTACCCTGGCAGAAATAGGTTTAAATTAGGTCTTTTTACTTCTTCCATATTTGTCTTCCCCTCTGAGCTGATGAGGAGGTATTTTGACCTGTAACAGATGCCCCCTAAAGTGTGAGGTCAGAGATGAAGACGATGGCCGAAATACTTTATAATTTGTAGAGATAGAGAGAGATTGAAAAACTGAGGAAAACCTGAAACAACAACATATGTCAGAAAATATAGTATTTGCCTAGAGTCGGGCATGTCCCATGCTCAGTAGCTTAAACAACATTATTTCTCTAGAATAGAGATATGAAGAATCTGTCCACCAATAGGCACAATGTGGAAGTGTCTGTCATAACAAGATCAGGCTGAAGAAGCTGTCTCCATAAACAATATCGCAGCTTGGGGAAGGGAACACAACTTTAATGGTGTAGCCTTTTGCCCCAAGGTCTTGACCGCCGATTCACTTAAACTACATATTTCTCAACATGTGAATGAAGGAGTTGTCGTCGAACATGTGAGAAATCGTCTGATTACCAGTCGATAATGAAAACTGTTAACAGACGTGAAGGTGGCCACCGATAATGATGATGGTCCCTAAGATGCACAGTACAATCTAGCGAGTGTGAATAAAATGATTTGAATTCAAACACTCGTAGAATCATTCGACCAGGAGCCAATGATGAAGACCCCTGATCAAACACAGGACTACCTGCCACTGATGTCTGCAAGTATCTGGGTACTGATGGGTTTATGGATCAACTTCCTAGATAAGGTGTTGAAGTCGATAGGAAGTGATATGTTGAAAGGTAGGCACTGAGGCATCCTACATCAGTCAACACGAAATGGAAACCAACTGATTTTGTTTATGATTGAGATAATGAAGAGTAAATGGGAACGTCGGACAACAAATAATTTCTGGCATAATGAGCGGTTTGGTTGATAACAGGAGCAGTAGATAGCGAGATCTGCTTGAACAATAGAAGGCACTCTAGCAGGGTACTAGGCAGCTGAAGCTTTGATGAACACCAAAGAGTGTGTTAGGATTTTACCGGTGCAGGGACACTGGGAAATGAAAGCTAATACTCATAGATGGTAGGGTTCGGCTAACTGCGAAAGAGTTTTCTGGGAAGTGCCATGTTCAAGAATTTTGCTGCCAAATCGACCTTTTTTGGAAATGTAACAGAGGTAGTATCCATTTTGTCCAAATTTTTCCCCGTCTGATTAAGTTTAACGAGTCCAGACGAGTAAAATCGGTGAATTTTTCATGTTTAAAGAGTCTGAAAAATGTCAGGAAAGACAAATCTGTGCCCCATCTGATTAGATTTAACGAGTCCAGATGAGAAAACTCGGTGAATTTTTCATGTTTAGAGAGTCTGAAAAATGTCATAAAAGACAACTCCATGTCCTGTATGATTAGGTTTAACGAGTCCAGACGAGTAAACTCGGTGAATTTTTCATGTTTAGAGAGTCTGAAAAATGTCGTAAAAGACGACTCCATTGGGGTACCTTTGTCATGTCTTGATAACCGGGCACGGCAAAGGGATAATAGTAAGCCTGAAACAATTCATTTTCCGTAAGTTAGTCCATAGAATCCGGAAAAGTGAGAAATCTATGTTCAATGGACGTCTACCTCATTTTGTTATGAGTACGAGGAGACGAAGTAAACTGAATATTCTTTGTGAAATTTTAACGAGTCCAACAAAGAAAAAATCGGTACCTCCGTGAAATTTTAACGAGTCACACGGAGAAAACTCGATACCTCCGTGAAATTTTAACGAGTCACGCGGAGAAAACTCGATTTACTTTTTCTGTTTAAAGAGCTTTGAAAAAGAGGAAAAGAATGGCTCCTTGTTCTCTGTCTCAATAGTTTAACGAGCCTGACAAAGGTGACTCGGGATTTTTTCGGTTTTACGAGCGAGAAAAAGATTCCTAAAAAGAATGCTCAATACTTCTCCATAGTTTTAATGAGTCTGAAGAAGAAAACTCTAGGTTTTCGGATTAACGAGCAAGAAAAGACCAAAAAAAGAACGCTCGATGCCAACTTCGTATAAGTTTAACGAGTCCGAAGAAGAGAACTCGAGGTTTTTCGGATTAACGAGCAAGAAAAATATCGTAAAAAGAATGCTCGATAAAACATGAGTATGTTTGCTCATAAATCTTGATCCCTTATTATAACATCAATACCAAATCTCGAGAGTTGCGACATGTGTACAGCAGGAAATCATGACTTTGTCGACTGACTTAAGAGAGTCATGCCCCATAATTTGCTATAAGAAGGTCAGAAGACTTTCATTTTCATTGTTTTGATTGCTGTGAAGAAGCTCTGGAGTGGAAAAGGGGTGAAAATTTCAACTGACGATTACGGTCAATCCGGGCAATAGTTTTCTATTCCGTGAGATCCAGGTAAGAGCTAGAACCTCCTGTTATCATTTAATTGTTGATTTGTTAGATTTTGCTGGTTCAAAGTTAGGAAATTTTGAGGCCCTAGAAAAATATTTATGCCTAACGTGGGTCAGGAGTATGATAGCCGTGTTAAACACACAACTCGTGAAGGACTTGCACGTTAGAACGCTCTGTTTTGTACTATTGACCGCGTTAGGCGCACCGTGCTTTATAACAACTCAATTTTTCCATTATTGAAGTGGTCCAGGCAAGTTTTAATCGGTTGAAAATGTTGCATTTGCAGGTGTTCAGCTATTAATCATGAGTATCTGGCGAGAGAGAGAGCATGAGCGGGAAGAACGAGAGATGGTGACGGATGCAGCGAGCTTAATGGCTCTCCGGAGGTGCGGATTGCTCAAGTATGCCCGTTTAGAACTGATGAGGGGTCAAGAGGACCTCCTGAGGTGGTTGATCCAGCAGTGGGATGAACGGCATCATGTCTTTCGGATTGGTGGCAATGAGCTCACCATCGAAAAGGATGATGTGTACTTTTTTACCGGCTTGTCATGTCATGGGGCAAGGCCCAATTTGATGGGGTCCAGAGCTGACCCTCGTTCCACTACTGATTTGATCCATGCACACTGCATACGTGGCACCCAGGCTGTGAGTAACCGGATACCTATTGCACAGGTGACTCTGAGACCCCTGCGGTCTATATTATGGATGATTGTTCGCTTAGCAGGTGCCAAGAGTGAGCATGTGGTGACCAAGGCTCAGATGCTCCTAGCCTTGGATTGCATGCAGCCTCTGGTTTTCAACTGGTGTGACGGTGTGGTCCATCGAGTCCAAGCAGAGCTTACTGCATGCAAGACCCGTACTCAAAGGGAGTTTGGGTATGGTACACTGATTGTTTATTTCATACTGGAGCGGATACCACTGATGAGGCCCAGGATCCCTACAGCGCCATTGGGTCCACGCGAGCCGAGGCAGGCTCGGTGGGCCACTTTGCTTCCACGGATTGGAGAGGGTCCCGTCCGTCACTGTTTTGATGAGGGGTTTTTTGATTGGCTGGACTCTCAGATCATCATGATTGAGGATTATCCCTATGCGGGGATGAACTTCACAGGCGATCCCGAGTTAGTCTTGCCCCCTAGTACCCAGTGGGGGCCCGATGGTAAGAAAAAATGATCAGTGTTTTTTCAAAGAAGTTTTTGTGTTTTTAGCTTTTGAATGTTTATGTAAAAAAAATTTGTTTAAAAAGGGGTGTGTTAGCCACCTATAATATTTTGTTATACCAAAAGGTGGTTAAGATCTTTTTTGAGCCTCCAAGGAACAAATTTTATCACTAAAAATTGTTGGCTCTTGAAGTCTCTTTAAGGCCTCATGCCTCTGTCCCAAATCCTCATTTGCTGTCCCATTTTATACTCAGAAAAATCTGTTGATTTCGTATAACAAACTGCTGAAGAAACCATCATTTTCTTCCCTTTTTTCTCCATATTATTCCTTTACTTTTCATAACTCCTCCTCTTTCCATTTATGAAAAATTCCCCTTTCATAGTTAAAAACTCACTTTTTAACTATTCCGAAACCCCCAAATCCATTTAAAACTTTGAAACTTTTCATGGAAAACAAGTTTTATTGCTATGGACCTAAGCCCCTTTGGGCTAAAGTCCTAAACCACTTCCCCCCACATGCCCATACGTTAAAACCAAACACCAAAGCTTTTCGGCGCTAATCGCAATCGGAAACAACACAAATGGGTTGATCGGAAAGACCAGGCTCAATGGCCCGATTGCGATTGGCCCTTGTCTTTATACTCCTGGGCATATTACATTCCGTGAAAACCACCGGTCCCGCAATCGGGCGCCTTTTTCCCTTTAACTTATATATTTTCTGCCCGAGCCATTATAACTTGTTTTTATTGCAAAACTTTGGTTTTCATATGTTTAAAGTTTTTCCGCCGGTGCGTAGGTCGAAGCAATCCTGACCGTTGATCTACTCCTTCGATCCAACAGTCCGCGCACAATCGCATCGCGACTTTTCCCTATTGCACAATCGCATGCCCATCTCTGCGACCTCCGATTGCGATCCCTCCGATTCATTCCCCGCCGTTGATCTAGTCCTCAGATCAACGGCCAGCGCTCAATCGCAAGTTTCTAATCGCATGCGTTTTTGTTTCATCCCCGATTTCGATGGCTCCGATTTAATCCTAGCCGTCCATCCTCACGAAGATCCAACGGTCCTTATTCCCTCCGATCACAAGTCTTGCCCCCATTTCGAAAACCCTCTGATTCATCTTCCGCCGTTGATCTGATCTGCAGATCAACGGCCAGCGCTTAATCGCATTGGAAATTTACATCGCATGCACTTGCCTGCCCCCCCGATTGAGATCCTCCGATTAGATCTGGACCGTCCACGTGTCCAGATCGGATGGCCCAAAACCACCCCGCCTTATTTCTTCTCCCCGCTCTCATTTTCCTGTGTTGCACCGATCTCCACCGTTAGATATTTTTATCTGACGGCTACGCTCCTCCCCCGCCATCTGAAGCAGTTTAAACCTATTTTTCGCAGGATTTCTTAATTGTTTTATGTTTGATGCAGGTGTTCTAAATGGTTTTCCATTGTATAACGAAGAAATTCCAAGAGCTGGGAATGACGATTCTCATGCCCTCGTTTCATTAAAGAGAAGCCATCCGCGGGGCTCCATTCCATGTTTCGTCAGTACTCTATGAGTATTGATGTCGTAAAGCCCAGTGCGGGTCTGCACATCGACAAGACACTGTTTTAATTCAAACACAGTTAAAGAGTATAAGTTTGAAGACAGAAGCACAGCAGATGAAGATTGAAGATAGTTTTTATGGGGATTACGGCTAAGACAGTTATCAAAAGCCTAATCCCCAATCTAAAACACAGTTTAAAGGAAAACCTAAAGTGTTTTATCAAACGGAAAGCCTCCACCGCCACATCCGAGGCAAATTGATTCCTCAGCTACCACCGAGCCACCTGTTGCCTCAAACCTTTCAAACAGAGGCCGAAGTTATTGAAGAAGATCAGATTTCGCCTCAGAGTAGCCAAGGAGTTACTTCTGCAGGGTAATCAATGCAAAAATATCTGCAAAGTTACTCCCCACATTACACAGAGCCTCAAAGTCAAAATAAATCTCCCACCGAGCTTTGATATTTATTGTAAAAAGTTAATACAGTGATCCACCTGTAAATTTCTCTCTCGAGCCCCTCGAAAGGCCGAGAAGTCTTGAACCTGTATTAATTATCCTGAGAGATATTTTCTCAGATCACCTCCTCATTCTTCTATAAATAACTCAGGAGAAGATGAGAAATTGTTGGTTGCAGAACTTTGAAATACACTTGAGCTTGAGACTTCTTTTTGTACATAGTATTCACTGGCCCTTGAAGCTCTATTTGTGCTAGAGTAGTTAGGTTGAATAGTGAAGATGATTGCTGAACTGAAACATCGGACTTGAATTTTGTAGCTGTTTTGACATCAATATAAAAGCTGTTTCATGGGATCCTGATCTATATTGACGGTGATGTTATTCTCATTTGTAACTTGTTGTTTTATTTCTGTTTTCATGTTGTTTCATTTTCCACTGTAAAGAACAGTTTAAACAGGGTTAGGACCTGCTGTATATCAGTAACCTTCTCTGGCTGAGAAATCTTTATTTGAATGTTTTCTTCCAATCTGTGTTATTCAGGAATGACTTAATTCGGTTTAGGCATGAGAATGCTGGCGTTCCCTCATTTTATCGTCCTAGCTGAATATTATTTCTGAACGTTACTTTCAGTATATGTTATGTGATGATGAACTGAAGGAAGATATGGTTAGCCTTGGTCCCAGACTTGTCTGCATAACTAACAGATTGTTTCCCTTGGAATGTGTTAAAAGCTGGCTAGTTTAGAAGCACTTGCTAGATCTTAGACCATTCTGTGTTATCGTTGTGTTTCCCCTTGTTTTGTATGTTTTCTATTGGAAATGTGTCAAAGGCTGGTTGGTTTAAAAGTACTTACCAGATCCTAGTCTGCTTTCGCGTCCTTCTTAAAGTGTTTGTCAAAGGCTGACTGGTTTAAAAGTACTTATTAGATCCTAGGCTGCTCTTCGTTCTGCATCTGTTTAATTCCCCTTCTTGATGTATCACTCCATTCCATAAATCAAAATTTAAAGAGATCCTTAGACATAGATGACTAGCCCCTTGGATCACACTTGATGTTGTTGTTCAATTAAAGCCCAGATATGACTCCATAGCCCAATGGACTAAAAACCAGCGTTATATCTATCTATCTGCCAAAATTGTTCTATTTTCTTGCAACTTCTCACTTTTGAAACTTTTTGCACTTAGGACTTTCCCCTCAAGTAACATTTCATGCTCAACCATCCAAAACAAAACAAAACCCGTGGCCTTCATAACTAGCCTAATATCATTACCTTAAGCTTTTCAAAGACAATATCCATCTTTGCACATATTGGAGATATCCCTCTCCGGATTCAGGAGGGCTAGATCCTAGAATCCCAAAGTTTGGTTGAAATGATGTTAACTCTGTGATTGGACTCTCCCAATCTTGCTAATAAATTACAGAGACCTAACAGGGTGAAAATTTAGTTTTGACATGAAGCTTTTGCTTGCTTGACACAGATGTGGCACCTGTCCGCCCAGTTGGGGCCCCTCGCTATGCACGGCAAGGATTGCAGCTACCCAGGGCTGGCGCACCAGTAGAGGATGCGGAAGCCGGTGACGATGATGATACCCAAGTTTTACATGAACTCTCCGGGAACCTGGAGGGTCTGAGTATGGGTATACCACCGCTTCCTATGCGGGAGGTTCCAGTTCGTCTGCAGCGGCATACTGTGGGTGTGTCGGAGAGATACTTAGTCCCTCTGAGGAGGATAGCTAGAGCAGTTGTATGCTATTATGAGCATCAAGCTTAGCTGGTGGAGTAGATGTATTAGTGTCAGAGCATGGCTTAGTGTAACCCAATTTTGTAAAACACCCCAAGTTTTGGGAGATTTTCTTTTCGATGTTTACTATGTACTGGACATGACATATATATATGTATATATATTTTTGGTGATTTGTGTTTTTAAATTTTTATGTATTTTTTTGATGTGATAAAAATATATGTGCTCATGAGTAAATATTTTATAATAAATGCGATAAATGCCAATCTAATACATAATTTGCCAAAGAATCGGCTAATGCATTAAATTCTCTAGGAACGTGTTCGAATGTGATTGTTTGAAATTGACGTTCTAAAAGTCACACTCGTAAAAAATAACGTATTAATACAGGGTGGCGAACACGGTAACAATTGTTTAACTACATAATGATGAGTTGGGAATCTAACCTGACCACTAAATCGGAGATGTCACGAGATGCCGCTTTTATGAGGAGTTGGATCACTGACATGTACTCGGCAACATTATTGGTGGCGTTACCTAGGAAAATTCCCCCGGAACCAAGAAGGTCCGACTCAGGAGTATAGAGAACCCAAGCAGCTGAAGCAATGTGTCTAGTGTGACGACTAGCACTGTCCGCATATCCAACGTATGATAATGAATGTGATGACATCTGTGCGAAAGAAAAAGATTACAAGAGAAAAAAACCTTAAACCAAAAACAATAATCCAGAAGCATCAAAATAAAATAGGCAAAACTTATATACATAAAATTACAAAGCATATGCCTAGTGCGAAACTAGGCAAAATACTTCTTTAGATAGAACCCGTTGCGGGGCTCCTCGAGTGGAATTCCATTACAGTCCTGTAATTCGTAATCTCCTTTTGAGAGGGTTTTAGTAACGATGTAGGGACCGAGCCATAACGGTTGGAGTGTTCCTACCCCCAAGAGGTCGTGCTTTTTATCATATAATAGAATGAGATCGCCCTCTTGGAAAGAAAGAGGCTTGATAGATTTGTCGTATTGAGTTTTAACACGGCGTTGGTGAGCTTCGAGTGCTAGTGTAGCATCTCGACGAGTTTCGTCCAAATGATCGAGCGATAGCAAGCACTCTTCTGTGGCGGTGGTGCCAGGCAGGAGTTCAACGACAAGTTTGAGTGATGGGATTTCACACTCGATCGGAAGTACTGCCTCCAGGACGAAAGCAAGTTGGAAAGGTGTGATATTTGAAAATCAATACGGAATATTTTCCATGATACCTATCTTGACCGAGATATCAATGAGCAGTGTCTTGGAAATATTACCCATGTTCCCTTCTGAATTGATAGTGTAAATGGTCGTATAAGAGAAGGGAACTATCTCGGATTGGTCAGAAGACAGGATTTCAGTTTTTATTGCCTCCAAATCAATTGTCGAAGTGCGATGGTAAAACTCTCCCCAAGGTCGTTCTTCTAATGACATGATCTCTTGAATAGCTTTGTCTGTAGGCCAGACTTCATTGAGGAGATCCTTAGAGAGAAATGTTATGGGAGAGAGGCTTGTACCTGCAGTCGAAACCATATTACTGGAGGGTTCAGATGTGCTTTGGATGGCTTGATAAGCCAACTCAACCGGCGAAAGCGGCATCTGATCTCCATAAAAATCAATATCTGAAGGTGCTGGGATGATCCATGGGTCGATAGAGCCATCTGAAAAGGTGGATATCATTGCAACCGTGTTTTGGATCTGTGGCGGCGGTAGAGGAAAACAACCCAGTAGGGAAGATGCCTTCAGAAGACCGGTACCGATACTGATGTAAGAGTCAGGGACACCTCCTATTAGGGGTACAGAGCTACTTGGTAAAGTGGCATAATCAGGGGTGCAGAAGGATAGCTGATCGACCGTGACTATTTTCCCATCCAATGGAAATAGGATGAGTTGGAAGACCGAAGACACGATGGCGGTCATAGCATAAGACCAACTGCGATCGAGCAATATATTATAGTCGAGATGACGCTCTACGAATTCAACGTCCACGTTTACCGTTTTCCCACTCAGAGTGATGGGAAAGCTAGCAAGGTATCCTTTTGGTAGGAAAGTGTGAACATTGAAAGCTTTGAGGGAATTCGATGGCGAGGTTAGAGTAGGAGAACCTAAATGGATCCAGCAAGCTTGTGACATAACGCAGGTCAAAGCATCTTTGTCTATGACAGTGCGATGGATTGGTCTCCCTTTCGACACAACCTACACCTGGAATGCGAGTTGATGTGAGAGGCGAGGTTTAGCCTTTTCCATATCAAAGATTGTTGGCATGGAATCTTGGGGATCTATTCCACCAATGGCCGAAAGCAAGGCTTTCCTTTGTGTTGGACAGGTTTGTAATACTTCAAGAGCAGACATAGCTGACGGTGCCTGTGCCAAATCTTCTACAATATTGTAGTTTTGGGCTACACGTGCAGAGGTATTATGAGTCGTGTGTCGAAGTGTCCCTTTGGGGGGACGAATTACAGGTTCAACAGTACGCCTTTCGATATGTAAATCGTTGGGCGGCGGCGGATTGGAACTAGTTCCAGGTTTCTGAGCATCTATGGTAGGATTTCCATAAAGCTTGGTGCGAGTTTGAAGGTCAACACTCTCGATGCCATAAATGGCAGATGGTCCTTCGCCGGAAGGATACGAACCACTGTTACCCCGTTGATGGGGTTGTGGCGGATTGTCAACCATGTGTTGATGTTGCTGCGGTTGATTGGGGAAAGGATTGTGAAGAACGACAGGTGTTCGCCCAGAATCCTTGTTAGCAATAAAATCGGTGCATTCCTGCAGCCGAGGACATTTGTATGTCAAGTGATCCACCGCACAGATTTTGCAAGGAAATTTCATGGGTTTATCCTTTCCTCTGTCATTTCTGGCGGCATTTTTCTGATTAGAGTTGTTCTGATTATCCGACTGCTCTTCCGAAGAAGATGTTTTATTCTTGTTCTTCTTATTTTTCCCGCTAGTTTTTTGTGATATTTGCACCGAATTTATCTCAGCGGGAGGAAGAGGAGTCGTTTGATGGGGGGCGGTGGCAGCCAAGGATGGCTGGGAGGTTTTCCCTCGAGACTGATTGGTGGCTACACCAGAGATCGCGCCAACGAGACCATCGGCATGAGCTCCGGTTTTCTGAGTAGCCGAAGGGTTTGGGTTACCAGGGGCATGGGGGAGTAGATCGTAAAGCATGCCAGATTGTGAATAGATTAAATCCAAGTGTTGGGCACGACGAATACATTGATCTTCTGTCACCGCACCAGAAAGGCCAATGTCCTTAGAGATGTGGGGTAAAAGAGACTTGCAAAACCAATTGGCCAAGAGATGGTCCGGTATTGGCGCTTTGACGAGCCTCCTCCTACGTCTCCATTCATGAATATGGTCGGAGATGTGGGTGGCAGTGTCTTGTCGCAGCGATGTTAACAATTCTGTTCTAGTTTCCACTCTAATTGGCAGTTGGAAGTTCTTTAAGAACTCTGTCGCTAAAGCGCCAAACGTATTGATGGCGGCACGTGGCAATTCAATGTACCACTTGGCGGCATTGCCTGTAAGGGTGCGGGAAAACAGTCGAAGTCGAACACTATCATATACCATGGAATTGGATATGGACCATAAATGGAAGGTAGTGATGTGTGCGGCCGGGTCTTCCCCATGTTTCCCGTCGAACTTCGGGATATCAGAAGGAATCTTATGCGGTATTGGAGGCCAAAGTGGGTTGTGGTTTATGGGGTCGTTCGTCAGCTTATGGATGTCGGGTATGTCCAAAGCTGCTAAGAAAGGCAATTGAGGATTTGCCCCCGAGTCTAACCAAGGCAGTATGGGCTGATTACTTGGACCATAGGGTCCTCCCATCCACGTGTTACCAAAAGGGTAAGTGGGACTTTGATAAAAACCTCCCATAGGTGGAGGAGTAGGAACATACGGTTGCTGTCTATAGGGCATAGTGTATTGAGGGGCAAACGGTTGGTTGCCCCCAGCATAAAAGTGCCCTCCCACTCCAGACGGAGGTTGGGGTTGGTTAGTCCAAATGGATGCAATAGAGTTTTCCGGAGGCATACTAGTACTTGCATAATTTGGCAATGGTATAGATCCTACACCTATGTTTGAACCAATTAAGGGGATAGTATTTACAATGGGTTGTCCTATTTGTCCTAAGGATTGCATAGGAAGAGAAATATTCCCTGCTACCTGCGTGTTGATAACACTGCCCCCTGGTATAGTGGCTAGGGTGTTTGAACTCAACAGAGGGTTCCAACCGAAAGGGTTGCTAAAGAGTACCGAAGTAGTCATGCTCGTGGGAGGAGCTACCGCGGTCCCCAACGTGGTTACGGTAGGAGTAGATGCCGAAGGGTTCGGTAAACTACTGACAGTTGTGTTAACCATAGGATTGGGGGTAGGTGTATGTTGACTACTGGGGTTACCCAGTAACGGCATAGAACTGACCACCGGCGGGGAGGATGGTGGCAAACCAGGAATGGTTGCCATTGGTATCGACCCTGTGGATGCCGGTGGAGAAATAGATGTTGGTGTTGCCGCAGACATATCTCGGCATGGTGTAATTTGGATTATCACAGGCCCTAACGGATCAGTGAGCGGAGGATTGTAATTAGGTACAATGCCTTCAGTGAAAGGGTCCTCCGGGAGTTCCGGCTGATAAGGGTCTATGTGATAATCAAGATTAGTCAGAGGAGACTGCTCTTCTGTAGAAGGCCCGGGTTCACCAAGGTTCAGTTCTTCCTCAAGGTTGAGAGGAGGTAGACCTTACTGTCGTCGAGATAGACGGCGTGGGTCAGGGGATGCCACGGTGACCGGTTTGATTTTAACAAATTTTATTAAATTGTGATCTATTATGAATTCTCAAATGACAGTAACCACACACTTAACAAAAAAAAGGACTTTCTAAAAAAAATCAGCAAGCAGCCAGAATAGGGTGCCGTGTCTGAGTACTACCATTCACTAGTGATGAAATCCAGTATCGCAATAGTATACAGAGAGGGTTGGTCGAAAGTACAGTTACGATCACTCTAGAGCTTCGCCTGAACCTCAGATGATAGGTGTAAGCACTCTCGTGAAGACGAGTACCCTTCTAAAGACCGAAGACAGAGTGGGTCTGTCTATTTCAGGTACCTGGACAGCCCGTCCCAGTCACCTTGTGTAAGTCCCTAAAAGTATGGCCACTAAGGATACCTCAAATCACAGACATCATCAGGGGGGTCCACGGTCAAGGACAGTGTGCTATATGGGTAGAATACCTAGATCCCCGATCTAGTTTCGACATCCCCGAAGGGAACCCTAATATATAACACACCCACAGGATGCAGTCGAAGGAGGGATACCTTCTAGTGCACCCAAGTGTTGTCTCGTGCTGAGCTCCGGTAAAGGAACGGTCCCAATAATGTGAGTGCAGCAGGATTTCACTCGTTAATGACTCTAGTTTTCAATTTTTGAGATCTTGGGTAGTTTTCTCACTTTCCTAAACCAAGATCCTAGCCTGAACTACTGTTTGTGTGAGCTCAAAAAAGAATTATTAGATTGATTTTAGTGTCGCTTTATTTTTAGTGTACTTTGTTATTAGTCTTGCGGAGGGGGAATGGACGTATGAAGTATAGTGAGACTCTGACTCAAGAAACCATGCAAAACATGCTCTAAATATTAAATTAAATGAAGAGTGTTTCTACAGGGAGAGGTTTCTTTTTCAATCATCCATGCACCAACATGTAAATAACACAGCTCAACTTTTGAAGATTCAGACTTCTATCTACCTCTTTTAACAGTCTGTGAACTAAAACTTTCAGAATAAACTCAGCTAGATGCAGAAAAATAATAAAAAAAAAAATTCTCTTTTAAAAAGTAAATGTTTTGCACACTAACTAAATAAGAGAAACAAATAACAATGCCAGTTTAGCAGACAAGCACAGGGATTCAGTCGCTGAAAGGTACTGATGGCCAAAAAACTCTACAGCTAAAACACAGTCACAACAGTGAACAACAAGGTTTTTGGCTGAGTAACGCTCTGTCTGTGAGAAAATACAGCGTTATAACACACTGTATTTAAGCATAGACCGCGTTATAACGCACTGGATAACCTGCATAGGTCGCGTTAACCAGGGAAAATCTCTTCAGTTGGCCAGACAGGAACAGGATTGAACTCTGCAAGCGTTTGGTATGTCTACTGGGCATCAAAAAATGGTTGGAAGGATCTTTGAACAGAGAAGAAGAGAAGAAAGGAAGGAATAAATAGTCTGGAAACTATGGGGGAAAACTCCCCAGCGGAGTCGCTAATTTTGCTATAGGGTAAACTGCTTGGGTGGTTTGTTTTCGAATATCCCTCTCAGGGCTTTCCGGTGCCCGAGGCAGACAGTAAGATTAGTTATGTTGTTCACAAAGATGGCATGAGCATGTTCATATTAGCTTGAAATAACTTGAAGGAATACAATAGAGAATTACCTCTTTGACAGTCTTGGAATCCCTTGGAGAGCACTGCGCAGCAAAGCAAGAGTCCTTCTTCGTCGGCTCCAAATCCGAGTCCTGCAATCAGTCAAAGCACCCGCGTAATTTCTAATATAACAAGTATCCTATCAATTAAATCAATATACAATAAACATCTAGATTATACACATCTGATCCATTCATATCATACTAGGTAAATGTTCAAACAATAATGACAATATTAAGCATTGAATGGACAAAATGAACATAGTTCTATTGATTTTGAAAGAAGGAGTATTACAACCATCGGTTGTACCAAGCCCTCCTCAATCTCCCAATCTCTCTTCTCTCTCAAGTGAAGAAGTCCAAGTCAAAAAGCTCTCTAGGAGCCTCTTTGACTCTTGGCCTTCACAATGTCACACTATTCTCTATTCCACAAGTCTACAGGAACCTTGAGCAATCCTTCGACCTTCAATTAAGAGCCTTCAGCTCCTTCTTATAGGAGAGGGAGAAGGCCATTGTTGCCCTTCTCTTTCCACTAGTTTGGAATGGAAAAGGCTTAGATGTTTCCTTGATCTCCATGCTTTTGCCTCTCTTGGAGTTCAGTCTCCCATGGCAATGACCAATAATGAACTGGTGCTTCTGCAGTTTCCTTTGTGAACTGACTCCTTTGTGAGGGAAAGTCGGAGATTCAAATCATTCTCCGCGCTCTTTTCCCAATTCAAACTTAAAACACGGGTAACGCATCCCTCCAGTGTAAACAGAGCGTTGCCCTAGCCACTAATGCGACCAATGTACTGATTTCCTACGTTATAACGCTCTTGTTCTGTTCTATATATGCGTTACCCTGGCAGAAATAGGTTTAACTTAGGTCTTTGTACTTCTTCCATATTTGTCTTCCCCTCTGAGCTGATGAGGAGGTATTTTGACCTGTAACAAGGGCAAACATGGAAAATTTGATAACCTATGGCAGGGCCTTTATCTCATCCTTGGAGGGAGCTGAATATTTTGGAGGACCTATTAATGGCAGGGTTCTCAAACATTATTTTTGTTGACTGATATTTTAATTTCAAGGCTTTTTTATCCATTATATATAACACTGTTTTTCAATTTGAAGATAGAGAAAGGACAAAAACAATATAAAAAGAAAAGAGGGCAGAAATAAAACAAGAAAGGTACGACCCCATACCAAAAAAAGAAAAGAAATTCTGAAAATGTGCAAGCTTAAATTCCATTTCCAAAAACAACACTGCTATTTTAGTCATACAGCCTAATCATGACTAAGATGGATTTAAATTTTATTCTGATAGGTTAGTGAAGAAGATTTTCCAAACTATTTAATCTTGGCTTATTAGTAGGTTAGATTAGGATAGAAAAGCAAAGGTTCAAATAAACTAAAAAACTGAACCTTTTAGATTGATGTAAATTGACTCTAAAAGCTCAAAATCTGAGTCACAAAGGGATGAAGGATGTTTTAAAATTCTTAGATATTAAGCCTTCACAATTTTTTTTTTTTAATTTTTGAAAAATAAATTCTGTGTGCAACTTGTCTTTATTCCATGGACCCACAGCAAATCAGACTGTCTAATCCTGGTTCGGCTGTGTTTTCAATTTCTGTTTTAGAATTTAGAGAATAAAATTTTGCTAGACAGTCTAATCCTGGCAGATAGTAGCCTAGGTAGAGAATTTATGAGTTAAACAATCTAATATAAGCTCATGGAAGAAATAAGGGTAGACTTAGATTAGTTTTTCCTGTTTTCAAATAATAATAAAATGTTGAAGTTTAAGGTCTGCAAGTCCAAATGCACCTTTTGAAGAAAAAATGATAGGAAGTAGGCTATGTAGGAAGTTGATTGGGGAAATAACTCTGTTTGATATAAATACTGATCATCTTTCAAAGCTGCATGATCAAAGAGGAAGAGGCTATCAATGGATAAAGGCACAGGTCTACAACCCAGAGATCAAATTCTGGAGATTCTTAACAGCTCCAAGGAGTTGCCATCCCCAAGTGGAGCCACCGTTAGCCATCAGTAAATTTTGTCATGAGAAAATGATGGCTAAAAACAGGTCTTGAGCCTTCAAGAAATCATTTTCATAGAAAATCTTTCATCCTTGAAGTCTGTTATTTCCTAAGCAGTTGTTGTTCCCTAAATTTTTGTTCCTTAAAATTGTTGTGCCTTAACAAACAGTGTTGTTTCCTTAGAAGATGATCCACCAAGAATCCTGTTGTTCCCAGAGAGAAAAAAATTGTCTCCTAAAGAGCCCATTTTTCATCATTTGATTCACTGATGTCTGCTCTTATTTACCCTCCATTTTTCTCTGAAAAATCTTCTTGCCTCCTCCTTATTTTCCCCTCATCCTCCTCATAAAACTTTTGTTGGGTGTGGAGCCTAATTTCTTCCTGATTCAGAGATCCTTGTTTTAGATGGATGTATACCCCAGGAAAATTGTACACCCTTGCACGTGGGGGGGTGCGGGGGGGACTTTTCTGGGGGGGCGGGGGGTCCAAGGGCCAGCGGTCCCCCGACGGGGGTTTCGGGGGCGCTGCCCCTGAAGCCAAAAATAGATGTAAAATTTCCTTGTAAAAGTATAGTAATTTCTAGTTAATCTGGGCCATTCATTAGGTGGATGATCTCACGGTAGAAGTTGTGTTTAGTTTAGGGTTTTTTTCCCTAGAAGGAAACCCCTCACTTTTATGAGGGTACTGTATTGTGGCTGTGTATTGTATGTGTATTCTCTAAGCAGGAAACAGATAGGGAGACTGTGAGAGAGAACATAGGATATTACAGCGGATTTGCTGTAGGTTTTGTCTCTTCATTTTGCTGGATAATAGAAAGGAAGGACTAGCTGTTCGGGGTGGACGTAGCCCAAACTGGGTGAACCACGTATATCTGTGTTTCTCTGGTTTTATGTGTTGCATTGCTCTGTAATATTTAATTTTCTAACAACTGGTATCAGAGCCGAAGGTATATTTGGCTAATAAACTCGCAGGAAATAAGGGTTCCTGGTTCGAGTGGGAGCAATGGCGAAAGATGCTAAGTTTAGGGTCGAGAAATTTAATAGCCAAAACTTTCCGCGTGGAAGATGGAGATGGAAGATTATCTATATCAGAAAGATCTGTACCTACCATTGAGCGGAAAAGAAAATAAGCCGGCGGCCATGACAGACGCGGAATGGAACATTCTTGATAGAAAGGCACTCGGAATAGTATGGTTGTGCCTTGCGGCATCAGTCGCCTTCAATATTTCGAAGGAAACAACAACAGAGGGTTTGATGCAGACGTTGGCGAAACTATATGAAAAAGCCTCGGCCTCAAACAAGGTATTTCTTATGAAACGACTATTTAATATGAAGATGTCGGAAGGTGGATCTGTTGCAGACCATTTAAATGATTTTAATACAGTTACTAGTCAGTTAAGTTCTGTAGGGGTAAACTTTGATGATGAAGTTAGAGCTCTATTATTCTTGAGCTCATTGCCAGAGAGTTGGAATGGTTTAGTAATGGCCATTAGTAACTCTGTCTCTGGATCTAGTACTTTAAAGTTTGATGATGTTGTCGATGATATCCTTAGCGAGGAAATGCGATGGAAAAGCTCTGGTAAGACATCGGGTAATGCTTTGAGTGAAGAGTCTAGGGGAAGAAGAATGGAAAGAGGAAAGAGCTCAGGATATTGCAATAAATCAAGGAAAGGCAGATCCAAGTACAAATCGGGGATAGTGTGATGGAAATGCGGAAAGAAAGGACACCTAAAGAAAGACTGTAGATCTCGGAAGGGAAAAGAAGGAGATGCACAGCAAGAAAATAATCATGAAGCAAATGTGACAGGTGATGTTTTACAAGATGCTTTGATTCTTTCTTTCGAAAATGTTACTGATTCTTGGGTTGTAGATTCAGGGGCTTCATTCCATGCCACACCTGATAAAAAATATTTTCATGACTATGTTCAAGGAGATTTTGGACAAGTTCGTTTGGGTGATGATAAACCATGTAAAATTGTTGGAATGGGTAAGGTTCTTGTAAAACAGCAGAATTGAAACCAATGGCTACTAAAGGAGGTAAGGCATGTTCCAGATCTAAAGAAAAAATTGATTTAAACAGGGCAGTTAGGCGGTGAAGTTTGTGTGACAACTTTCACAGATAAAGCTTGGAAGGTCACCAAAGGAGACCTGGTAATAACAAAAGGAGAAAAGGTTGGTACATTGTATTTATGCAATGGTATTTCTAACTCTGTTAATGCTTAACTTCCAAGGGAGCAGATGCATCACTATGGCATCATAGGCTCGGACATATGAGTGAGAAGGGGATGAATATTCTTCACTCAAGAAATTTGTTGCCAGGTTTGAAGAATGTTGATTTGCATTTCTGTGAGAATTGCACTTATGGAAAACAAAATAAGAGCGAAAAATTGGAGCTTGTGCATACAGATGTATGGGGACCTGCTCAGGTATCATTTCTCGGTGGCTCTCACTATTATGTTACGTTTATTGATGATGCAACTAGAAAAACTTGGATTTATTGTATTCAAAATAAATCTGATGTATTTGATACTTTCAAGAAATGGAAAGCTTTGGTTGAGATTGAGACAGGAAAGAAGTTGAAGTGTCTCGGATCAGACAATGGAGGTGAATATTGTAGCAAAGAGTTTGATAGGTACTGTTCAGAGCATGGAATTCGTAGAGAGAAGACAGTTCCAAGAACACCACAAGAAAATGGTGTGTCAGAAAGGATGAACAGAACAATCATGGAGCGTGCAAGGTGCATGAGATTACATGCAAGATTGCCTTTACAATTTTGGGCAGATGTTGTAGATACTGTTGTTTATCTAATAAACAGAGGGCCTTCAAGTTCCTTGGATGGTGGTATTCCAGAGGAAGCATGGACAGGAAAAAAGGTAAACTACTCTTTTTTAAAGCCATTTGGTTGTGAGGCCTTTGTCCATATTAATAAAGAAAATAGAACAAAGCTTGAGGAAAAATCAAAGAAATGTACCTTTATTGGATATGGTGCTAATGATTTTGGTTATCGCTTATATGATTATGAAAATCACAAAATAATTAGGAGCATAGCTGTAATATTCAATTAAAAGGTCTTGTATAAGAATCATTTGCAGGAAAAGAAACAGGAAAAAGAAAGCAAGGAATACGCGGTTCTTGATGAGATAACTGAAAAAGTAAAGGTGCTTGAAAATGATAATAATCAACAACCACAGCAGCAGCAACCACCACAATAGAAACAGGCACCTCAAACACCTAAAAGTGGTGTTAGAATATCTACCAGAATACGTAGACCCCCTGAACGATACTCTCCTTCATTATATTATTTATTGCTGACTAATTTTGGTGAACATGAATTTTATGAAGAAGCAATGCAGGTTGAAAGCAGGAAGAAGTGGGAGCTAGCTATGGAAGAAGAGATGGACTCCGTAATGCATAACCAGACTTGGGACTTAGTCAGGTTTCCTGCAGGTAAAAATACATTGTAGAATATATGGGTTTACAAGCTGAAGGAATAAGATGGAGGAAAATAAAGGTACAAAGCTAGACTTGTGGTGAAGGGGTTTGCACAGAAGAAAGGTATTGATTTTGATGAAATATTTTCTCTTGTTGTTAAGATGACTTCAATCGGAACTATCTTAAGTCTTGTAGCAATGGAAGATTTACATCTTGAACAGTTAGATGTAAAGACAACATTTCTCCATGGAGATTTGGAGGAAGAGATATACATGCAGCAACCAGAAGGATATGAGGTCAAAGGGAAAGAAAATTGGTGTGTAGGTTAAAGAAGAGCTTGTATGGCTTAAAACAGGCTCCAAGGAGATGGTATCTAAAATTTGACAAGTTTATGTCTGAACAAGGTTATACTAGATGTCACTCTGATCATTGTGTTTATCTAAAAAGGCAAAATGATGGCAGCTATATTATATTGTTATTGTATGTAGATGACATGCTTGTTGCAGGATCCAACATGCAGGAAATAAATGTGCTCAAAAGAAATTTTTTGTTGAATATGTTGGTGCCAACATGTATGAATTTAGAATCACGTTGAGATGGAAATATAATTTCGTTGTTGCATAGTGAAACAACCGAATGGAAGTGATGGGTGAAGTGAGGTGAAGAGGAAAATGGAGAAGAGAACATGGCCATACGGATCAGACGGTCGGCAGGTGCCCCGTGCCTTCTCCTAGGCTTTGATTGTCGGTGGAAATGGCAAAAAGTGTAAACGGAGTGAAAAGGAGATGATCGACGTGAAATGGAGCAACCGGTGTGGGGATGGTAGGGGGGATGTCTTCAGTTCAATTCCCATGGACTTGCTCAAAAGAATTTCGGGTTCATTCAACATGCCGACTTTGTGGGCCGCGAGTGGCATTTTCAGAGTGTGGAAGGAAGCGCTTAGTTCGCTGAGGGAAGCGATGGTGTCTATACAGTGGGGGAAGAGGTTTAAGCATGAGCTCCGTGGGGTTTCCAAGAACAAGGAGAAGGCTCTCCACTGCTTTCTCAAGGGCGCTGCCCGTGGCCCTACCGCTGCCATGGTCGATGCTGGCCTCTTTCTCTGGGAGATGGGGAAGAAGGCCGAGGCAGTTGAGCTTTACAGAGCAGCGGCAGAACTAGGCGATCCAGCAGGACAGTGCAATCTTGGTCTTTCCTTCCTCCAAGTGGAACCCCCAAATAATAAATAGGCTATGAAGTGGTTTTATCGAGCAGCTTTCATAGGGCATGTGTGAGCACAGTATAGCCTTGCACTTTTTCTTCAACAAGGCCGAGGTGTAGAATGAAATCGTGTGAAAGCAGCTAAGTGGTATCTAAAAGCAGTAGAAGGGGGAAGCACCCATGCAATGTACAATACTACTTTATGCTACTTATCTGAGGAATGGCATTCTGATACAGGAAAGCGAGTTTGAGTGTGGCATGTTGAAGCCATGGCAAGGCGAGTGGATACACAAAGAATGCGGCGAAGATATGGATATCGCATATGATGATTTAGATTTAACGCTTGGGAACGCCAAGCACAGAGCCAAAGCCGAATCCATCGCAATGCCTGTGTTTAGCTAATATTTCTCGAGGGAGAAAATAGTTATGCGAATGGGAGATGGTGCATAATGTTCTATGGAAACAAAATGAAGATGGGCTTCATGATATCCAAAGTAGTGACAACGTTTGGTGCTGAAGCCAAGGTGTACTTAGGTGTTGGGATAAGAACAAAACTTTCTTAGGCATGATTCCTATGCTTATGATATTAATGATCATGTAAAAAAAACATCCATATGCAGATACCATGGAATAATCTAGAGTAAGAAACTATGGGGATTGGTTACATGCAAAGTGTTTGACAGAATGTGGCAATCAAATATTTTGAAGAACATCAAAATGAGAGAGGATATTTGCAAGTGAATTAATTAAAAATTGATGAACCGTGTATCTAAAGAGAATTCCTAGAGAACTGGCGGTTACAGAGGCTGGTAACCCATGTAATCCGGTAGATGGATTCTTTTTATATGGACATCATGAATGAATGTAAAAGAATGGTTACACAAAGGACAACAACAATGAAACAAAAATATATATATAATGGAGTTAATTTTATTACATGTAAATGGGCATACTGTTGTAAGACCTGGTATGGCATGCGTACCCCTGGGTAAATCACTGGTAAAGTCTGGGTTAGACCTAGGTGATAGGGGGGATGTCAAGTTAACAATTACCCTGGGTAAAAATTTGAGGGAGGAAGAGCTAGAGTGAGCGGGGTTGTCTAATCTAGCAGGTTTGGTTGGATTTATTCAATAATCCCCAAGTCAAGTTTAAGGGGGGAATTGTTAGGTAAACTTGACTCAGGATAGAGTCAAAGTTGACTAGGGTAAATAGTAGTGGTTTGGGGCCACATGGTTTTGTGCACCCATGGTTTTGGCCCATGGTATTACATGTAATGGAGCCTATAAGAGGCTGGGAATACTTCATTATAATGTAGGCCTGGAGGTGAGCGGTGAAGGCTCACTTGGCCGGATTGGTCAGGGTTTTGGCCAATGGTTAATGAAATTTAATTGGTTGGGTTTTTCCCCGGATTTGGGGTTTTCCTGGATAAACATTTGTGTTTATGTTAATGATTTGTTGCTGGCTCTTTTTATGTTTATTTATTTCTCTCAGTAATTTAATATTTCTGCAGTAATTCCTAACAACTTTCATAAACCCTTCGAACCATAGAACTTCTTTCTTATGGTTTAAAAAAACCTTCCTTTTTACTCTATCGGAACTGGAAAAAAGCTTAGAAAACTTTAAAAACATATAAACACTCTTTAAAAATCTTTTCTACCTGTTTAAATCCTTAAGCCCCTTTCGGCTTAGCCCCCAGCTCTCTTTTTCTGACATATGACCAAGCCCCGTGACTGGGTGCGAAGCGCTCATCATATCGCACTAATCACTGATTCCTTGCCCCACTTCCCTTTCCCCTTTCGTCGATGCGATAAGCTCCCTTTTTCTCCACCCCTAGTTACGCACCCACCATATAACCATGCCCAAACACCTATTCTTAAGCCCCCTCGTCGCATCGGCAAAAAACACATTTTACCCGTTTTCATGGTTATCTTCCTCCCGCTGATGCGATCCCGCGATCAATTCTCCACCATTGATATGATCTATTACGCCTAGATCTAACGGCCCATATTTCTCCCTCGTTGCAAATCCACCCTTCCTCCTTTTTTTCATCGTTAAATCTCCCCCGTCGATCTAATTTTCAGATCAACGGCTCTCGCTCCTTCGCAAATTCTAAATTCATTATCCTGGACCCCTTCCCCTTCTGATCTCCGATCCGCCGATTGAATCTTGACCGTCCATCTCACAGATCCAACGGCCTACAAGCTCTCCCGCCTCCATTTCTCCATAACACTGTAAATTCCATTTTTAGTGCGAAAGAGTGTTTTTTCCTGGGTAAACCATCAAAAATGTATTGATTCCCCTAACCCATGACCACCTACTGCCTAAAACCTTATGAAGTAGCAGACCCTGATCTTCGCACTAATCTCGGTTTTGAGCCCTCTTTTTCGTTTTTTTTACCATGGAAATTCCTTCACCTGCATTCACCTCCTCTGCACTGCTCCTCTGCCTCCGTCGAGCCTCTGTTAGCAGTTTAGCCCAAAAACGCAGGATTTTGTAATGTTTATTGTTTGTGCAGGTTTCATGGAGGTTTCATGACGTAAAGCCATCCCACAGTCACTAAAGGTGATAGAGGTCGAGGGTGATGATCCTCAGAGCTCCATCAATAGAAAAAAAGGGACAAAAAGGGTTGAGTTTCTTGTTCTTTCTAGTGTTTCATGAGCATTGGTTAAACGGAGAAGACCCTCCAGCGCACAAAGAAAGCACCTGTCAACAAACAAATGAGGGTAATGAAGATCGATAAAGAGTATCAGAAATTAAACATAAGGGATTAAAGCGCAAAGTTGAAGATCAAAAAAATTAATCCCACGGTTTAAAAGGAATAAAGCACAAATTAAAGGCCAAATTAGTGTCTTGAGCCACTAAAGTAGACAGATCCGTGGAAGAAAGGCTTTGAATGCCAAATATCAGAAGCCTTTACTTCTCTAAAGACCAAAAACGCCACCTACCAGCTTATTCTACCTCGAAGGAATGCACAATTAATATACAGTCAGAGATATTTGCCAAAGAAAGCTCGATATAAATTACCAACCTACCAAAAAGCCCCCAAAGTCAAAAAAAGCGATTTAAGTTGATGGAATTTAATGTAATCATCAATTTACAGAGTTAATACATGTCAAAACTTCTCCATCTGGCCCTTGAAAGACTGAGAAGCACTAACTCTACATTAATTGAACAGATAGACCCTTCTTATACTCCACCTCCTCATTCTTCTATAAATACTGCTGTAGAAGACAGTGTAGAGGTTGGTCTCTAGATATCTTTTGTATGTAAATAGCTTTTTGAAGCTATTGTAGCTCTGTTTGTAAGTGAAAACACATAAACTGAGATGAGAAGTTTGAAGTTGTAGAGGCCTATTGGACTTGAAGATTGTAACTGGTTTGAACATCAAATAAAAATAGTTGATTTATGGGATCCTGGTCTACGTCAATGGTGATGTGTTTCTTACTACAAATTTTTATTTTCTTTTTGTTTCCATTTTGTCTACTTTTCTCTGATAAAGAACAACAAATATATATTAGGATTTACTCTTGAAGTACCCTAAATCTCACTGAAAATATTTATCCTTTATGTTTTATGTTGATTGTTTATTCAAAGATGATTCAATAGAGTATAACCAGTAAAGTGTTGGTGAGCCCATATTTCCTGAGTAAAACTTGAGATATTGTCTTTGAATGTGCTTGATAAGTCTCCTAATTAAATATTGAGCTAGGGAAGCTATGGTTAGCCCTGTCGTCTAGTTTCTTCTCCAACAGTTGCTTTGAAAAAGTTCCCTAAGAGTATGCCAAATGCAGGATAGGTTCAAAGTCCTTACCTGATCTTAGGCTATCCTTTGTTTGTCTTAAATGTTGTCTTGAAAATTTTACTAATTAAAGTTGAACTAGGGAAGTCTATGGTTAGCCTTGTCCTCTAGTTTCTTCTCCAACAGTTTCTTTGAAAAGTTCCCTTTAGAATATGCTGAAAGCAGGCTAAGTTAAAAGTCTTTACTTGATCTTAAGCTATTCAGTGTTTTAATGTTTTCTCTTGAAAGTACATCAAAATCGGGCTAGTTTAGAAGTACTTACCTGATCTTAGATTACTTTGTGTCTTTCCTTAAGCGCATGCCAAAAGCAGGATAGTTTCAAAGTACTCACTTGATCTTAGGTTGTTCTTTGTTTCTTCATGTGTTTTTTTCTTCCACTTCATTTCTTATCGTTTCATCCCATAAAATCAACTTAAAGAGATCCTTTGACATAGATGACCTTCCCCATGGACCACTCTTGAACCTTGCTATTTCAATTAAACCCAATTATGACTCCATAGCCCAATGGATTGATGCTGCTCCTTGCCTATCTTATCAGTTGAACCATTCCTTCACCTATTCATACCTTCACCCTTCGTAAAGACTTCCTTCATCTTCATTATATCCTTTCCCAACCAAAACAAACAAAAACCCTTGTTCTTCACAACTAGCCTAAAATCACACTTTAAGCCTTAAAGATCATATCTTTAAACACATACATAGAGAGATCCCTCTCTGAATCTAGGATGGCTAGGTCCTTAGATTCCAAAGCAGTTTTTATGTAGGCTCTGCAGTGTTTGTACTTTCCAATCTTGAAAACTACAGAGACCCCAACAAGCTACACTGTCAAAAGATCATGGTTGTAGATGACACATACACAGGCATTAACTTCAAAGGAGATCGAGATCTACCTGTTCCGCCAGGTGAACAGTGGTCTTATGCAGGTAAAAAGTGTTTTTTTTTTTTTTTTAATGTTTTGGTATGTCTTTTGAGATCTAAACTCATGATTTTTGCAGATGCAGGATTAGTAAGAGAAACTGATATGTCTTTGATTGTGAGGATATTTAGACGCCAGGTCAAGGATGCTCCTTATGAGGACGGGGAAGATCCAGTAGAAGAGATGGAGCATAATCTAACAGGCTTGACCAGGGGCATACCAGAATATGTAAACTTTGACGAGATCCCACTCTGCTATCAGAGGCATACCATGGGGGTCCCAGGTTGACTGTGTCACTTAATTTGGCGATTGATTAGAGCAATCACACACTATCATGAGCATCATGTGGGCATATAACAACCTTTAGTATTTTTTTTCTTGCACTAATGTAGGCTTACAGAGCCATTATGTCACAGAACACAATATTTTTTGAGATTTTAATGTAACACACTTGAAAAAATCGATATATATATATATATATATATATATACATACATACATACATACACATGTTTCTACCGCTACTAAGTGTTCATGTATCATGATGATGTATTCGTTTTTTACATGTTACACAGATGTCTATCTAATACATATCTTTCTAATGTATCTGTCAATGTATTCAAATTTCATGGAATGTGTTGATATGTAATGTAATCAAAATATCTTTCCAATAATCCAACACGTAAATACATATGAAAAATATTAGGTTTTATAACTGAATAATGACCATTTAACCGCAACACAATGAGTTGTGAGTCTAAATTGACAACCAAATCTCTTATACCGAGATCCATTACATCTGATAATAGTTCGATGACCGCACTATATTCGACGATATTATTAGTTGTTTGACCCAAACAAATACCTTGTAGATGTATTAACTCTCCATCAGGGGAAAAAATCACCTATGCTGCGGAAGATAAGCTCCATATGCTACAACAAGCACCATTAGCAATACCGGTGTAATGGTTCGATGACATCTGCAAACTAAGTGGAACACTAGGTAAGCAGGGGAAACATGTCTGCGAAGAAAACAATCACACCAAAAATCTAAAAGGAACAATAATGAATAACACACTAATGTACAAGGTACCATATTTTTGATCAAGCATAATACTTTTTTATATAGAGCCCATTCCGAGGCTCAGCCAATTGATTACCTCCGTAATCTACTAGCTCATAAGCACCTCTTTCCAATACACATTGAACAATATAGGGTTCGTGCCACATTGGATTGAGCTTCCTGACTCCCAATTTATCATGGGCTTGATCATAGAGGAGGACCAAGTCGCCTTCAAATAAAACATGAGGGTTGACATATTTCTTGTACTGAGCCTTAACTCATTTCTTTTGTGCTTCAATGACTAAAGAATAAAGTCTTCAGTTCTCATAGAGACACTCGAGGTAAATAAAAAATTCTAATTTTCTAGAAGTTCCAAGAATTAGCTCAATGGCTACCTTTAGAGAAGGGATTTCGCACTCGATTAGGAGTTTTTCTTCCAGATCATACACCAATTGAAATGGTGTAAATTTGGTAGCAGTCTTAGCAGAATTTTGGTAAGCCCACAGAGCTTATAAAAGCATGAGATGCCAATCTTGTTTGTGTCTCCCAATGGTTCATTGAAGCATTGTCACGAAAAACTTGTTAATAGCTTTGACTTTGCCATTGGCCTATGGATAGTAAGGAATGGAGCTATCATGGCATAGCCCTAGCTGATTAGTAATATCTATCATCATATGATTTCTAAAATTAGAGCCATGTTCGATGGAAATGGATGTCGGGACACTGAACTTAGCTATGACATGATTAAACAGGAATTGTGCTGCATTTTAACCTTCATTATCATATGTAGGCATATCCTCGGCCCACTTTTTAAAATAATTGACAGCAATGATAATATAGCCATGCCCCCTGGCTGAGAGAGGGTTATAGGTCATGAAATCGATGCCCCATTTTTCAAATGGCTCGATGGTCACTATGTAATATCCAAAAATAGGATTGCAACAATACATGAGCACAAAACTAGAAATAGCAGTGTAAATCAACTCATAAACATGGGAGACCAAAATGGAGACATTAAACCATGTATTATATCATAAAATCCATACATTACAGTGAGGCATGAGTCATATACAATGAAGGAACAAGCCTCCCATAAGAGAGAACTCTACAAATGAACTACTGTCACAATACAAGAATGTCAGAGACAGCGACAGCATAGTTGGAAACACACTGCTACAGAAAAATGATGTACAAATTATGTAGGGCTGTTATAAGCCTCAAAGTATATGCTCAATACAAACTCCTACAAGAACCCGGAAAAGGGTTTTCAGAAATACACTCTATACAAGATGGGCTCTAAAGCCCAATGGCTAAATATACACTGAAAATTTGAAGAAAAAGAGTGTGGAAGGCTGAAATATAATATATCTGAAATAGATCCCCTCAAAGGTCTTCTCCCATGAAAGGATGAACCCCTCAATCAAAAGGAAACACTGTCAAGGAACCACGAAAATATTTGTTGAGGCTGCCTTCAAAAATAATGAATTCCCTAGCTAGAACAACACTGGAAATGATGGGAAATGTATGGCCTAATGCAAAAGATCTGAAATTTTCCCAAGAGCTCTCCAAACAAATCTCCCAAGAGAAGGAAAGCTCCCTCCTATGAGAAACTAGCTTAGAAAGTAGGATTTTAATCCCTCCACTGCTGCACCCTGCAACACAGCACAATACCCTATAGAAACAGCGTTGATGAAGAAATATGTAGCTTTGCCTGAAAACCTGAATGTGGAAATGAATACAATACTCTTCCAAGATGCCCCTCAAGGAAAGAGGTGGGATTCCCACTCGGGAACACCCAGTGCTAAAGACCATTGCAACCCTACTAAATAGAAAGAGGAAGCAAATAGTCTAAGTAGACCAATGTAAAAATAATAATCTAAAAAATGATCTCAAATGGCTGCCATCCTCTTCCTAAAGTAGAATGTGAGCTTGCATGTCCTTGGCCCCACTCAATTAGGTCACTTCCTTCATGAGGTTCACCTCCCTCCAAAACTGTGTCATTCTCTAATTAACCTCCACTCCTCATAACAGCGTTGTTGACTTGGTCAAAGTTGATTAAATCAACATGATCCAAAGGAGCTTTATTTAGCTACTACAAACGTCTCTTTTCACACTTAAAGTGTTTTTGTTTCTGCTCAAGAGACTTATGGGCCTCCTCACTCACTTATTCACCTACCTAGTGATAAAATAACTATAATATTCCATTTAGTTTGAAGGCTAAATTTTTGGAATATTACACACTACTAGGTTCAAGGGTGAGGGTGGGGCATGTTATTTCCGAGAATAGATTTGGAAATCATGAAATTTTCAAAAAACAAGAAGGAAATCCTTAAAAATAGATGGCTGAAAGTATCCCACTTGAAGGATTTTCTGGGCGGTAGCATAATCAGACATGTCACTAGTGTTGGGGTTCCCATGTTTTGGCCAGATTGGCAAGACCAAAAGATGAGACAACATCAAAACCACTTTTAGACCTCAGGATCTAGCCCTCCTGGGTCCAGAGAGGGATCTCTCTATATAAGCAAGGTTTTATATCTTTGAAGCTCGAAACTAAGATGTTAGGCTAGTTATAAGGCTCGGAGTTTGTTTGTTTGATTGTTTGTTTGGTTGCTGGGAATCAGGAAAGAAGGGTTCAATATAAGACAAGGATGAGCAAAGAGGAAATTAGGCAAAGGAGAGATACTCCAGGGAACATTCAAGACCATTGGGCAATGGAGTCAGGAAAGGGTTTACTTGCTATTCAATGTGCGGGTTTTCTGTTGGGCTAGTCATCTAAAGCATTGGATCTTAAAGATGATTATGTGGCATGAAATGGTAAGAGAGAAAGGTGAAAGCAAGGAAACCTCCAAGGTGACCTTCAGAGATCAGATCCAGGGACAGGACTGTTGGGTATGTGTTATATTCTTTCCACGACTAGCCGCACGCGTTGTACGTTGCGCCGGGCACAGCAGGGAGGTCACAGGGGGGGCGGCAGCCCCCCCTGTCGGGGTCCGGGGCAGCACCCCGGCGAAATTTTTTTTGGTATGCGGTCCCACTCATATGTGGACCCACCCATGTTTTGTGCATGAGTTTGCACATGGTTTTGGGGTACGATGGTTTTCGGCCCCTGGTATTTTGTAGATCCGGTCAAGGGAACTACGGTTATGTTCTAATCCAGGGTTAATGGATTGGGGTTTATGTATGCTTCGGCATGTATATATATTTGTTGTAACACTAAAAGGAATATAATGAAAAATCAAGCTGGTCGTCCCGATTTGGGATGCAGGGGAAAATCTCTGTGTTTATCTATTTTATGTTTTATGCTCTTGCTATTGTTTATTTTCTGTTATAAGAATCGTGTGTAGATATTTCTGTTCAGGGTTAAAACCTACATTTGGTATCGGAGTTGTTTCGGCTTCAAGGGGACGCCTTTGTTGTTGAGGTTTTTTTGCTCGGGCCTGTGGTAGACCCTGTGCAGTGGGAGATCTGCGGGATCGATTCTTGCGGTGAAAGAATATGGCGAGCGGCGGAAAGATAGAGATCGAGAAATTTAATGGTCGGAGTTTTGAGTTGTGGAAGCTCAAGATGGAGGATCTGCTGGTGGATAAAGATCAGTGGATCGTGGTAGATCCAGGTACTAAACCAACGACAATGTTAGATGAAGACTGGAAGAAACTGGATCGGAAGGCTAAGAGCACAATACGGTTGTGTGTGTCAGATTCAGTATTGTTGAATGTATCTGGGGAAGCTACGGCGAAGACCTTGTGGGAAAAACTTGGGACTTTGTACCAATCTAAGTCTCTGGTGAATAAGTTGTTCTTGCGGAAAAAGCTGTATAACCTGAGGATGAAGGATGGAGACTCGGTGACAGAGCATCTGAACGCCTTCAATACTGTGGTAAGTCAGCTGTCATCTGTTGATATTAAAATCTCGGATGAAGATAAGTGCATCAGTTTGTTGTGTTCTCTACCAGACTCGTGGGACAGTCTGGTTATTGCAATAGGTAGCAATACAACTACCTTGAATTTTGATGACATTGTCTCAGCCTTACTGTCGGAGGAAATGAGACGGAGAAATATGGAGGGTCATAATGGAGATGCCTTATCTGTACGAGGAAGGTCCCAGAATAGAAACAAGAATAAGGTTTTGAGTGGGAGATATAAATCTAAAGGGAGATCTAAATCTCCTGGAAAGTTTGTAAAGGTGTGCTGGAAATGTGGAATGGAAGGACACTACAAAAAGGAATGTAGATCTAAAGCTCCTGAGAAAGGAAAGGGATCTGATGAAGCTCCTTCTGCAGAGGCAAAAACCACCTCGGATGAAGGTGGGGATGTGTATTTGGCTTCTTCTTCAAATACACATGTAGATCATGAGTCATGGTTGATTGACTGAGGTGCATCCTTTCACTTCACTCCCCATAGGGAGTGGTTCTGCGAGTATGAGAAATATGATGGTGGTGATGTCTTCCTAGGGGATGATAGGAAGGCCGGAATCATTGGACGTGGAAAGGTCAAGCTGAAGCTGCAAGGTGGAAGGATTAGAACACTTCCTGGTGTTCTGCATATTCCTGCATTGGCCAGAAATCTGATTTCTGTAAGCAAGATGGATGATGCAGGTGTAAAAACAGTGTTCGAGAAAGATGCCTACAAGATGGTTCGGGGAGCACTGGTACTAATGTGGGGAGTACAAACTCGAACTCTGTACAAGCTACAAGGTAGCATTGTTATTGATGGGTGTAACAGTTCTATGGTTCCTGAAAATGGAGCGGAAAGCCTAGCTGTCTCTGGAGAAAAGACCATGCTATGGCATCAAAGGCTTGGACATATTGGAGAGAAGGGCCTTCGGATACTACATAGAGATGGTATGGTAGAAGGTATGTCTAATTGTTCTCTGGATTTCAATTCTGTGAACATTGTGTATATGGGAAGCAGAATCAGGTGAGTTTTCCTTCTGGTGCTAAGAGGGCAAACAAGATATTAGAACTTGTGCACAGTGATGTGTTTGGACCTGTGTCAGTTCCATCACTGGGAAAGTCTGTGTACTATGTTTCATTCATAGATTACTTCTCAAGGAATACATGGATATATTTCTTGAGGAAGAAATCTGAAGCTTTTGACAGATTTAAAGAATTTAAGGCTCTGGTGGAAAACCAGACAGAGAAGAAGATAAAGGCGTTGAGGACAGATAATGGTGGGGAGTTCTGCAAGAAGGAATTTGAAGAGTTCTGTAAGAAGTGTGGTATAGCACGGCAGAAAACTACTCCATACACACCTCAGCAAAATGGAGTTGCAGAAAGAATGAATAGAACACTGATGGAAAAGGCAAGAAGCATGCTCAGTGGTACCGGGTTAGGACAAGAATTCTGGGCAGAGGCAGTGGAGACTACATGTTACTTAGTTAATAGATCGCCTTCATCAGCGTTGGAGGATAAGACCCCACATGAGGTATGGACTGGTAAGAAACCCTCTCTTTCACATCTAAGGGTATTTGGATGTGATGCATATGTACATGTTCCAAAGGAGAAAATGACCAAGTTGGATAATAAATCTGAAAGGTGCATCTTCATTGGGTATAAGGATGGTTTAAAGGGTTACAAGCTTTGGAACCCAGAAACAAGGAAGGTTGTGTACAGCCGAGATGTGATGTTTAGAGAAGTGAAAGATGTTGTTAAACATGAAGTCCTACCAAAGGAACCTGAGAAGATAGAGTTTGAGCTAAAGGAGGATGAATCAGACTCTACAATAGAAGAAGACTCGGAAGATGAAGAGCCACAAACTCCAGCTTTGAGAAGATCAGTTCGGGAAAGAAGGCAACCAGAAAGGTATAGTCCATCTGCTTTCTGTTCAGGTTTTGCCTTAACTATAACTGATGATGAACCCGGAACTGTCAGGGAGGCAGTAGATTCAGAGGATGGAAAACTCTGGAAGGAGGCCATGGTTGATGAAATGGCATCCTTGCACAAAAACGATGCATGGGATCTGGTGGAGTTGCTGGCTGGAAGGAAGCCCATTGGGAGCAAATGGGTGTTTAAGAAGAAGATGAATGTAGAAGGCAAAGTGGAGAAATAAAAAGCTCGGTTGGTAGCGAAAGGTTATTCCCAGGTGCCAGGAATTGATTTTGGTGATATTTTTTCTCCTGTTGCCAAAGTCACTTCTATTAGATTACTTTTATTTGTTGCTGCTGCATTTGATTTTGAGATAGAACAGATGGATGTGAAGACAACATTTCTTCACGGAGATCTAGAAGAGGAGATCTACATGAAGCAACCTGAAGGCTTTATGGTGAAGGGTAAGAAAGAACTGGTATGCAGGTTGAAGAAGTCTCTGTATGGGTTAAAACAGTCACCAAGGATGTGGTATCAGAAATTTGATACCTATATGCGGGGACTTGGCTTCACCAGAAGCAAGGAGGATCACTGTGTTTATTTTAAATTAATTGGTGACCGTGTTATTTATTTGGTCTTGTATGTGGATGATATGTTGTTGATTGGAAATGACAAAGAAATTATCCAAGATTTGAAGACCAAACTGTTCTCCAAATTCGACATGAAGGATCTTGGTGCTGCAAACTATATTTTGGGCATGGAAATTAAGAGAGATCGAGCAAAGAGGAAGCTTTGGTTAAACCAGAGGAAGTATGTCGAGACTATATTGCAGAGGTTCAATATGCAGGATAGCAAACCGGAGAGTGTTCCTATTCCTGTAGGTACAAAGTTGTCTGCTAAACAGTGTCCCAAGACACAAGAAGAAGCGGAGGATATGTCCCGTGTTCCATATGCAAGTGCAGTGGGTAGCCTGATGTATGCAATGGTCTGTACTAGACCAGACATTGCACATGCAGTGGGAGTATTGAGCAGGTTTATGTCAAACCCGGGGAAGGAGCATTGGACAACAGTGAAGTGGGTTTTCAGATATTTACGTGGCACTAGTGATTATGGCTTGTGCTACCAGGGAAGACCAGGATTGGAAAGAATGTTGGAAATTCGTGGTTTTGTTGATGCAGATTGGGCTGGAGATCTGGACCAAAGAAGATCTACAAGTGGGTATGTGTTTAGCTTATTTGGAGGCGCAGTCAGTTGGATGAGTAAAAGACAGTCTGTAGTGGCTCTTTCAACTACAGAGGCAGAATACATAGCGGCCACTCATGCAAGCAAGGAAGCAATTTGGTTGCAGAGATTGTGTTCAAGTATGGGGTTGGTACAGCAAGCTATAAGGATAGACTGTGATAGCCAAAGTGCAATTTTCTTGGCTAAGAACCCTGCTTATCATTCAAAGACAAAGCACATTGATGTTCAATATCACTTTGTTAGAGATGTGGTTGAGGCTAAAAGGGTGTTGCTGGTAAAGGTGGACACTTTGAAGAATGTTGCAGATGCATTGACGAAGTCTGTGAGCACTCAGAAGTTCTCTTGGTGTAGAGAAACAATGGGTGTTGAAGAATTGGCCAAATGACTAAGCTCTCCTGTGGCCCCCTGTGGAAAGAAAACAACAAGTGGGAGAATGTTGGGTATGTGTTATATTCTTTCCACGACTAGTTGCATGCGTTGTACGTTGCGCCGGGCGCAGCAGGGGGGTCACAGGGGGGGTGGCAGCCCCCCCTGTCGGGGTCCAGGGCAGCGCCCCGGCAAAAAAAATGTTGGTATGCGGTCCCACTCATATGCGGACCCACCCATGTTTTGTGCATGAGTTTGCACATGGTTTTGGGGTACGATGGTTTTCGGCCCCTGGTATTTTGTAGATCCGGTCAAGGGAACTATGGTTATGTTCTAATCCAGAGTTAATGGATTGGGGTTTATGTATGCTTCGGCATGTATATATATGTGTTGTAACACTAAAAGGAATATAATGGAAAATCAGGCTGGTCGTCCTGATTTGGGATCCAGGGGAAAATCTCTATGTTTATCTGTTTTATGTTTTATGCTCTTGCTATTGTTTATTTTCTGTTATAAGATTCGTGTGTAGATAATTTATGTTCAGGGTTAAAATCTACAAGGACATGCCATTGGACACCTGTGATCTAGGATCCAAAGGCTAACTCTTCATACAAGGAACATTAAAGATTTAGAACACAAAGTTAGAGACCTGAGATCAGAGAGAGACTTTGAACTCTCAATGCTTCGGCCTCTAGCTTGAGGGATCTTGGAAAGGTTCAATTAATTGAAAAGGATCCTAGTGAGATAAAGACAGAGTTCTAGACCTCCCAGTGTTCCCAATTCATTCAATTAAATCCTAACAAGAACATCTAAGAACAGATTCATTAATTCATACATCAGCTAGCAGGCAATGACATCCACTACACTGGTTAAATTAACTGAAATCAACCCTTAGATAACACATTTAATAGAATACATTAAAGGCAAGGAGAGCAGAAACATAGGGTACCTAACAAGGGTAAATCTTATGCCAGATTTCTGATGCGAGCCAGTAGAAATGAAATGAAATGGACTGCAAGTTAAAAACAAATACAGAGATAGAAAAAGATCACCGCTGCTTTAGATCAAGATCCAAAGAAATGTGCTTGTCATATTAAAAATCAATACCAGTCAATTACAACATTACCAATAGCTAGAAATTCAGTCTGAAAACATCTTCTTCAGCCTATTTTACAACTTTACACAGAGACTATGCCTCAAAAGAAACAACTTGTAATTCTCTGATAACCGATCAACAACCTTTACAATGAGTTCCTTCATGAATTTTATAGCTGAAGAGAACAGAGGAGGTAGGTGAAAGACTAAATGGAGCATTAAAACTCAGCAGAGGAAGAGAGCCGAGGCCTCGTTCTGTTTTAAATTCTGAGCATTTATCTTTGGTACTCTTTGGATGAAAGAGTGGTCTTCGTCAGGCTTCCATTTACTCCAGGTATGTCTCTGATGTACTTTCTGTAACACTCTGGTGAACTAAACAAAAAGGTAGAATAATGATGCTAAGGTCTGCCATACTATGTAACAAACGCTTCTGATAGCATAGGATTGTTGTCAGGGTTGGAATTTCCTTAGGAACATGGTATAGAATGGAGATAGTATGGGCACTTCGTCCTTTGTGGAAAAGACATACTGCTGATGTGAAACCCTGATAGTATTGTTTTCTGCACGTTGGGCCTTCCATGTGATCCATGATGTCTTTGAACTGGTACCTTTGCCTTCAAAATCCTTGAAAAAGGCTCAAAAATCTTCTATTACGTGCCTTGAACTCTCTGTTGCTCCAGTACTATCTTTGTTTATGCAATCTGAGCTTTAATGGCGCCGAAGAGGTTTTGCAAAGTTTGAGCTCTGTCCTTTGATGAAATTTATGTTGCAGACACCTTTCCGGACATTTTCCTATAATATCAGGCTCTAATTTCAGCTTCTTTTGTGCATTGTGCCACTACAATAGTGCGTATGAATCATGGTTGTTTTCTGCCTGCCGTAAACCTGTAAAACATGCAAACACGTTAAGAAAACATGCATGGGGAGGGTGGCGTGGATTACTACAAGATGATGGCAACGTGGCATGGGTGGAGATGATGAATGCAGAGGATTTAGTGGAGAAACATGGTGGATCAGCGGGAGACGCTTTGGAGGATAGTGAGGTGAAAAATTTAATGCAAAACATTAATATTTTCCCTTTGAATGAATTATATAGGGGGAAGAATGCAAAAACAACGAACACACGTGGAAAAAAGACGTAGCGGGACGCGGTGATGGCGGGGCTGACTTTAAGTCTGGACCGTCCAATCTCAGGAGGAGATCGACAGCTGAAAATTCATCGGAGGGTGTCATACGCTGGGCCACAGGTCTATTTGCTTTGGATTAACTCACTCGCATCTTCGCAGCGCGATCGTCGTTGGATGGGCAGCTTTGGATCGGACGGCGTACGTGCATATCGCGCCGAGTTTTCTGCCGAACAATAACGCACAATGGGGGGGGCGGTTTTCAAACAATGCACGTGACACGTGTCAGGCGGTGAGTGGAATCGTTGTCGAATGGAAAAAACAGCCAGCCCTCAGAAAGCGGTGCGATAGATACAGGCGGTTTTTTGAATAGGGCGCGTTGGCGTGGGGACCACTAAGGTGGGTAAATGAACGGTGGAGATGCGATGAACGGGGGGGGATCGCGACGACCGTCTGATCTATACAGATTGACGATCTAAAATGGTCATGATATATAATTGTGGTAAGCGCTTTTGTGCCTTGGTGTTGGGTCATGTGGAGGGAAACGGATCTGGGGCTAGGGCTGAAAGGTGCTAAACCCATAGACATGAAAAATATGGCTATTTGGCCCATTTTGATCCAATTTGAGGGCAGGAAAAGGTAACGATAGAGGGAAAAAGGGGGAATTAGGCCAAACAAGGGGTGTGTGTGGAATTGTAAAGGGGATTTTGGGGAATTTATGGGATAAGAGGGGAACTTTGACATAGGGAAAAGAAGGCTAAAATGGGGCATTCTTCGGGGATACAAAGGGAAAATGTAGGCTTTTTGGAGCACAATTTTTGTAATCAGTGAGACTTTTGGATGGAACAGCAGAGGAGAATAACCAAAGGGTAGAGGGTATGAAAAATCTTTCAAGGATGCTGTGTCTTCAGGGGAGATGCATTCCTTGAAGGCTCAAAAACAATTTAGCCCCCTGCTTGCTTGTCAAGAAATTTATAGGGGGCTAACAGTGGCTCCACATGGGGATGGCTTCTTCTTGAAGGAGTCAAGAATTCAGAAAATGATCTTTGGTGTAGGCCAAATGCCTGCTACTTGAGCCACCTTTCTTCTTTGGTTTCCAGCTGCCACAATTGTGAAGTCAACAAATCAGCAGAGTATTTTCCCTAAACAATCTACCTACCCATCCTACAATCCTACCATTTTCTCTTCCAGGGTGCATTTGAACTAGCAGACCCTTTACATCTTTATTATTTTTTACAAACAAGAAAATAAACCTATTCTATTTCTACCTTTATTGCTCCATGATACCGGATTAAAATATTGGGCTCACATGTTTCTCTACCTAATCTAACATCTGCTGGGATTAAACTGTCCAGCAGATTTCTTCTCTACATTCTACAACAGAAATTTAAAAAACAGTCAAACTAGGATTAGACAATCTAGTTTGCTGTGGGTCCAAGGCATAAAGACAATTGCACATGGATAGAATTTTGCAGAAAATTGAAAACAAAATCTTGAAGGCTTGAAATCTGAAGTTTGAAGCATCCTTCTTTCTTTTGTGACTCAAGTTTTGAGCTTGTTAGAGTCACTTCTTTTTCTTCACTTCAGCTCTGGTTTTGGGCTTGTTAGAGCTAATTATTTTTTTTCACTTCAGCTCTGGTTTTGGGCTTGTTAGAGATGATTCTTTTTTCTTCTTTGCTGGTCCAGATTTTGGGCATGTTTGAATCAGCTATCTTTACTTCCTTTGGCTCAGGTTTTGATCATATTAGAGCCAATCTTTGCATTTCAGAGGTTCATGTTTTGAGCATGTCTGAACCTCTCCTTTCTCTCTTTTTTTTGAAACATTTTCTCTTTTTATTGAAAAAAAAACACTGTGATGGTATTTACAATGGAAATGGAAACTGGAAATTGGAAATCAGCAGTAGTAGCGTTTGAGCATCCTGCCATTGACAGGACCCCCAAAAAACTCTGTACCATCTAGTTCTTGTAGAAAAAATGCATTTGGACCCATAGTGGCCTGGATGATGTAGGGACCTTGCCACAAACTGTCAAACTTGTCATTCTTTCCTTTGTCCTCTCTCCTTGAGTCCCACTTCAGAACTTTATCTCCAATTTTGAAGTCAGCAGTTTTGGTTATTTTGTCAAACAACTTCTTTATATTTTCTTGAACCTTTAGAGCTCTGTTATATACCTCTTCCCTTGTTTTCTGGAGATGAATGGTTTGATTTATCCTCCTTACCATGCTGTCTTCTTATGTCTGAATTTCTTGGAAAATTTTGATCACTGGTACTCCAAGGCTGGTAGGAAACTCTACTTCTGTTCCATAGACAAGCTGATATGGTGACATGCCAATGGACTTCTTTGTTTTAAGCCTGTTAGCCCACAGGGCATGCACTAACTTGTTATGCCATGACTTTTTGTTCTCTTCCAGCAGCTTTTTGATGATGGCCACCAGTCTCTTGTTTGATGATTCAGCTAAGCCATTACCTTGTGGATATTAGGCAGTTGAATGACCGAGTGCTATCTGATACCTGTGACAAAAATCAACCATTTTCTTGGATCCAAAAGCAGCAGCATTATCAGTGATTATTTTCCTTGGGTAACCAAACCGAGAGAGGATATGACCTTCTGGGAACCTAATGATGAAAAAATATGTGGCATTCCTAGTAGGTATGGCCTCTATCCACTTAGTGAAATAGTCTGTGGCTGTTAGGATCCATTTCTGTTGTGCAGAAGAAGCAGGATGAATTTCTCCTATGAAATCTAGGCCCCATTACATAAAGGGACCCTCAATAGTGATGGGTTGTAGGAGTAAGGGGAGGAGCTTTATTTTGCCTTCAAAAATCTGGCACTTGTGGCAGGCAATTATCATCTTATGGATATCATTGAAGAGTGTAGGCCAATAGTAGCCAACTCTGAGTATTTTGTTTGCAGTGGCTTTCCAGTTCAGGTGGCCTCCACACTCCCCTGCATGGAATTCCTGTTTAAACCTTTCTGCTTCAGATTCAGGCAAACATTTAAGCAATAGTCCATTTGCATTTTTCCAGTATAATCCTTCATTAATTATGCAATAGCTTCTAGCTTTAGATTTAAGAATCTGGCCTTGGTCTTTGATAGTTCAGGAGGGGAATTGAGGTGTGTAAGCACATACAGAATGTTAGAATACCAAGGAGAGCTCTGAAACTTCTCCTCAACAGTGGGATCAGGAAATCCCAGCTACTCATCCAAGGCATCTACCATGTTTCTCGTTCTCTCTCAGAGGTATTTTGTGTTGTATAATGTTTGTTTCATAGGCCTTCAGGTCCTCATAGATCCAGGAAAACACATCAATGAATTCCTTGAATAGGTCAATGTATTTCTTTTTCATGTTTGCAGGCAGAGACCTACCTAATTTGATCATCTTGGGTTTATCTTCAGTGCCTATGTTGCATTCCTCGACATCAGAGTCTTCATGCTCTATAGTGGGCCTTTTTTCTACATCATCAAAGTCAAAAAGGTCTTCTAAAGGTGCCAGACCTCAAGGTATGTTCTTATCTTTGGCCTGTAGCACTTCTACTTCTTCACTATCTACGTTTTCACATTCTTCGTTTGGATTTCCAATCTGTTCGTTTAGAACGTTTATTTCTATGTTACAGGGTGGTTATTCCTCATCTGAGGACTCTTCACTTAGGCAGCTATTGTCATATTTAGAGTCTGAATCGAAAAATTCAAACTCTTTTCTGCCTATTAGGAAATCCTCAATCTGTTTATCTCCTTCAAAAACCTGCCAATATTTTTCGTTATCCGGCACTGCAAAGTCTGAATTTGGTCTGCATGATGATCTGTTGGTCACTGGGAGGCTTATGATACAAACTAGCCACACAGGCTAATCCATTTTCAATTGCGTTCTGACTCCTAGGGACAAACACCAGTTCGTATTCTACAAAGGTTTTCAGTAAATTCAGAGTGTCATTCTTGTATGCTCTCGGCCTAGGAATTTTCACTATGTATTCACCATTCACCTATTTAATGATCAGCTCAAAGTCACCATGCATAGTTATCCTCCGGGCTCCTAATTTTTTCAACAGGTTTAAGCCTAGGATAAGAGCCTCATATTCTGTGATATTGTTTGTGCATTTGAAGTGCAGGTTACAGGCATGGATCTTTGCGTAATCACTCTCTGTGTTATGTATCCACACTCCTGCCCCAGCAGTTCTCTTGGTGCATGACCAATCGAAATTAATTTCCCATAAGGTTTCATTCTCGGGTTTATCATCATTTCGTTCTTGGTGTGGTGTATGTGTTTGTGAAGGGTGACTAATCAGCTGACTGCATTCTGTTTCTAGTTTACTTTGAGTTTTTGTTTCAGTGCACTGTTCAAATTTTTCTTCATCATTCTCCTCCGAGTCTAGAGTAGCCATTATGTAAAAGTCCATGGGCTCTGTCTCATCGTGTGCATCTTTATTTTTTAATCTTGACTCTTCCGAACACTCATCATTGCAAAGGATGAAGGAGTTAAGATCTGTGTGTACAGAGTATAAGGGTGAATTTTCAGGTTTTTCGGGGCTACTGACCAGGAATCTCATCTGTGCCTCTCTATACAGTCTTCTAGGTTAGCTAAAGACTGGGATTGTGGCATAGGTCCCATCCATCTGCATTGTACCTTGTAGCTTGGCTCCCCATGATCTCGATAATAACATGCCATACTTGGGTGGCACATCTGCCACCACAACATCCATGACCATACATTTTGCAGGGATCTGGGTTGGGCTTACACACAAGTCTTTGATTAGGCGCAGGGATTTTACTTTGCTAGAGTCAAATGAATATAAGTCTTTGTAGGGTCGGGCTATCTCTAGTCCTAACCTTTCCATCACTACCTTAGGCATCAGGTTGTGTGATGCCCCAGAATCATGCATTGCATTCTGAAGGATCTTGTCATGGATATTAAGACTGATATAAAAAGGTGGCACTACCCCTTCCTGAAACTTTCCTTCTATCTTTGGACCGAACAGAAGGGTTGGTTGATCATCATTCAAATTGATAGTGTCACTGTTCTCACCTAACTTTAATGCTTTCAAAATTTGGCCTTTATATACATCCTGAGTGGCCAGCTCAAAGAGTGGGACAGAGATTTTAATTTTTGCAATCTCACTCTCCAAATTGAAAGTGGACTGACTCTTTGGGATGTTAAACTCTGTTTTGTTAGCCACTACCTTGGTGGCTGAATCAGTGGGCTGATTCTCACTATGTACCATGTTAGAAACTGTTTTATCAGGAGCACTGACTGCAGTGCTAGTGCTGCTAGCTGGTTGGCTTTGTTTATCAGTGTTTTGGTTGTCTTTTTCTTTGTTCTTCCCAGAACTCTCAACTGCTAATTTTTCACTTTCAGCAGTTACTTTAGAAGTTTTCTCAGGCCTTTTCTTGATGGTAACCTCACAAGCTTTTGGTTTGGTAGTGTCTAGGCTCTTTTTGCTCCTAATTTCATACTGCTCTCTGACCTACATGATGGCATTTTCGAATCCCGATCTGTAATCCTCAAATTCCAATCTTTCCTCATCCCAATATGAGGGTGAGGGTTGATCTTCTTCTGTGGAATAGCTGTGGATTGAGTTTTCTACTTCAAACATGTTTATTATGTTCCCCTCAGACTCTTCTATGATTCCCTCATCTTCATCAAGAAATTTCTCTTGGAATGGGGGAATAACTTGCTGATCCAACTCTCTTTGTCTGTTGGGAGTGGTGTTGTTTCTTCTAAAGTTCTGGTTCTGGTTGTGATTTTGATTCCTGTTCTGATTAATTACTATGACAACCATTTTTTCCATCATTTGTTGTAGCTTTTCCATGTTTTTGGATATGCAGTCATAATTTGGGTCAGATGTGGAAGCTACATTGTCATCTATATATGTTACCCTTTTCTCAACTCTCAATCTTGCATTTTTCTCAATCAAATTTGCCTCTACACTCACTGCTACTTTTTGCATCTCTTCCAATGTGTTGTAATCCCTCTCCCTGAGCTGGTAGGCCATATCAGCATCTAAGCCTTCAGGGTATTTCACTAGCACCATACCTTGGGGAGGTTTCATGTGTGGTGGAAGAGCATTATAAACGCTGTTAAACCTTGTAGAGTAGTCCTGGACCCTCTCTCCTACATTTCTTTTCAGGTTCTTGTATTCTGCTAGGATTTGGAGAGGGTTAGCCTTAACTTCCCATTTGTTTATGAAGTTCTGAAATAAAGCAGGAAGGTCTTGGATACTATTAGGAGGTAGGCTTCTGAACCATTTCTTCACATCACCTCCTAAGCTTTGGGCAAAGATCCTCATTTTGACTGTATCATCATCGATTTCCATGTAGTCAAAAGAATGTTCTATCCTATCTATATGGTGTTGAGCTATGGTGGACTCTTTTGCAGTGAAGTGTGGGATCTTTGATTGGTAATCGTTGGGTAAAGGTACTAGAGGCTGAGGTAACACCAGGGGTGCATACCAGGCTACCATGATGATGTTTTGCGGAGGTAAGGGGTTAACTTGAGCAGCTGGTATATGGATGACAGGATATTATGACCAGCAGAAGACTGATGAGCAGATCTAGGATGACTGAGTCCCAAGTTTTGAATGAAGTGAATATCCGGGGGTGTGGATGGAGGGGTCTGTCTATCCCAAAGGTGTTCACCACTATGAGGTGATGAACCTGAAGGCCTAAGGCCTGGCTGGTCTAGAACACTGAATGACCTAGTTCTAAGTAATCTGCTTGGTAGGTCTAGGTCGAAAGGTGGGACTAGTAGAGCTGTAAGGTCTTCTGGTGTAGAGTTGGCTCTATGGATATGTCTGGAAATAGTTGATTGTTTAGGTGTAGGAGATCTCTTGAGAATGCTCTCAGGGTTGTCAACTATTTTAGGGGGGTTTGGGTTGGGGTAAGCTCTTGTGTGAATGGTTCTTGAAGCTAGAATGATGTCTTCTAACCAAGAAACTTAACCTTACCTATTCCTTCTATTGTGGCTGATGTTGTAATGGAGGCTAGTCTCCCAGTGGAGTCTTATGTGAACCAAGATAATCAGCAAGCCTACTGATTTCTTGTGGAGTCTTTGATCTTTAAGGAGCTATGGAATCGCCTGGTGGAAGGTTTAGGATGCTTCTGGAGGGTACACTTTCCACCACAGTTCTTATGAGATGTCCCTTTCCAAGGATATCCTGAAAACACAACAAAATCTAACCAAAGATTGACTGGGAGGGCTTTTACCAAATATGTCACCTCTGAGAGAGTGTGAGATCTGGAGGCTACCTGGCCCTTTCTAGACTCTGTCTAAGAGTGTGGGAGAAAAACAACAAATGGTATAGAGGTTGATCTGTGAATAGGAGTGTTTAACTGCCAACCTAACCAGAGATTATAGGTTTCTGAGGTTCTTATGATGTAGTAGGTGAAAAATACTCAGAATCTCCCCAGCGGAGTCGCCATTATGTTGGGGTTCCCATGTTTTGGCCAGATTGGCAAGACCAAAAGATGAGACAACATAAAAACCACTTTCAGACCTCAGGATCTAGCCCTCCTGGGTCCAAAGAGGGATCTATCTATATAAGAAAGGTTTTATATATTTGAAGCTTGAAACTAAGATGTTAGGCTAGTTATAAGGCTCAGAGTTTGTTTGTTTGATTGTTTGTTTGGTTGCTGGGAATCAGGAAAGAAGGGTTCAATATAAGACAAGGATGAGCAAAGAGGAAATTAGGCAAAGGAAAGATACTCCAGGGAACATTCGAGACCATTGGGCAATGGAGTCAGGAAAGGGTTTACTTGCCATTCAATGTGTAGGCTTTCTTTTGGGCTAGTCATCTAAAGCATTGGATCTTAAAGATGATTGTGTGGCATGAAATGGTAAGAGAGAAAGGTGAAAGCAAGGAAACCTCCTAGGTGACCTTCAAAGATCAGATCCAGGGACAGGACATGCCATTGGACACCTGTGATCTAAGATCCAAAGGCTAACTCTTCAGACAAGGAACATTAAAGATTTAGAACACAAAGTTAGAGACCTGAGATCAGAGAGAGACTTTGAACTCTCAATGCTTCAGCCTCTAGCTTGAGGGATCTTGGAAAGGTTCAATTAATTGAAAAGGATCCTAGAGAGATAAAGACAATGTTCTAGACCTCCTAGTGTTCCCAATTCATTCAATTAAATCCTAACAAGAACATCTCAGAATAGATTCATTAATTCATACATCAGATAGCAGGCAATGACATCCACTACACTGGTTAAATTAACTGAAATCAAACCTTAGATAACAAATTTAGTAGAAAACATTAAAGGTAAGGAGAGCAGAAACATAGGGTACCTAACAAGGGTAAATCCTATGCCAGATTTCTGATGGGAGCCAGTAGAAATGAAATGAAATGGACTGCAAGTTAAAAACAAATACAGAGATAGAAAAACATCATCGCTGCTTTAGATCAAGATCCAAAGAAATGTACTTGTCATATTAAAAAGAAATAACAGTCAAGTACAACATTACCAATAGCTGGACATTCAGTCTGAAAACATCTTCTTTAGCCTATTTTACAACTTTACATAGAGACTATGCCTCAAAATAAATAGCTTGTAATTCTCTGATAACCGATCAACAACCTTTACAATGAGTTCCTTCATGAATTTTATAGCTGAAGAGAGAAAAGGAGGTAGGTGAAAGACTAAATGAAGCATTAAAACTCAGCAGAGGAAGAGAGCCGAGGCCTCGTTCTGTTTCAAATTCTGAGCATTTATCTCTGGTACTCTTTGGATGAAAGAGCGGTCTTCGTCAGGCTTCCATTTACTCCAGGTATGTCTCTGATGTAATTTTTGTAACACTCTAGTGAACTCAACAAAAAGGTAGAATAATGATGCTAAGGTCTGCCATACTGTGTAACAAATGCTTCTGATAGCATAGGACTATTGTCAGGGCTGGAATTTCCTTAGGAACACGGTATAGAATGGAGATAGTATGGGCACTTCATCCTTTGTGGAAAAGACATATTGCTGATGTGAAACCTTGATAGTATTGTTTTCTGCGCGCTGGGCCTTCCATGCGATCCATGATGTCTTTGAACTGGTACCTTTGCCTTCTAAATCCCTGAAAAAGGATAAAAAATCTTCTATTATGTGCCTTGAACTCTCTACTACTCCAGTACTGTATTTTTTTATGCAATCTGAGCTTTAATGGCGCCAGAGAGGTTTTGGAAAGTTTGAGCTCTGTCCTTTGATGAAATTTATGTTGCAGACACCTTTCCAGACATTTTCCTGTAATATCAGGCTCTAATTTCAGCTTCTTTTGTGCATTGTGCCACTACAATAGTGCGTGTGAATCATGGTTGTTTTCCGCTTGCCGTAAACCTGCAAAACACACAAACACGTTAAGAAAACATGCATGGGGAGGGTGGTGTGGATTACTGCAAGAAATGGCAACGTGGCATGGGTGGAGACGATGAATGCAGAGGATTTAGTGGAGGAACATGGTGGATCAGCGAGAGATGCTTTGGAGGACAGCGAGGTGGAAAATTTAACGCAAAAAATTAAGATTTTCCCTTTGAATGAATTATATAGGGGGACGAATGAGAAAATGACGAACAGACGTGGAAAAAAGACGTGGCAGGACGCGGTGATGGCGGGGCTGACTTTAATTCTGGACCGTTCAATCTAAGGAGGAGATTGATGGCTGAAAATGCATCGGAGGGCATCAAACGATGGGCCACGGATCTATTTTCTTTGGACTAACTGACGCGCATCTTCGCAGCGCGATTGCTGTTGGATGGGAAGCTTTGGATCGGACGGCGCACGTGCATATCGCGCCGAGTTTTTTGCATAACGATAACGCGCGATGGGGGGGGTGGTTTTGAAACAGTGCACCTGACACGTGTTAGGCGGTGAGTGGAATCGCTGTCAAATGGAAAAAATAGCCAGCCCTAGAAATCGGTGCGATAGATACAGGCGATTTTTTGAACATGGCACGTTGGCGTGGGGACCACTGAGGCGGGTAAATGAACGGTGGAGATGCAATGAACAGGCGGGGATCGCGATGACCGTCCGATCTATATAGATCGATGATCTAAAATGCTCCCGATATATTATTGCGGTAAGCGCCTCTGTGCCTTGGCGCTGGGTCATGTGGAGGGAAACGGATCTGGGGCTAGGGCCGAAAGGTGCTAAACCCATAGACATGAAAAATATGGCTATTTGGCCCATTTTTATGCAATTTGAGGGTAGGAAAAGGTAACGATAGAGGGAAAAAGGGGGAATTAGACCAAACAAGGGTTGTGTATGGAATTGTAAAGGGGATTTTGGGGAATTTACGAGATAAGAGGGGAAATTTGACAGAGGGAAAAGAAGGCTAAAATGGGGCATTCTTCAGGGATACGAAGGGAAAATGTAGGCTTTTTGGAGCACAATTTTTGCAATCAGTGAGACTTTTGGATGGAATAGCAGAGGAGAATAACCAAAGGGCAGAGGGTATGAAAAATATTTCAAGGATGATGTGTCTTCAGGGGAGATGCATTCCTTGAAGGCTCAAAAAAAATTTAGCCCCCTACTTGCTTGTCAAGAAATTTATAGGGGGCTAACAACCAGCACAGCCCCTCAAGTGGCAGTCATTAAGAACTTTTTCAGCTTCCTCTAATGCAATATGGTTGGGACTGGTGACGAATCTTCCATCTCTTAGAGTGAAATAGCTCTAGTCGAAAGATTTGGGTTTGGAGATAAACAATGAGATATCCATACCAAGGGTCAATAGTACCAATGAGAAAGATTGATTCATCTAGAATTGATTGTTCGAAGGGAGTGGGATCAACTGTAGCAGGAATATCGCAGATCAGCTCAAAAAAGACAAGTAGTTTTTTTGATTTGGCTGCAAAAAACTCTAAGTCAAACTCTTGGAGAATAAAAATTGATTTCGAGTATTTTCCCCCAAGAAAATGACGTGTAAGAATGTAAGTCATGGGGTTGCAGTTGGAAGTCACTATATTTTTACGCAGGAGAATGTAATGAAAAAAACACTAAAAAACATGAACAACAGCCTATGCGAGTTTTTCAACATGAGAATAGGGGGTCTCAGCATCGAAGAAATTGAGGCTCAGGTAGTAAAATGCATGTTCTTGTCTGCCATCATCATCCTGAACCAGCACAATACCAATAGTGCTCTCTGCAGTGGCCAAATACAAGAAATAATAGTGATGATAGCTGGGAGGATGCAATAAAGGAGCACTGATCAGGGCTTTCTTCTAAGAATAAAAATATTTTCTGTCCATTTCATCCCAAATGAATCGGATTCCCATTTTCAATAAGCAAGTGAATCCTTTGGCAAGCTCGACGTAGTTCGGGACGAACAAAAGGAGAAAATTGGCCTTCCCCTACAAGCTTTGCAGCTGATGCACAGAAGAGGGAGGAGAAAAATTGATGATTACCTCAACTTTAAGAGTCTCTATTCGAATTCCTTATTTAGACACCACGAAACCTAATAGGTGACCTGATTCTACATAGAAGACACATTTATGAGGATTTAACCAGATATTATAGTGTCGATAGCGAAGAAATATTACTCTTAGATGTTCGAGGTGATCTCGACATTTCGCGGAATGAGCTAGAAGGTCGTCAAGATATGGTTTAACTATGTGTTTAATATCATGAAAGACATATGAAGTAGCTCTTTGGAAAGTGGCACGGTCATTTTTTAAACCAAAAGAGATTTTATTGTAGGAAAAAATTTCCCATGAATAGATAAAATCATTTTTATGTTGATCAGTAGGAGTGATGTTGATCTGCTTATAGCCAGAAAAACTGTCCATGAAAGAAAATATCTCACTATTAGCACATTCATCATTTATTTGATCGATAAAGGGTGTGGGGTGATTATCTTTAGAACATGCTCAATTGATATCACGGTAGTCAACACAACCTGGATGGTCCCTTGTTTCTTAGTAACGGGAACAATATTGGAGACCCAATCCGTCAATGATATGGGATAGATGAAACCAACCTTAAGAATTTTTTCAACTTCCCCTTTTATGGTAGCAATATTTCTTAGGTGCACAGGGTGGAGCCACTGACGAATGGGCTTCGAGTCCGGATATGTAGGGATTTCGTGCATGACAATATTAGCGTCTATGATAGGCATTTCCTTGTAAGGCCATGAGAAGACATAACAAAATTCCTTAAAAATCTCGGTCTAAATATTGACCTCGTCAAGAGAACAAGAGGCACTGATGTGAACATTCTCAACAATCCATAGTTTGACACAGCTGTCGATGGGAATGGTGGTGGAGATAGTCCCAATGTTTCCTTCAGACAACACTTCATGAATCAATATGGGATTCTGAAACGGGCTGTTGGGGCCCTTGTTTTGAATACTTGTTTTGAATGTTTTGAATTTTGAAGAAAGAACAGATTTTTGGGTTGCGGAACGCCACATGGCAGTTGCAACCAATTCGCAACTACAGTGAGTATCGAAGTTACCGAGGTTGTGAGGAAGCAAGAGATAGCTGAAGAAAGCAGAAGCATAAGCGTAGACGGAGAAAATATACAGCAGAAGACAGAAAGCAGAACTCATAGATAACAAGAGAGAAGCCAGAAGCCGCTGAAGAAGAACACAAGAGGAACTAGCAGTTGCGATGGTGGGTGAATAAATAGCAGTCACCCAGCTGAAAGAAGAGACGAATGCGAAAGAAGAGATGAGTGCAGAAGCAACTAAAGAGGATTGAGCAGATGTTGTAGCAGGAATCCATTCCGAGCATGATATCTCTGTAGTTCCTAGGCTCCTCTTATCTATCTTTCTGTCCTATAAGATATCTGTGACAAACTTGTAAAGCTCTTGCTGTGGAAGCAATGTAACTATGGATTTGGTAGAAGATTATCAATATACTTGCAGGTTGTTGTCTTATTCTATGTGTTACGTGCATGCATGATGTCTGTGATGTCTTAAAATTTTATTTTCTTAACACCTGTTCGATCTTCTGAATGTTCTTGTGTATATAATGATGTTGATACAATCAATTCTGTGTTAACTATGAGTTGCGGATCCCTCCATCCCCATTGATCTATTCCCCTTCTGCATGCGGTCGCGGCACGCCTCGGGTGAGACTCTCTGCTCTCCGGAGTAGGGTGACAATGTCGGCGTGGTTCTAGACTACAGCGGATACCCTTGTTGGCTCCTACCTCTGAACTTGGGTCTTGCCTACGAGACCTGTTTCCTCGCCAACAAATGGTTCCATTGCCAGGACCCTACACGTTATGAGGGGAACTGGATCATGGTATCGAGGATTTTCAAAGGAGAAATACGACGATGGTGGGATAACCATCTGGACCAGTTCGTTGCTCAACAAGCGGAGTTGACGAATCAAAAGGAGAGGGCACTCAAGGATCTTGTCCTTTTCTTGGATTCCTCCAGTGATACCTATGAGATCCTCTAGAGAAATTTCCCTAGCAACCTCTACAATTGGTTGCAAAGATTGCAGACCAGGGTACCTAGGGATAGCTCGCGGAGGATAAACCACAAGTGGGTGCACAGGGATTTGGTGGCCCTGCATCGGTTGGATACTGAGTTGACCCGCGCAGTGGATTTTTGGGTAGAGACCACTTTGGACGGATATATTGTGGAGTTCGTCGTAGAGTGCTACCAATCCTTCTCGAATTTTGAGGCTATCTTCTGCTACGGGCTAAGAGGGAAGCTGCTCAAGGAGATTTCGTTGTGGATTAAAGCCCTGATGGTGGATGAAGGGCTGATGGAATCAAAAATTGAGCATGGAAGCGTAAACCTCTAGTGCTAGGGGAAGGGCTGAATGGACAAATGCTACGTGAAGCATGAAGCGGGGGGAGTGGGGAATCGATGTTGAGGCTACAAGGAAGTTGAGAGAGCGACGTGCAGATCGGAGGGTGCAGATCACCGACAAGTGGAGAGAAAGGGTGATGCGGGAGTTGAAGCGATGGGAAGACAATAGGAAGAAGCAGGAGGAGGCGCCTCAAAGGATAGGAAGTATGGACACCAAGGCGGATATCCGGGAGAGGGAAGGGACCGCTATGGGAGTGCGGCGGGTGCATGGGAGCCCAGCTAGGAGAGAAAGGGAGATGAAGATTGAAGAAGACAATGCAGGTGTGCAGCTTGAAGAAATTTCTGATGGTAAATGGTACGTCGTGAAGAAGCGGTTGTTTCAAGAGCGGTCGGCATTCATCCCTCCAGGCAGCCCTACTTCCCAAAATTTGCGCGGCAAGGATCCCTAACTTCCCCTGGTACTCTATAAACCTTTGAGTAATATTTTCGTTAAGTTACAAGCATTAAGTCGATTGCACAGCAGTTCAGTGTCGCATGTGAATAGCAGAATTACTAGTAGTATTACAGTTCCTAGTGGTATAGTCACACAACCAGGCCCCAGAGGGTTTATTCTGATCACCCCTTCACAAGCAAATATGGCCTGGTCATTCACCCAGTATCCGGAATTCTCTGGCCAGGGAAATGATGATGTGGAGCAACACTGGTATCTCTGAGAAGCCATATGGAGGGCTCGGCAGACGCCAGATGCCGGGAAGCTAATAGAGTTCCAAACCACGCTCAGAGAAAGGGCTCTGCGATGGTTCATCAAGTGGTCCGAGGCCCATCCTAATCTAGTAATCGTGGACGTTAAGCGGGATTTTCCAGGAATTTAAGCTTCCCTAGACAGACCAGTAGGGTCTGTCTGAGCTCTGGGAGATTAAGCAGAAAGAAGGAGAGACTACATGGGATTTAATGCATCGGTTCAAGGACACGATCAGGAAACTCAGCTACCCAATCGACCCAAAACATCAGAGGGAATGGTTCATCAAGGCTCTAATTCCCTTGACGCGAACCCCCATCACCCAGCAGAAGATTGAAAACTTGCAAGATGCTCTGGAGCAGGCCATGAAGATAGAGGCCATGGCGGGCTACCCTCAGGAATATCAGGGAGGGCTGGCCCCGCAGGATCCTTCCTTGGTAGGATTGCAGCATCAGATCGCCAGTTTGAATGAAAAGCTCAAGGAGATGCAGCCTATAAGACCAGCCAGGCCGAACGTTTAGTGCACTCATTGCCTGGTCGAAGGCCACGTCGTAACCGAGTGTCCCCGGTTGCGTGGCACAGGTGTGGGACCCTCTGTCGCGGCAATCTAGGGACCCCTATGGGGGGTGGCACGACGATGAATCTGCAGGGGTTATACCAGCCGCAACAGCCTTATGTGGGGTTCCCACCTCAACCAAACCCAACTGCCATGAAATAGGACGATGGGCCATCAACCTCAGATGTGCCCAATACTACAGAAGTACTCCAGTGTCACAAACAATGCATACTATGAGTTTTGTGCTTATATGACTCACAACACTGATTAGTGCAGGGCTCTCGATGCTCTAGCAGACCGGCTAGACTAACCCTCCTATCGGGTGAACGAGGCTTCTAGGGGCCGAGGCGGTGGTATGCGTGGTGGCTGCACCGGGGGACGGGGTCCGCTGAAATGCTACAACTGTGACCAGGAGGGTCACGTGGCCCGGGAATGCCCCCTTCCCCGACATTCACGGTGTTCCCAGTGCCGCGTGAACACCCATGCAATAGAGGACTGCCTAGAACTTATCAAGAAATGGGAGGAACAAGCACGGCAGAGGGGCACGAATCTGGTCAACTCCGAACCTCGGGGGAGCGCGACTCCAGACATGCCGAATGTAGCTATTGTGATGAGAGGCAGAAAGAATACGAGGGAGGACGCTCGTGGAAAGGAGCCGGCACGGGTTATCCAGCTTGCCTCCCCGAAACAATTACTCAGGTCGGACGCCCAAAAGAAGTACTTCCAGGAGGCGGTGGAGACATTTGCACAGCTGGGGGGGGCCAAAGGCCCTGAGGCACCCCTGCTGACTGATTCCAGAGAGCAGAGCACCACGGGAACCTTGATTGAGGAATGGCTCCAGTTATTCCTCAAGATTTTTGACAATGCTTCGATGTGGCAGCAGCTCAAGCATACCTTGGCAGACGTACTGCAGGGGAATATAGGGCCAGGGGAACCTTTGGACACAGCACCCCAGTACGTACAGCGAGTCAAGCGGAACAAACAAAGAACAAGAAAAGAATTCTAGCTTAACACGCAGGTCGCGGGATTCCAGATCAACGACACCATGCTTGACTTAGGATCTGATGTCAACATCCTACCACAAAAGACATGGGAGGCTCTTGGCCGGCTATGGCTGACCTACTTGCCAATCCAGCTTATAATGGAAAACTAGTATTGCATTGTGCTGATCGGCCGACTCGAAGATTTCGAGGTCGACATTTCAGGGGTGAAGACTTACACAAATTTTGAGGTTATTGATATTATGGGAGACAAGGATCCTTACCCTGCCCTGCTAAGCATCAATTGGGCTTTTGCAAATTATCCCATCATCGACCTTAAAAAGGAGCTAATGATCTTCAAATATGGAGAGGTCTGGGTCACTCAGCCTCTCGACCCGTACCAAGGCCTGAGATATAAAGAAACGGTGGATAACCGGGAGGATGCGCAGATGTTGGACAACCTTTATCAGATGATAGCAGGGAAGCGGGAGGACTATATTAACCCGGCCGCGACCGGCTCAGTCAACTGGTGCAGTGTCCAGAGCTCGGAGCTGGGATCGGAACTAGCCTGGGAAGATTGGCAGCAAGGTGGATATGAGACCAACACGTGGAGGTGTGCCAACATTGCTCGAGTCTGGTGGATTGGCGTGGAGATCAGGGAGTATCCCACCCTGTCGAACATGCAAGCCATCAATACCTTTATTGAAAAAGTAGAAGACGTGGTACCAGAAGGAAGCACGATACCTCTTTTGGACGTAGCGCTGCAGTCCATGTCAGCCAGGTGGTGGAAAAATCACCGCAAGACCCTATCGCGGTGGAGTTGTGTGGCGGAGGATTTGCGGGCACGGTTCAAAGAAGACGAAGGACCTTGTAGCAGGCACAGGTACCAAGGGACCTTCGATCCGAGGGAACACCTGAAAACCTGTGAGGAGTAGTGGAAAAGTATAAGGTACCCGAAAGAGTTGTGGGTACATCGATTCATCCAATCCTTAGATACCATCCCCCATGCGTGGTACTTAGGAGAAGAGCGGAAATGAGGGACCAGCTCCTGGCAGGAAGTCGCGAGAAAATTTGTTCGGTTCTTTTCCTTCGAAGGAGAGACAGAGATGGTGTCCCAGGCATTACAAGCTATCAAGGGGGTACTATTTCTCCATAATCGGGTGACTGACGGGAGCACCTTAGCATTACACCCTGAGGGTAGGCATGAGTTGGCTTGCCAACGGATCGATGGCGATCTAGACGATGATAGTCTGGAGGACCTAAGGCACCTGTACTTCTAAGAGAAGGAAGGTGAGCGAAACATCAAAGAGAAGCCGACCACTCAGGGCGTCCATCTACTCCCGCTGAAGACAAAGAAGTTGAACATCGGTACGGAGGACAAACCCAAACTAGCTACGGTTGGAGACTACTGGGACGAGGAGACGAAAATGGAAATTGTCATCCTTCTCCAGGAATACGAAGACCTATTTCCATCTTCGGTTGCCGATTTGAAGGGAATCAAAGGTGACCTCGGAGAAATGTGTATTGTGCTGAAACTGGACGCAAGGCCCGTGAAGCATCGGCCCTATTGGTTGAACCCATGGATCAAAGAAAAGGTCAAGATGGAGATCGATAAGATGTTGGCAGTAGGTCTAATCTTTCCTGTGGAAGAAGCAGAGTGGGTGAGTCCTATCGTCATTCTGAATAAGAAGGACAAGTCCGAAATCTGAGTCTATGTTGATTACCGAAGTCTAAACAACGCCTGCATCCATGATCCGTTTCCCACTCCATTCAGCGACGAAGTATTAGATAATAATGTGGGAAATGAAGCTTACTCCTTCACTGACGGATTTTCGGGCTATCATCAGGTGCGCATTGCGAAAGAGGACAAAAAGAAGATGACATTCACCATCGAGTGGGGATCGTTTTCATACCACGTGATGTCGTTCGGATTGAAGAATGCCCCGGCCGTGTTTTCCCGGATCGTCATCGCTGCTTTCCGGGAGTATATCCACAAGATCCTGGAAGTCTACATGGACGATTGGACCATATACAGTTTGCTGAAGAACCACGCCACCCTGTTATGTATCATGTTTGATCGGTGTCGACAGTTGCAGATTTCCTTGAACTTGAAGAAATGCATTTTTTCAGTTCCTTTTGACACGTTGTTAGGACACGTGGTGTGTAAGCAGGGGGTCTGCTTCGACCCCACCAAGGTAGCCATGATCGTTTACATGGAAACCCCTAAAACGGTGAAGAAGTTGCAGGCACTGCTAGGGCACACGAGTTACTATAGACGGTTTATCCGAAATTATGTGAAGATCAATGCTCCCCTTGAAAAGCTACTGCGGAAGTCAGAAGTATTCTAGTCGACAGTGGAGTGTCGGATGGCCCTGGACACTTTGAAGGAAAAGCTGGCGACGACGCCTATTCTGGTTCACCCAGATTGAGATAAGCAGTTCCACGTGCACATTGACGCTTCCAGTATTGCGCTTGGGGTTGTCTTGGCGCAACTCGGGGAGACGACGGTTGACCACCCAGTTTACTTCGCCAGCCAAAAACTCTCTAACGCAGAGCGGAACTACACCACGACCAAGCAGGAGGCCCTTGCGATGGTGTATTCACTCCAGAAGTTCCGCCACTATCTTCTGGGAGGTAAGTTCAAGTTCTTTACGGATCATTCTGCATTAAAGTACCTGGTCAATAAGCCCGTTTTGGAAGGACAGATCTGTCGGTGGCTCTTACTCTTCCCAGAATTTACATTCTAAGTGATCGTCAAGCTTGGGAGGTTGAACGTAGGACCCGATCATTTATCTGTTGAATCTTTGATTAAACTGAGAGGGGGGGGTGAATCAGTTTAATACATGCATTAGCCTTTTAAATTTTCACCAGAGTTATTTACAACTTTAATATGTGAACAATCTTATTTGCAGCCAATATTAATTTATTGTGACACCATACTTAAGTTGAAAGCAGCAAGAAATTAAGCAGATTGAAATAATCACATCAACACATAAGAAGCACACATATAGACAGCAGATGTAAGTGGAAACCCATAAAGGGAGAAAACCACATCTTATTATTGTTGTGATGCAAAGGCAAGCTCCAACTCCCTCTCACCACTGTTTTTCTGCAGGCACCAACCTACAGGAGGCTCCAACCTCAATTCTGCAAGCTACAACTTGCAAGGAAACACCAACTCCCTTCAATTTTCTGCAGGCACCAACCTACAGGAGGCTCCAACCTCAGTCAGCTACAACTGACAGCTATCAAGCTTCAACTTGATAGGGAAGCTCCAACTTCCTCAATTTCACAAACTGAATGTTTGCTGATTTACCTCTGATATCAGCTCTGTTCTGTAGCTCCTCTTTCTGCTCTTCTTTTCTTGATCTTCTCTGCTTCACTCTTCTGTATTCTGCCTTCTCTTTCTTTACTCTTACCTCTGCTCCAAAAAAAAAAAAACTTCTTCTGCATATCAAGATGATATTATTTATAGATTTCCTCACATGACTGTTTGTATTCTACTTGGAATTTGAAATGGAAAGTCATGTCTCTTTGCCTTCTGCCTTCTCACTCCTTTTATCAGCTTACTCAGAAATTATAACTGTAGGTGTCAATTTTAACATTACAGTGGGAGTTTGTTTTCTCTCGGAGACTTGCCAATGCATCACAAACAATAAAAATGATTAAAACATTTACATTCGAATTACAATGTGAACTCCAGCTCACTCATTTTGTCTCTTGGCTTGCTGCGCATTTGTCTTTTCTCTAACTGTCTCTTTGTCCCTTTCTCTTCTCTGTATGCCTTTCTGTTTATGGCTGCTGCGTAACTTCTGAATTTATGAACTGCATTTTTATTTTATTTTTATACCAGCGCTTTATATATAAATGAATCTGCTGACTGTAATTCAATCCTTTACACGCAGCAAGTGTCTTGTTGACGTGGCGAGTTCCGCAGGCCGGAACATACATATATTACAATTGCATTACATTAATAATCGCCCTCCCATTAAGCTGAGGCCCGTGGGTCTACAGACCACGCGACATGTTTTAATACAACCGCAACCACTTTATATATATATATATATATATATATTTATATATAACAGCGCCTTCACAAATTTCCGTTTGCGATTAGAACTGGAACTCAAAACACTTGTTAATCATAGTTAATAAGCCCATCAGGTCCGGGCTTCAATCGCAACGTTTTACAAAGTCGTGCGATCAATCGGAGAGTTCCGATTATGATTGAGATTCCGGATGCGATTTGCATATATCAACTCCCGCTTATAACACGATCGGGTCCGCCGTTTCAATCGCAGCATTTTACAAAGTCGTGCGATCAATCGTAGAGTTCCCATTGCGATTGAGATTTCGGATGCGATTAGCAATTAACTGTGGTACATAACTCGATCGGGTCCGCCACTTCAATCGCAGCGTTTTACAAAGTCATGCGATTGGAACTCGGATGCGATTAGCAATTAACTGTGGTGCATAACTCGATCGGGTCTGCCACTTCAATCGCAATCGCAACTTTTTGTTGCGATGTTACGCTGCCCTTGCGATCTCCGATTGCGATTGGATGAGGGTCCCACTTTATATTACTTCCTTTCCATTGATCATAACACGCTCCACTTTAATATATATCAATGTATATGCCTTGGACCATTGGAACATATGTAATGCGCTCTATGTATACTCCTACGTGGGTAGCGATTCCTGGAATGAGATTTGTTTTATGTATCCTTCCGCCTGGGGTTATGCGATTCCCGGAATTTTCTGTGTTATTTGCATTACATTGCTGCTGGAGTTAAGCGATTCCCGGAATAAGTTTTGTATATGTTTATATATATTCTTTGCCGCTGGAGTGAAGCGATTCCCAGAATTTTATAACGGCTCTGCTTCTGTCTCTGACTCTGTCTCTGCTGCTCCTGTCGCTCTGCCTCTGCCTCTATTGCTAAGATAACGGTTCTGCCTCTATTATATTCGTTTCCTCTGCCTTCATTTGCTTCTTTGCTGCCTCTTTGCTTCAGTGCTGCCTCCTTTGCCATCAATGACAACATTTCCAACGGTCTCCCCCTTTGGCATTGATGGCAATCCACTTTCTCTGTTTGCTTTCTCTTTCTCTTGTTGCTTGCTCTTTATGTTTGCCTGCTCTTCCTCCTGTTGTTTGTTCTTCCTCCCCCTTTGACATCAATGGCAAAGGACGATGCCTCATCTCTCCGTATGGGCTCTGTCGTTGTACTTCCTTTTTCTGAGTTACGTTTAGGTCCTCTTCAGCTGAAATTGTACTATGCTGCTCCAGAGTGATGTATGAAACTTGTTGAGAGAACGCTTTGGTTTTAATAGTTGTATCATGCTGCTCTGTTTCATATTTGTAGTGCTTGTAAGCCGATACCATATAGTGAGCCGATATCATGCTGCTCTGTTTTATATGCTGCTCTATACCATTGCTCTGTTTTATGATAATGCTGAATGCTTATAGTGCTGAATGCGTGCTAGAACTTGCTTCTGAATGAACACTGAATGCTTATACTGCTAATGCTGCCGAAAGCTTATAATGCTGAATGCGTGCTAGAATTTGTTGCTTCTGAATGCCGATAATACTGTTAATGTTGATCTTGTGGACTTGTTTTATGCTTATCTTGCTGGCTGGTCTCCCCCTGGAATGATATCTTCATTTTGTTCTCCCCCTGAAGTTGTGCATTCTATTCATATTAGAGAGTAGCATCTGCTGATACTACCCCTATTTTATCTCTCAAGTATTGAAATGGTTCTCTAGCAAGAGGTTTGGTAAATATATCAGCTGTCTGTTCTTTCGTTGGTACATATTCCAGCTTTACTATTTTCAGAGCCACTTGTTCTCGGAGGAAATGATACTTTATTGGTATATGTTTGGTTTTTGAATGAAGCACAGGATTTTTAGATATACTTATAGCACTTGTATTGTCACATTTGATTGGAATAGGTTCATCAATGCTTACCTTCATGTCTTGAAGAGTTTGCTTCATCCACATGACTTGTGTACAACATGTTGCTGCTGCTATATATTCGGCTTCAGCTGTAGACAGAGAGATGGATGTTTGTTTCTTGCTTAGCCATGCAACTAGGCTTTCTCCTAGATAGAATGCACCTCCACTTGTACTCTTCCTATTATCCATACAGCTGGCCCAATCTGCATCTCTGTATGCTGATAAAGTGAAGTTTTTGCTTTTAGGATACCAAAGTCCATATTGTATTGTTCCTTGTAGATATCTGAATATTCTTTTGACTGCCAGAAGATGGTTTTGTTTAGGTGCTGCTTGATATCTAGCCACTAATCCTACTGCTAGCATGATGTCTGGTCTTGATGCAGTCAGATACAATAGACTTCCAATCTTTGATCTGTAAAGTCCTTGATCTATGTCAGCAGACCCATCATTAGCACACAGCTTGCAACCTGTGGTCATGGGAGTTGACACAGGTTTGCAGTCCTCCATTTTGAACTTTTTCAACATTTCTTTTATGTATTTTTCTTGTGAAATAAATGTACCTGTGTTCTTTTGCTGAATTTGTAGTCCCAAGTAGAAACTGAGCTCTCCAATCATAGACATTTCAAACTCTGTTTTCATTTCATCGGCAAACCCTTTTGCTAGTTCATCTTTGTTGCTTCCAAACATAATGTCATCAACATATACTACAACAATCAGGAGTTCATCTTCATGGGCTTTTATGTATAGATTTCTGTCTACTCCACCTCTCCTAAAGCCCTGTTTTTGAAAATGTTTGTCCAGTCTTGAGTACCAAGCATGAGGAGCCTGTTTCAGTCCATATAGGGCCTTCTTCAGTATGCACACATAGTCTTCTTTGTCTGTCAATGAGAATCCTTCTGGTTGTTCCATGTACACTTCTTCTTCTAGATCTCCATTAAGAAAAGCAGACTTTACATCCATTTGATATACCTTGAAGTCTTGGTAGCATGCAAATGCCAGGAACATTCTGATAGCCTCCATTCTGGCTACAGGTGCAAATGTTTCATCATAGTCAAGTCCTTTAATTTGTGAGTATCCTTTGCAGACCAGCCTGGCTTTATTCCTAATTACTTGTCCTTGCTCATTCATTTTGTTTTTGAATACCCATTTTGAACCAATGATATTTTTCTCAATAGGTCTAGGAACTAGTTCCCAGGTATTGTTCTTCTCAATTTGATCTAATTCTTCATTCATTGCTTTTACCCAATACTTGTCCTTGCTGGCTTCTTCAAATTTCTTTGGCTCTATTTGTGATAACATGGCTATGTATACTTCTTATGTTTGTTCTGTTAGCTGCCTTCTTGTCTGGACTCCTGCTTTCTTGTCTCCTATGATCTGATCTTCAGGATGATTCTTCTAAGTGTATCTTGAGGGGGTTTTCGAGCTCAGCTCTGCATTATCTGTTGTCTTGCTTGTTTCATCATCATCCTTGTCTTCCTCTTCATGGTTGTCTGATGGACTGCAGCATTCTGTATTTCTTGTATTGTTTGGAAGTTCTTCATCAAATCTCACATCAACACTTTCAACTATCTTCCGAAGGATCTTTTTGTAGCACTTGTACCCTTTTCTTTTGGAAGCATATCCTAGAAAAATCCCTTCATCTGCTCTTGCATCAAATTTCCCAAGGTTTTCATCATTATTCTTTATGTAACACTTTCTACCAAAGATTCTGAAATGTTTGATTGAGGCTGGCTTTCCATGCCATAGTTCATAGGGAGTCTTGTCACTGCTTGGCCTTAAGTGAGCTTTATTAAGGATATGTACTGCTGTGTGCACTGCTTCTGCCCAGAAGGTTTGAGCAATATTATTCTCTTGCATCATAGCTCTTGTTATTTGTTGTACAGACCTGTTTTGTCTCTCTGCTACTCCATTCTGCTGAGGTGTCCCTGCAATAGTAAATTGTTGCTTTATTCCATGTTCATTACATAGGTCTACAAAGTCATAATCTGTGAATTCTCCTCCTCTGTCTGATCTGATACATTTCAACTTGCATCCAGTTTGATTTTCTGCTAATGCTTTGAATATCTTAAATTTTTCCAATGCTTCTGATTTATTTTTGAGAAAGGCAACCCATGTCATTCTGGAAAAGTCATCTATTATCAGCATGAAATAGGATTCTCCACTTGGTGTTCTAGTTCTAGCAGGTCCACACGGGTCCATGTGCACAAGCTGGAGTGGTCTTCTTGTTGACAGCTCCTCTTTAGATTTAAAGGTTGTGCGAGTCTGTTTCCCCAATTGACAAGATTTGCATATAGTACTTGAAGGCCTTTTTATTTCTGGCATATCTTTGACAGCTTTCTTCTTGCTCAATCTGATGATATGGTCAAAGCTGAGATGTCCCAATCTCCTATGCCACAACCATGACTCCTCAAGTTTGCTAAGATGGCAGGCTTCATCTTCCTCTTTCACTATGTACACATTACTTTCTGTTCAAACACCTTTGAGTAGAGTTTTTCCTGTTGTGCTTGATCTGACTACACAATCTTGTGCTCTAAAGAGAACTTCACAGCCTTTATCACACATCTGACTGACACTCAGTAAATTTTCTTTCAGCCCATCTACATATAATACATCTTGGGCCTTTCCTCTGCCATTGTCTATGCTGACTGATCCCTTTCCCTTGATCTTTCCTGATTTGTCATTTCCAAAAGTGACATTGCCCGATTTCCTTTCGTCAAGAGTTAAAAACTTGTTTTTATCTCCTGTCATGTGTTTAGAGCAGCCACTATCCAAATGCCATTGACTCTTCAAATCTTAAGCAGTTAAAGCGAAGTCACATTTATTTGCCTTCTTTATCCACTGGAGGCCCCCTTTTGTTTGGTATCTTTTGTGAGGTGATGAATTATATCCCTCTAGAGAACACTTGGAAGATATATGCCCAATTTGATTGCATATACAACATTTGATTATAGTTTTTGCGGAATTGTGAGCATGAACAAAATTGCTTTGACTCATAAACCTCCTTGAGGTATTGAACATCAGTCTTTGTCCATACTTTCTACATTTAATAATTCTATGGCCAAAATCCTTACAATAAAAACAATAACCATTGAAATTACTTGCATACCTGATGTAAGGTTGTCTCTTCCATGCTTGCCTCTTTTGCTGGTTTGAATCATTCCTCCTTGCATGACAATATGGAGCAATGTGTCCCTGCTTGTGGAAGACATAACAGGTGGCATTCTTCATAGGAGGGAAGAATCTCCTTTGATGGCTTCCAAATTTGACATACTCAGGAGCATATGATCCTTTTTCTGTTATCTTAGTAGTTATTGCATTCTTTGTTACTAGAGGTTTCTTCTGCTCTCTGTCTCTCTTATTGCAGATTTATTCTTTTGTAGGAATTATTTGAGCTACTTCCTCATCCTTCTTTTCTTTTACAAAAATAATCTCTCTGTCAACCTTTTCTTTTCCTTTACTTGATTCTCCTTCGTAGCCTATTCCAGTCTTTATCATAGGGGATCTTTGAGCAACCAAAATTTCATTCAACTTAATAGAGCTTGTTTTTTGAGAAGGGTATATAGAAACTTTCTGTTGAGCATTTTCTAATTTCTTTCTCAGACACAGAATTTCTTCTTCCAACTTCTCTTGTTCTCGAGATTTATCTTTGATTTGCTGAAGTAACATATCTTCTATCTTCTTGGCTTCTTCAAGCTTTACCTTCAGCTGCATGAGGACTTCTGAATTTTGTTCTTCTTTCACACATTTTAGGAGAATCTCTTTTTGTTTTTTGCATTTTAGTTTGAGTCTGTCAATCTCCTCCAGAGCACTTCTTAGCTCCCCCTCAAGGTCTACTTCCCCTTCTTCTTCTTCATCTTCTAGTAGGAGTCCCTCAAGATATTCTATAGCCATCAATATAAATTCTGAGGTTCCTTCTTCACTTGAGGGTTCATCTGAGTCTTCAGATGCACTGTTGTCTTGGTGAGCATAAAAGGATTTTCTGCTGAATTTCTTTCCTTTCTGCCAGTTCTTTGATGTGTCTTTCTCTGATTCTTGAGCTTGATTTCTTACTTTCTTGTGAGGACATTTAGCAGCATAATGTCCAACTCTTCCACAGTTAAAGCATTTGAAGGCAAGTTTACCTTTGTATCTACCTGAGCCTCTATCCAATTTCTTGACAAATTTAGCCTCTTCTTCATCAGAGCAGGAGCATATGTCTTCCTTTTCTTCTTTCTTCTTTTCTGTTTTGAATGCTGCCTCCCTTGTGCTTGACTTCTTCTGTGGGAGCCTCATCTCATATGTTGTAAGATTTCCTAGTAGCTGATTCATGGTCAATGTCTCCCAATTCGCTGTCTCTTCTATTGCAGATACCTTGGGATTAAATCTGGATGGGAGTGATCTTAGAATCTTTTGCACAACTATACTTTATGGTATGGTTTCTCCAAGAGCTTTCACATTGTTAACAATTTCTGCAACTTTTAAGAAGAAGTTGCCAACATCTTCATCATCATTCATTTTTAAGTTTTCAAACTAGGCTCTATATACTTGAAGTTTGGCAGTCTTTACTTTCTGGTCTCCCTCATGTATGCCTTCAAGAGTATCCCAAATTTTCTTGGCAGTGTCTTTGTGCATTACTTTAATAAACTCTGCTTCACATAATCCATTCAGGATGGCATTCATGGCTTTTTCATTAGCTACAAATCTTTCTTTAACTTCTTTTTATGTATCAGTTGATTTCGGGGCATATCCTAATTCCACAGGAGCCCAGACTTCTATTCCTTGAGACATTATGTATGTCTTCATTCTGATTTTCCAGAAAGCATAATTTTCACCAGTGAATAAAGGGGCTTTATTGGTTGAGCATCCTTCTTTACTAGCCATCTTGGGAACCTAGGATCTCCTTTCAGTTGTTAGACTTGTACAAAGGAACTTGGCTCTGATACCAATTGTTGAATCTTTGATTAAACTGAGAGGGGGGGGGTGAATCAGTTTAATACATGCATTAGCCTTTTAAATTTTCACCAGAGTTATTTACAGCTTTAATATGTGAACAATCTTATTTGCAGCCAATATTAATTTATTGTGATACCATACTTAAGTTGAAAGCAGCAAGAAATTAAGCAGATTGAAATAATCACATCAACACATAAGAAGCACACATAGAGACAGCAGATGTAAGTGGAAACCCATAAAGGGAGAAAACCACATCTTATTATTGTTGTGAGGCAAAGGCAAGCTCCAACTCCCTCTCACCACTGTTTTCTGTAGGCACCAACCTACATGAGGCTCTATCCTCAATTCTGCAAGCTACAACTTGCAAGGAAGCACCAACTCCCTTCAATTTTCTGCAGGCACCAACCTACAGGAGGCTCCAACCTCAGTCAGCTACAACTGACAGCTATCAAGCTTCAACTTGATAGGGAAGCTCCAACTTCCTCAATTTAACAAACTGAATGTTTGCTGATTTACCTCTGATATCAGCTCTGTTCAGTAGCTCCTCTTTCTGCTCTTCTTTTCTTGATCTTCTCTGCTTCACTCTTCTGTATTCTGCCTTCTCTTTCTTTACTCTCACCTCTGCTCTCAAAAAAACTCTCTCTGCATATCAAGATGATATTATTTATAGATTTCCTCACATGACTGTTTGTATTCTGCTTGGAATTCGAAATGGAAAGTCATGTCTCTTTGCCTTCTGCCTTCTCACTCCTTTTATCAGCTTACTAAGAAATTATAACTGTAGGTGTCAATTTTAACATTACAGTGGGAGTTTATTTTCTCTCGGAGACTTGCCAATGCATCACAAACAATAAAAACGATTAAAACATTTACATTCGAATTACAATGTGAACTCCAGATCACTCATTTTGTCTCTTGGCTTGCTGCGCATCTGTCTTTTCTCTAACTGTCTCTTTGTCCCTTTCTCTTCTCTGTATGCCTTTCTGTTTATGGCTGCTGCGTAACTCCTGAATTTATGAACTGCATTTTTATTTTATTTTTATACCCGCGCTTTATATATAAATGAATCTACTGACTGTAATTCAATCCTTTACACGCAGCAAGTGTCTTGTTGATGTGGCGAGTTCCGCAGGCCGGAACATACATATATTACAATTGCATTACATTAATAATCGCCCTCCCGTTAAGCTGAGGCCCGTGGCTCTACAGACCACGCGGCATGTTTTAATACAACCGCAACCACTTTTTATATATATATATATTTATATATAACAGTGCCTTCACAAATTTCCATTTGCGATTAGAACTGGAACTCAAAACACTTGTTAATCATAGTTAATAAGCCCATCGGGTCCGGGCTTCAATCGCAACGTTTTACAAAGTCGTGCGATCAATCGGAGAGTTCCGATTACGATTGAGATTCCGGATGCGATGGGCACTCATATCAACTCCGCTTCTCTTTCTGATCGGAGTCAGCCATTTCAATCGCGGTGTTTTACAAAGTGTACGTCAATCGTAAGTTCCGGTGCGATTGAATTTGGATCTGATATAGTCGCATGGTACATAACCGATCGGGTCCGCCACTTCAGCCCGCAGCATTTTACAAGTCGTGCGATTGGAGCACAAGTCTGAATTAACAATTAACTGTAATTCATAACACGATCGGGTCCGCAGTTCCATTCGCTATCAAACAACACTACTGTTCTTGATGTTAGTTGCCACTAGATCTCCGATTGCGATTGGATGAGGGTCCCACTTTATATTACTTCCTTTCCATTGATCATAACACGCTCCACTTTAATATATCAATGTATATGCCTTGGACCATTGGAACATATGTAATGCGCTCTATGTATACTCCTGCGTGGGTAGCGATTCCCGGAATGAGATTTGTTTTATGTATCCTTCCGCCTGGGTTATGCGATTCCTGGAATTTTCTGTGTTATTTGCATTACATTGCTGCTGGAGTTAAGCGATTCCCGGAATAAGTTTTGTATATGTTTATATATATTCTTTGCCGCCAGAGTGAAGCGATTCCCGGAATTTTATAACGGCTCTGCTTCTGTCTCTGACTCTGTCTCTGCTGCTCCTGTCGCTCTGCCTCTGCCTCTATTGCTGAGATAACAGTTCTGCCTCTATTATATTCGTTTCCTCTGTCTTCATTTGCTTCTTTGCTGCCTCTTTGCTTCAGCGCTGCCTCCTTTGCCATCAATGACAACATTTCCAACATTATCTTAGTTGGAAACAGGGGAGAACAATGACTCTCTTGATGATGAGCTGCCGGATGCTGATCTTTTCTGCATCGAAGTCGTACCTGATTATTTGGCCAATATTGCAACTTATTTGACCACGGGGCAGTGCCCTCAGCACCATACCCCGCTCCAGAAGCGGCACTTGGTCGTTTGCGCTGCTGAATATCAACTGATTGCAAGGCAGCTATAAAAACTGGGCCTCGATGAGGTTCTGCGCAGATGTATACTCAACCACGAACGTGAAGCCGTAATGTGGGAATGCCACAGCGGTGTTGCGGGCGGGCATGTGGGGGCAAAACCCACTGCCAGGAAGGTGCTCCAAGCTGGCCTATGGTGGCCAACGGTCCACGCCGATTGTAAGATATTTGTTAAGAAATGCGATGTCTGTCAGTGAATGGGGAGGCCCTCTCACCGAGACGAGCTTCCGCTACACCCGGTGCATGTGTTGCGGCCTTTCGAGAAGTGGGTTGTTGACTTCGTAGGTCCCATAGCCCCGATAGCCCAGCATTCCAAGGCCCGGTACATCATTACCACAACTGACTACCTCACCAGGTGGGCAGAGGAAACGGCGGTACGGGACTACACGGTGGATACAGTAGCACAGTTCATCTTTGAACACATCATCAGACGGTTTGGCTGCCCGCAAAGTTTAACCAGTGATCAGGGTACGCATTTCATTAATGACACGGTCAAATCGCTACTAGACACATTCATGATTCAACATCACAAAAGCAGCTCGTACCACCCGCAAGCCAATGGCACTGTTGAAACATTCAACAAAATCCTTGAAAAGGGCTTAAAAAAGATATGCAATGCCTAGCGGGATGACTGGGATGAGCGGCTACCAACTACACTATGGGCCTACCGAACTACGGTGAAGTGCTTGACCAATCAGACACCGTTCCAGCTGGTGTATGGCCATGAGGCTGTGATTCCCGCCGAGTTCACCGTAACGAGCCTTTTGATTTCCACATCCCTCCAGTTCTCAGAAGAGGAGTCGCTACAGGAGCGCCTCCATGAATTACAAGAACTGGATGAGGCCCGGTTTCTGGCCGAATTTTACCAGAACGTTCAGAAGGAAAGGCAGAAAGCGTGGCACGACCGCCACATCAAGAACAAAATGTTCTAGGTTGGAGGAAAGGTCCTGTTATACGATAGCAAGTTTCAAAAGTTCCCAGGAAAACTACAGATGCACTGGTTGGGACCTTACTTCTTCGTTGAGGTTAGAGATTCCGGAGCCATTCAATTGACTCAGCTGGACAGTACTGTTTTACCTAGGTGGGTGAATGGCGCATGCCTAAAACCCTACCAGGAATAATTTTCTTTCACCCTTCATCAATAACACTCGCAACCGAGAGAAATCGTAGAGTATTGTATCTGAATAACTCTCCCGCAATCGAGATGAGCATAGGTAGTATTTCTTGTTCATGCATAGCTGTTAATAACCGCTCTGTTGCGGGGACCGCACCACTACCGACTGTGGTCGGGGAGGGGCGTGTCCAACATGTCATCCCCGTAGGATCAATAAACGTGTCAATGTCAGTCCATGTCATTTCAATTAGTACTTGTGTTAGTCCGTAGGATTGTCTATATTCGCAGCATAAATTACCATAATTATAAGTAACCTCACAATAATCATTTTTCCATAATTCGCAGTAACCTCAGCCGTCGGGTCCGCCCATTTCCCCATGCCACCATCAGTAACTGTCAGAATACACCTTAGCACATGATTGATCGCTCGATTATCGCCGAGAATAATGCCAGAAATAATTAACTCGTTATGGGGTCTCATCAACCTCACTCGTGCCAGGTAATTACATAACTTGCATGGAAAAAAGCATGAGAATGTCGGAGCAGTTAGAATTAGAAATTGAAGCAGAACTAGAGCAACTGAAGTATCCAGACGCACAGCACCAAGAGAAGACGCCGAGACGAATTCTGCAAGTTTATCAATGCTGGGCAAAGATGCCGAAAGCCAACCCAACAGTCCTCGAACCGGAGCTCGACAACAGAATTCATAAGACAGAGTCCCTCATCGGGAAATACGACAATGCGGCCCTCATAGATGCAGACCTCTCGGACTCTGTCGAGTTCTCGGCACTCAACTGGTAGTTGTATATGGAACATTACTTCATAGCCGCCGGGCACTCAGCAAACAGAATTTTACCATAGTTCCGGGGCCTGTAGCAATCTTCTCTCCTAAACTTGAGAAATCTTTCTGTCTTCAGGACCATAGGACCGGCTATGCAGTGCACCAAGTTCTTGCTCAGCCGCATCCAAAATGGGTCCTTGTGGCTGAATAAGGAAATTCCCATTCATGCTGAGGATATCCACCGGCTTACAGGGCTTTCGCAGAATGGCGCGGATGTCTCGACTGCAGGTCAGACTACTTCCAAGCGAGCGAGGAAGTCGGGAGGCGCCAACTACTATTTCAAATATGGCACGTGATGGGGAGGGAAAGGAGCGAAGATAGAGCTTATCAATAAGCCCGAAATCAAGTTCACATGCTACCTCATTGCCAGTAAGACAATGAGGCACTACACAAAGGGAGAATGCACCTTGGATACTATCTCCATTGCAGAGCACTGCGTTCAGGGTGCCAAGTTGAACTGGTGCTCCTTCTTGTTGAGGGAGCTGTTTGACGCGTGCGAAGAAAACTACAAGCGGGCTACAAGCTTCATTTACAGATATCTAATAGTTGCATTTGCCATGTGGAAGTGGCACACTCCGCTCGTCAGGTTACCAGTGGAAATACTAGAGGGCCAGCCTCTAGCCATGAAGTACATCCCGTGGAAGGTGTCGGGGGATCCCAACACCAAAAAAGTGAATGCAGAGGCATTTCAGACCTGGTATGGGTTAATGACGGACGTGGTAACCAACCAGCAAAGGGTGCCCAGGAACCTGCTAGATGAGTACAGCGAGCAAGTCTGGTTCAGGGTCAGTCACATGCATACTTACCTCCGACCTACTTGCATGCCGGAGGACACCTTTCACATGAAGTCGCTGAAGTTCCAGCTTGAAGATACCGCTTTCCACAATGATTTTTTTTCGTGGTCGGGGGTCGCGATGGAAATCCGCAATGGGGTACCCATTTACACATTTGAGCGGATTTTACCACAACAACAACCTGTCGAGAAGGATGCAGAGGCAACACAACAGGAACCCACTGTGTCGCTCGCCCCCCTCATCCGCCACTTAAACACACAGGTACGCAGTTTTAATGCGGCAACCAAGGTCGTCTCAAGCGGTGCCGTTCCTTTTCCTTTACTTTCCGAGTTCCAGATTTCTCGCTCTACATCGCACCCCGACACAACTCCCCTCACCTCCCCCATCCCTTCCATTTTATTTACTTCTTCAAGCCCGATCATGACCCCGATGGGGGAGAAGAACAAGTCCATAGATCTATTAGAAGCTCCTCAGGCCAAGCGGGCCCGCACCATTGAAGTGAGTTCGGTGGTGGACCTCACTGAGGAGGATCCACCACTGCCACCGAGTACAGGGGTGCCGATACAGGAAGAACCACTCATTGAACCCTCCAAGTTCATCAACATTCACCTTCCACCACCACGCACCGTTCCACCTCCACCTACCACTTCATCCGCTCCATCTGCCACCGTGTTAGACCCAATCATCCATGAACTCCTTAATGGGGACCACGGGGCCAAGGTTGACTCCAGTACTACAGCCGTAGTACCACCGGTCAACCTCACCGGGGAACCCCAAGTTTCTTTGTCGATATCATTACACAAATGGCACAAATTGTTGCCGACTCAGCTGGGGCTTAGCCTGAGCCTAATGTACCTCCACAAACTGTCAATACAGATCAGCAGGAGTGGCCGGACTTGAATATGGCCGACTCAGCGCCTCATCGGACCCCGTGGCCATCCCCTTCAGAGCATTCTACTCGATTAGTTGCTAGTGGGAAACCCTTGCAGGAAAGGAGGCCAGACCAAGGCACTTCGGGGGTCACCAATGTAGAAACATTGGGTACAACTCAGCTGTACCTCTTTATCTAGAGGCCAGCCCATCAAGCCGAAAGGCTTCATTCTGAACTGCAGCAAAGGTGTGACGAATAGCAGCAGCAGATCACCGCGCTTACTAAACAGCGTGAACAGCTCATAACCGCACAGGGGCAGCTGCAAGTTCAGATCAACGAATTTGCCAAGGTGTTTTCTGAATTATGGCCAACCATCAAGGCTCATTACACGCAGCTGCCTGCAAATGTACCAGAGACAAGTATTGTAGAACAGGCCCTCCACAAGGAAAATGTGGAGCTCCACGCAGCGTTAGTAGCACAGCCAGTGCTGCCCGATCCAAAGGCAGTTTATACAGCACAAATTGCCAAAAGGCAAGGCCAGGTCCACCAGATGCAGGAAACTCTCAACTCTGCAGCGCGCGATGCTTACGGCCTCTTGAAGGGTCTTCAGGAGTGCTCAATGGCCCTTACATTCAAAACACATCCAATTTTAGCACAGCTGGAGAAAAATTCGAGGGAAACCTATGAGGCCATGGACCCCGCATGATTGGACTAGCTATACGCCGAGGCGGATGCTCTAGAGCTGCAGATTCAGAAAACAGAGGCCAGCTCAGAAATGGCCAAACAAGTAATTCTTGAGCTCTGCCCGCCCCTCCAACGCAGCGCCAGGACAATGCAGCAGCTCGCTGCCAACGCTGAAACCCAAATCAGCATGGTGTTCGGGGCTATACCAGTGCATGTAGAGGAGGCAATTGTCACCAAGATCGCTGAAGAGACAAATTCATTGTTACATGGGTGGCAGCAAGCTGTGATGACCTTCAATGAGCTCAAGGCTACAGTGTTCAACAAAGTCCCAGAGTTGGGGCCCTTGTTTGGACAACAGGTTGAAGGCGCACAACAAGAACAGGGCACAGGGTCCAGCGAGGCGATGGAGATAGAAACAATGATTTGTGATTGACTGGGGACGAGTCAAGAAACTGTGGTCGGGGCCTGTTGGGGCCCTTGTTTTGAATACTTGTTTTGAATGTTTTGAATTTTGAAGAAAGAACAGATTTTTGGGTTGCAGAATGACACATGGCAGTCACAACCAAGTCGCAACTACAGTGAGTAGCAGAGCTACCGAGGTTGCGAGGAAGCAAGAGATAGCTGAAGAAATCAGAAGCATAAGCGCAGATGGAGAAAAGATACAGTGAAATACAAAAAGCAGAACTCATAGATAACAAGAGAGAATCCGCAAGCCACTGAAGAATAACACAAGAGGAAATAGTAGTTGCGATGGCAGGTGAATAAATAGCAGTCACCCGCTCGAAAGAAGAGACGAATGTGAAAGAAGAGACGAATGCAGAAGAAACTAAAGAGGATTGAGCAGATGCTGTAGCGGGAATCCATTCCGAGCATGATATCTCTGTAGTTCCTAGGCTCCTCTTATCTATCTTTCTATCCTATAAGATATCTGTGACAGAGTTGTAAAGCTCTTACTGTGGAAGCGATGTAACTATGGATTTCGTTGAAGATTATCAATATACTTGCAGGTTGCTGTCTTATTCTATGTGTTATGTGCATGCATGATGTCTGTGATGTCTTAAAATTTTATTTTCTTAAAACCTATTCAATCTTCTGAATGTTCTTGCGTATATAATGATGTTGATACAATCAATTTTGTGTTAACTATGAGTTTCAGATCCCTCCATTCCCATTGATCTATTCCCCTTCTGCATGTGGTCTCGGCACGCCTCGGGTGAGACTCTCTGCTCTCTGTAGTAGGGTGACAATGTCGGCGTGGTTCTAGACTACAGCGGATACCCTTGTTGGCTCCTACCTCTGAACCTGGGTCTTGCCTGCGAGACCTGTTTCCTCACCAACACGGGCTAGTTGATTCATATGAAACACGAGGTTCAAGACAGGTGGAGACCTCACTGAGGCCTAGGAGAAACGAGGAATGATGAGGACCATAATCCCATGGAGTGTCCTCGAGAGACATGACCTGCACGATACTCTCGTCAGTCGGGAATGTCTCTTTCAAGGGATCATTTGAATCCCAAGAACCAAACTAGGGAGATTGCGTATATGTGTCGAGAGATGAAACCAATTTGTCGTTGGTTTTGGAAACAACCTCAAAAGCCAGAAGAATGCACTGATATATTTTTTCTGCATGACTGAGAGGCATAACATCACCAAATATTTCAAGATGGTCGGGACTAGGAACAATCCATGGACCGTGACCAGATGATATCATGTTGATAATGGCGACATTAGGAGGTGGGAGTGGAAAAATTCCGGTAAGGGACGAGTCCTTGAAAAGGCCTGGCTGAATGTTCTCATAGGAGGTAGAGGTATTCCCAACATATGGAATGTTGCCTATTGAAGAATCAGAGGAGAAGAATGCAAGCTAATCAAAGGTCATAATATTCCCTTGACGAGGAAAGTGGAGAACATGGAAGAGGGTGGAGACCATACAAACCATTGCATGGGTCCAACTGTGTCCAAGAAAGAGGTTATAATTTAGGTTCGCATCCACCACCTCCACTTACAAGCTCCCTATATTTTCCTCTAAGGGGATGGGCGGAGCTTTAAGAATATCGTACGACCAAGAACCTCTTCCAAATTGTTTGGCGACTGACTCAACGGAGGAGAGAAAATGTCTTTACAACAAATGATAGACATGATGAAGGCCGAAGGGCCTTCATCAACAATAGTCCTATGAATTATTTCCCCCATCACGGTAACTTGAATAAAGAATGCTACTTGATATGGGAGGTGAGGAACAAATTTCTCAAGATCGAAAGTGATAAGGTTGGAATCCATCAGATCAATGCCTCCAATGGCAGATAATAGTGCTTTTCATGGTGATGGATACGATTGAAGGACTTCCAATGCCGACATCATCGAAAGTGCCTAAGCTAAATCCTCTACAATTTTATAGTGATGAGCAGCTCAGGCGTTTGAATTATAAGAGGATTTCCAAAGAACGCCTTTTGGAGGTGGTTGGATTATGGAATCACTATTGGGTCTCTCGATCTGGAGAGAACCAGAACTAGAAGGTATGAAAAAGGAAGGATTATCTGTGGAATCCTATTCCATAGGACCTTTCGATGGATTCGAGTAATATTTCAGTGGTGTAGAAATAGAAATAGGTTTTGTGCCAGCCATAAAAACTTGGGAGCATCCAGATGATTGGGTTTGATCTACCATTTGCGTCTATTGGGATGGGAATGGTTCTTTCAATATGACCAAAGTATCAGGTGCGCCCTTGATTAGACGGGTAACTTCTTCACGTTGAGGACAATCATTGGTGTAATGGTCATCATCACATATCAAACAACGATATTTAGGCTTTCGTTTGGAAGTGTCATTAGCAGATGACTTATTTGAATCCTGTTTAGGGTTATCATATTTTTATTTTCCTTTTCCCTTTTTCTTACCTTTTGAGGATGTTTCTGCTGCAGTAGATTGGAAAACATTTACCTCAGAGGTTTTACTGGGATTCTTTTGGTTATTCGAAGGTTTGGATGGTGGAGTGGCAGCGATGGACTTAGACTTTGAAGAATCCTTGGGTGCACTACTATCATCATGGGCCACTGACCCAATAATGCCATCAAAAGGAGGCAAAGCAGAAGGTTGAGATGATGTCGCATCAGTTGAAGGTCATGGTGCGTTAGGTAGGATCTCATACAGGGTTCCATATTAGGAATAAACCAAATCTAGATATTGAGCGCGGGAGATGACTTCCTCTTCCGTCACACAACCACCCATGGTGTGATATTTTGTGATATTTGGTACAAAATATTCCGTGAACCATTCAGTCAAAAAATGATCTGAGATCTCTAATTTTATGAGACGACATCTGTGCCTCCATTCATGGATATGATCCGAAATATGGGTTGAAGTTGACTGTTGCAAGGATGTGATAAGGTGGGTGCCAGTTTCATACTGGACAGGTAACTAGAAGTGAGTGAGGAATGCCATGGTCATGGTGTTAAAATTGAAGAAGACACCTTAAGGGAGTTCAGTATACCATTTAGCCGCGACACCTATGAGAGTGAGCTAGAAAAGACATAGACGAATTGAATAGTCAACCCAAGAATTGGAAGAGCACCATAGGTGGTACGTCATGACATGGGCTTGGGGGTCTTCCCCAGACTTACCTTCAAAATTTTTGCAATCTCCCAGAATTGGTTGGAGCTGGTGACCAATGCAACATATGCTGGATGGGGTCATTTGTGAGCCTAGACACATTTAACAATTCCAATGTAGCCAAAAATGGCAAGGGAGGATGGTGTGGAGAAAACAATCATTGGAATTTACCCATATCAGGGTTACAACTAGGTTGATATAGATTATTCCCCCAATAGGGAGGATTTGGACGTGGATATGCATACTTCCCCCATGGTTGTTAAGGACCTTGTTGCAGCAGCTGCTGAACGTAGGGACACTATTAGGGCTGTTGTTAAGGCCCCTGTTGGGTTTGAAATTGCAGTACTTGCTGAACATAGGGTATAGCCTAAGGTCCTTGTTGAACATGAGGTCCATCTTGGGGTCCCGGTTGGGTCTGCTGGTACTGAGGGATCTGCTGATATTGAGTACCAGGGTGAGGCCCACGCCGGGATTGCTGGTACTGACCTTGCAGAATTTGATAGTATTGGACACGACGATTATTGGGGTGAGAACCAGTTGACCCAAAGGGATAATCAGACCATTTTGGCTGTATGGACCAAACTAAGGGTTAGTCACAATGGTACCCACTGAATGTTGGGGTTGTTGGATGTATTTTTGTGAGACATTTGGTTGAGGAACATACTGATACTACATATTCACCTGTTGAACATATTGATGAGGTATGATGGGTTGTTGAACATGTGGATATTGTATGTTTGGTTTTTGGAGATCGAGTTGATGAACCTGAGAATACTGAATGTGGTGTTGCTGATAGACAAATGAAGCTAAAGTAGGTTGACTGATCAATGGAGCAGTTCCTATGACAACGTTTTTCAGCTGTGAAAGCAATGTTCCACCCAAACTAGCATTAGGTTGTCCCACCCCCGAAACAGGTCCACATTTCAGATGCCCCCCACTCGAAAGTGGAGGTGTGTAAAGAGGATTTGATTGCCCCTGAGGCACAGATGAAACTTTATATTTTCCCCTCAATGGTGGAACCACAATAATTGTAGATAGTGATAGGGGGGTAGAAGATCCATTTGAAACATTCATTTGACCTATAGTCACTGTAGGTCAAAAATTAGGTTGAGATATGGCATCCATATTCGAAATGAATGGGTCGAAAGATGGGGGACTACCCGCTTACCAAATGGGATCCAGAAAAAAAAGATGTAGCTCTAGAAGATCCTAAAACAAGGCTTTCAAGAGAGGTATACCCATGCGGAAGCGAAGATATGACTTGACTAGAGGGTATTCTTGTCCGACTTCCTATATCTTGAGGAATGGTGACGTAAGGATAGCCTTCAGGAGGAAACATGGATGAAATGTCTTCTAGAATATGAGTTGCAGTGGTTTCCTATAAAGTGCTCTGAGGGTCACTTATGAATGGAATATCATCACTGTTAGATTCCATTTCAGGAGGAAACAATAGATGAGTAGTAGTGCGAGATGCTACTGGAGAAGCAGAAAGGGGAAAATAGGGTGCGTCAAAAGGACTATAAGCATGTTGAGGCAAGACCACTATCGGATCGAAGAGAAAATTTGGAGGAAATACCTTAAATTGTGCAGATAGTTTGGGACTTTCCGACTAAGGATCCTCAGATGACGATGAAAAAAATTTGTCAAGTGGTGGACGCGATGAAATAGGTTGTACACTTATGACAATTCCAAGTTCAGCACCTTGAGCTTCAAGGGGTCCAACTAGAAATTGGGGGACCTCAGGAGGAGGGTCTTGAGATCCTTCAAAAGAGGAAGGAGGTGAATCCGACGATTCAGCCACGATGACCTTGAAGGTAATATCAAAGAGAGAAAAGGTGAATCAATTATGAATAATTTAAAATTTAAAATTAACTAAGCAAAGATGAGGCCATAGAACTACACAGGTAAGATGTTATCGCGGTAAATTGAATTTATAAATTAAACAAAAAATAAATGAAAAAGGGTGAACTAGGCATAAAGGATTAACAAGTATCCGTGAACTATAATATACACCTTGGTGGTAAATGATAGAAAAAAATTACCAAGGATTTAATGTACTATAGCAAATCTCCTCGAATGCTATGTTCGGTGTATCACGTCTACAAGGCTTGCAACCTAGTGGTGTCTCCCAATATATCCTCGACAATACATGGGATTCTAGTCTGTAGAAGTGTTGTCGAATGTGTAACCGTATGATGAGAGCGTCCCCTTATACTTTTCATACATGGAGCATAGTCCTATATACTTCCATAAGTGGGATGAGGTTTCACCTCTAGAATGTAACATAGACTGTTAGCGACAGCTCCTACATTTAATGACACCGGAACACGTCTCTGTCCTAGACCTCTAAATGATTTCTTTAATTTTGAATACTCCTTAAGGTTAATTGGATAAATTTTAAAGTTGATCTTTATTTTAATCTCAGTTTAAGGCTCAATATCGATGTCACCTGAACACTATAATGTAGCTAAATGCTAAAAGAGATTATTTCCATTTCAATGAATTCTAAACTAATGAGGGAATAAACAAAAATGAGAGTACAATTAATGCAACAAACAATGATTCCCCTCAACTAGTTCAAAACTACTGTAATATTTTTTTTAAAGATCGAATTCAGTTTCACTATTCTACAAAATGCAAGCTTATTGAAAAATGAAATTGGTTCTCTTTCAACTAATATGCATAACAATTTTTTGTTTTTCTTTTACTTTGAAAGCTCAAAATACAAATGGAATCAGTGAACTAAAGTAAAATAATAAAAAAACAAGCAAAGAATCTCTTTCATGTTTCTTTTATCGAATGGAAAACAAGATCACTTCAAAAAATGAACGAATAAAAATCGCTTTCACTCTTTTTTAAAGCAAACAAACTAAATCCAAACTTCAAGATGAAAATCGCTTTCAATTTACTCTTTTGAATTTGGGAACTAAATAAGGCACATTCTCCTATACTTGCAAATCAAACAAATTGTGATCGTATGTTTGACATTAAATCGAAGGTGATTTCTAGGTATAGTGATAACCAATGCAATAGAAAGAAACTTCAGAAAAAAAGCTATAAGAAATGCGCAAAGGAGTTTGAACTGAGTGGAATATAAATCTAAAGTAGATCCTATCAATTATTTGACAACAAGCACCAGTGACCAGCGAAGGGTAATTGGCCTAGAAGACCTAGAAAGTAGCTAAACTTCACTCTAATTCACAATCAATTCAAAGAAGCAAAACCAACCACATAAAAAAGCTAATCACAAAGGTAGGAGGTTATTCAGACTTGACATATGTTCTTCAGGGGTCAAGACACACTGGAAAGGTAAGGGGAAACCCTAACTTTTCCTAGCTCTGATATCAACGTTTTTGTGGTGAGCAGAAGGGTGTTGAAAGGCAGATTAGCATGACTTTTTTTTATAAAACAAAATTGTTAGCGCTACTGTGAGAACAGAAAATGTGTTGAGCACTAAAAAAAAGGAAAAATAAAAATAATTTCACACCAAAACCATACCCGACACACTGGATTAACTATCAAACATTATGGAAACCTATAGAGAACAAAGGAAACTTAGAACATAATGATCGTTCAAACTGATTAGAGATCAACCCGGGAAAGGAAGGCTAAGAGGCTAAATCGCTCTTGTATGGTCATCAATTCTATTGTGAAGATAAATCCCCTCTGCGGATAGAGGTGATATCTCTAGCCCTAGAGTGGGTCTAGCAACTTATAAGACCTTCTAATGAAATCTTCCTTAGCTAATATTCAAAATAAGATAAGAAAGGAGATAGGATTACCTTTTCCTGATGTTATGCTTGAACACTTTAATGGTGGCCTTGATCCAGGATCCCTCAAGCTCGTTCCTCGCTACTAGTGGTGTACGATTACCTACAGGAGATCAAGAGGCACCAAAAAACGTAATCCAATACATAATATTCATAAACATCAGCTATCTAATAGATCAAGGAACATTAGACTATTTACACAAATAATTAGACAAATATCGAAATCAAACATCATATGTTTTATTAATGAATATAGAAGAGAGAGCTTACAACTCACGCCTTGATGTTGGAGGCCTCCCTTTGGTGATGTATGAGTCCTTCACCAAAGCTCTAAATCATTCCTTCTCCCGAATATCTTAGGCGTTATCACAATACATGAGTGTATAAGGAATTAATGATCTTACCAGCCCAACAATCGCCAACCAGTAGTGGAGGGATGAGGATCAATTTATAGGAAGCAAGAAGAGGTTGGGAGCCCATGAAAGGAGGAGGAAGGTCTACTTTCTAAGGGATAAAGCCCCATTGATAATATCAAAGATCTAAAATCAGAGAGTTCAACCCTATCACCACCGAATAACAACCAACTCGTCACCTTGGAGCTTCTAGAGGTCGAAGCTTCTCCTCCATTTTGAGGAAACACTGCCAAAAAGGGATCAGTGTGGTTTTCCCAGGAAAAAGGGCACCGATAACACTAGGCCAAAACTGTTAACCTGCCATCAGCACGAGAAGGCCACTAGAGAAACGCGTTGACCCAGAAATTTAGGTTTTGACTAAGTCTCTCCAGTGATCTTTCAAGGCAGCTTTCTTTGATTCTTCAGGGGACATTTTTTTGTATTTTTCCTAGGTGGATATACTACATAGGACATGTCATAGGGCTCTTCAGGATTAGGGATGGGAAGTGAGAAAGGTAACAATGTGGGTAGCAAAAAGTGATATACTGGTGGATTTTGTGGTACGAAAGAAGAACATCAATGCCAATCACATTTCTTGATGAAAATTGGTGAGGGATATGTAGGCTATGAGATTATAACATATTCTTTTAATAACAATGTTATTTTCCATTATGCACATGTTATTATTGCCAACCCTTTACATGAAAAACTTCCTCGTTTGGTTGTGATTGTTCATCTAACATGTAATAAGTTCAATGAAAATTTTTTTTATCAACAATGGGACAAGGTAGAATCTATGTGGAAGAAACACGTAGAAAAAAATTTGGGACCTATTGTTGTTCATTCCTAGGATGGGGGTAGCAGAAGAAGACAACTTATGTTGAAGGATTATTCTTCAACATCAGGTATTCGATATCAAATTCCTTGGGAAGGGTGGAGGCTAAATGGGTTGTACAATGGTTGAAATGTAACAGGATTGCATGACCAAGAATACATCCACAAGGGAAAAAAGTTAGTGAATCCTTTGTTTAGTGATAAATGAGAATCAGTTTTAGGAAATAAATGCATAAGTTTTGGTCATGTCATAATGGTTTATCACACTTTTAAATTAGATGATCACAAGCCTAAATATGAAGATATAGAGAGGATGGATCGACAAAATTGGGGTTCCAAAAAATGCATTGCTTCAAGTCATGTTCAAAGGTGTTTCAAAGAGTTGAGAACTACATAAAGTGGAAAGTTAGAGAGGTAACTAGCTACAAAGACTTATCTAATGATTTTTGTTTACTACATTGACATATTTATGTCTCATAGTTTGAGCCTTTGGGAACGAGCATGAAATGCTTCACAATTTCATCATTTATTCACATTATGGCTATGTTTGGTACAGAAACAATCTCATACTAATGTCAACATAAACTTCATCGGTAGAGAGGCATATCAAGATGTGAAAATTTCTTTCCATTTTGCAATTTTGTTGATGATATTTTTTCGAGATCAATACTCTAACTTGCAATGTGTTTTGCACCTGACTGGATTAGATGTATGTGAGATCTTCTTTAGCAAAGTTAGTGAGATGTTTGATTGGAGAGGGCCTATGATTTCAAGGACTTGTCTCATGTTGTTGGAACCCTTAATAGAATTTTTGAAGAAGAATGAAATCACCAAGGGCTTCATTTGAATAAATCTCATAAGAATCAAGAAAACATTTGGAATAGATTACAACAAGAAACAATACAAAACATTAACATGTTGTCACAATATGATTCAATATCCACAGATGCTAAAATTGTAGAAGCCCTTGAGATTGGATTGAAAGATGCACAAGACATTTTATCAACTCTTGGAATGAAACCATAAATTACACTCAATCTTCTTGGTAGGTTAAACCATGGACCAAGGATCAAAATTATCCAACATTCCAAATTGTGGATGAATTAGTTGATGATTCGGCACCGAGATGTTCCAACTCTATATTCCAATCTTCCTCTTCATTGGTACACAATGAAAGTAAATTTCAAATCAAATAATGGAAAGTGAGTGAAGACATGAGTTGGATGAAATTTTAGATTCCTTTATTGAAAATGTAAGAAAAAATATAAAACCAATGGTGGATCTTGATGGTAAGGATATGTTCAAAGCATGCTTGGTTAGTTAGTTGAATGTAAATCCAAAATTATCCAAAGATAGGTTGACGAAAGTGAGATATGGGGTCTACTTTAGGCATGATGGAAAGGCTCTACAAAAGGGTGTTTCTATTGGATTTGGAGTTGGATTAGATTATGGGTTGTTTTTTGAAAGAAACTCAATTCCCTCCACTGAACATACTGCAATAAAAGGTTTTCCTTGAAGTACAAAACAAGGTATTTTTTTTGGAACGTGCTACATTGGAAGGGTTCAATGAATAAGGAAGAAGGATGGTAATAGGGTGTTTGATTACCATAATGACATCGACCTTTTGGATAGATTTGAAGGCACCGAGCTTCAATTATGTTGGTATAGTAGAATAAAGGGGCACTGCATTTATAAGTATGATTTGAAAGATCATGTTTTTGTACAACTTGAATCTGCTATAGCAATCACAAACTTATAATACAATTCTAGGAATGATACATACAAATTAGAAGAAATTGATTACAAAGTTTTTCATATTTTGCTAAAAATTTGACAAGGTTAATTTCAAAAACATTCTACTTTCACTTTCCTTATGTATTTCCATATGTTGGATAATTTTTAAATAGTTACTGGTTGTATTTTTGTTGATTTGTTTCTATGAATCTGATGTTATTTTGTATTTTTTGGCTTTAAGTCTAAAGAATAGTTCAAATGGTGAATTTTCAAGGTAACTAAACCTTTTTTTGTACCTACTTTTTGGTGTAAGTTTCTTTCACTAGGGCCATTCATATTTTTGTAGTCATGTTTCATTCAAACACTAATTCGTTATTTCCTCCATAAAAACAATATAATTACATACCTATATAAATATATGTACCCCTTACCTCAACACATATATAAAATTTGAAGATAAGGGTATCCCTTACGTCAACACTTGTGTTGGATGCCTTCTATTGTGGTTCCTCTGAAGATGGTCCATTTAATCACGAAAAACAAGAAGAGTTGGTTCCTTTTTCATGAGTATGTTTTGCGGATAAGTATGTCGTTGTTCTCACTAATGTTAATGTTTTTCTTGAATTTTTATATTAATGGTTCGCTTACTAGAAAGGATATCAAGGATATGATGGCACGAGGTTCAATCAGGATGGTTTGAAAAGTCAATGAAAGAGCTGCCAATTTGACCATAAAAAGTGTGGTTTGAAATGCCACTGATTATTTACATAATTGGCCTTCATCCAAAGCCCTCGTGCCTTGGTATTAATTTTAATAATAATTAGATCAATGCCAAAATGACCAATAGTTGAAACTGCTATGTATTGTTACATGTCAAAATACCTCCTCATCAGCTCAGAGGGGAAGACAAATATGGAAGAAGTACAAAGACCTAAATTAAACCTATTTCTGCCAGGATAACGCATATATAGAACAGAACAAGAGTGTTATAACGCAGTCAAGAAATACATTGGCCGCGTTAGTGGCTAGGGCAACGCTCTGTTTACACTGGAGGGACGCGTTACCCGTGTTTTAAGTTTGAATTGGGAAAAGAGCGCGGAGAAAGATTTGAATCTCCGACTTTCCCTCACAAAGGAGTCAGTGCACAAAGGAAACTGCAAAAGCACCAGTTCATTATTGGTCATTTCCATAGAAGACTGAACTCCAAGAGAGGCAAAAGCATGGAGATCAAGGAAACATCTAAGCCTTTTCCATTCCAAACTAGTGGAAAGAGAAGGGCAACAATGGCCTTCTCCCTCTCCTATAAGAAGGAGCTGAAGGCTCTTAATTGGAGGTCGAAGGATTGCTCAAGGTTCTTGCATACTTGTGGAATAGAGAATAGTGTGACATCGTGAAGGCCAAGAGTCAAAGAGGCTCCTAGAGAGCTTGTTGGCTTGGACTTCTTCACTTGGTAGAGAAGAGAGATTGGGAGACTGAGGAGGGCTTGGTACAACCGATGGTTGTAATCCTCCTTCTTTCAAAATCAATAGAACTATGTTCATTTTGTCCATTCGATGCTTAATGTTATATTGTTGTTTCAATATTTGTTTAGTATGATATGAATGGCTCAGATGTGTATAATCTAGATGTTTATTGTTGATTTAATTGATAGAATACTTGTTATATTAGAAGTTACGTGGGTGCTTTGACTGATTGCAGGTCTCAGATTTGGAGCCGGCGAAGAAGGACTCTTACTTTGCTGCTCAGCTTTCTCCAAGAGATTCCAAGACCGTCAAAGAGGTAATTCTCTATTGTATTCCTTCAAGTTATTTCAAGCTAATATGAACATGCTCATGCCATCTTTGTGAACAACATAGCTAATCTTACTGTCTGCCTCGGGCACCGGAAAGCCCTGAGAGGGATATACGAAAACCAACCACCCAAGCAGTTTACCCTATAGCAGAATTGGTGACTCCACTGGGGAGTTTCCCCATAGTTTCCAGACTATTTCCTCCTTCATTTCTTCTCTCCTCTGTTCAGTATCCTTCTGACCATTTTTTGATGCCCAGTAGACATACCAAACGCTTGCAGAGTTCAATCCTGTTCCTGTCTGGCCAACTGAAGAGCTTTTCCCTGGTTAACGCGACCTATGCAGTTCATCCAGTGCGTTATAACGTGGTCTAGGCTTAAATACAGTGCGTTATAACGCTGTATTTTCTCACAGACAGAGCGTTACTCAGCCAAAAACCCTGTTGTTCACTACTGTGACTGTGTTTTAGCTGTAGAGTTTTTTGGCCACCAGTACCTTTCACAGACTAAATCCCTGTGCTTGTCTGCTAAAGCTGGCATTGATTATTTGTTTCTCTTATTTAGTTAGTGTGCAAAGCATTTACTTTTTTAAAGAGAAATTTTTTTTTTCTACATTTAGCTGAGTTTATTCTGAAAGTTTAGTTCACAGACTGTTAAAGAGGTAGATAGAAGTCTGAATCTTGAAAGTTGAGCTGTGTTATTTACATGTTGGTGCATGGATGATTGAAAAAGAAACCTCTCCTTGTAGAAACACTGTTCATTGAAGTTAATATTTAGAGCATGTTTTGCATGGTTTCTTGAGTCCGCGTCTCACTATACTTCATACGTCCATTTCCCCTCCGCAAGAATAATAACAAAGTACACTAAAAACAAAGCGATAATAAAATCAATCTAATAACTCTTTTTGAGCTCACACAAACAGTAGTTCAGGCTAGGATCTTGGGTTAGGAAAGTGAGAAAACTACCCAAGATCTCAAAACTTGAAAACTAGAGTCATTAACGAGTGAAATCCTACTGCACTCACATTATTGGGACCGTTCCTTTACCGGAGCTCAGCACGAGACAACACTTGGGTGCACTAGAAGGTAGCCCGCCTTCGACTGCATCCTGTGGGTGTGTTATATATTGGGGTTCCCTTCGGGGATGTCGAAACTAGATCGGGGATCTAGGTATTCTGCCCATATAGCACACTGTCCTTGACCGTGGACCCCCCTGATAGTGTCTGTGATTTGAGGTATCCTTAGTGGCCATAATTTTACGGACTTACACAAGGTGACTGGGATGGGCTGTCCTGGTACCTGAAACAGATGGACCTACTCTGTCTTCAGTCTTTAGGAGGGTACTCGGCTTCACGAGAGTTCTTACACCTATTGTCTGGGGTTCGGGCGAAGCTCTAGAGTAACCGTAACTGTACTTTCGACCAACCCTCTATGTATGCTATTGTGAGACTGGATTTCATCACCAGTGAACAGTAGTACTCAGACAGGGCACCCTATTCTGGCTGCTTGCTGATTGATTTTAGAGAGTCTTTTCTTTTTTAGTAAGTGTGTGGTTACTGTCACTTGAGACTTCATAATATATCACATTTTAAATAAAATTTGTTAAAATTAAACTGGTCACCATGGCGTCCCCTGACCCACGCCGTCTGTCTTGACGACAGCAAGGTCTACCTCCTCTTACCTTAGAGGAAAGATTGAACCTTGGTGAACCCAGGCCTTCTACGGAAGAACAGTCTCCTCTGACTAATATGGACTATCACATAGACCCTTATCAGCCGGAACTCCCGGAGGACCCTTTCACTGAAGGCGTTGTACCTAATTACAATCCTCCACTCACTGACCCGTTAGGACCTATGATAATCCAGATTACACCGCGCCAAGATATGTCTGCGGCAACACCAACATCTATTTCTCCACCGGTATCCACAGGGTCGATACCAATGGCAACCAGTCCTGGTTCACCATCATCCTCCCCGCCAGTGGTCAGTTCTATGCCATTACTGGGTAACCCCAGTAGTCAACATATGCCTACCCCCAACCCTATGGTCAACACAACTGTCAGTAGTTTACCGAACCCTTCGGCATCTACTCCTACCGTGACCACGTTGGGGACCACGGTAGCTCCTCTCACGAGCACGACTACTTCGGTGCCCTTTAACAACCCTTTTAGTTGGAACCCTCTGTTGAGTTCAAACCCCCTGGCCACTATACCAGGGGGCAGTGTTATCAGTACACAGGTAGCAGGGAATATTTCTCTTCCTATGCAATCCTTAGGACAAATGGGACAACCCATTGTAAATACTATCCCCTTAAGTGGTTCAAACATAGGTGTAGGATATATACCGTTGCCAAATTATGCAAGTACTAGTATGCCTCCGGGAAACTCTATTGCATCCATTTGGACTAACCAACCCCAACCTCCATCTGGAGTGGGAGGGCACTTTTACGCTGGGGGCAACCAACCATTTTCCCCTCAATACACTATGCCCTATGGACAGCAACCGTATGTTCCTACTCCTCCACCTATGGGAGGTTTTTATTAAAGTCCCACTTACCCTTCTGGTAACACATGGATGGGGGGACCCTATGGTCCAAGTAATCAGCCCATACTGCCTTGGTTAGACTCAGGGGCAAATCCACAATTGCCTTTCTTGGCAGCTTTGGACATACCCGACATCCATAAGCTGACAAACGACCCCATCAACCACAACTCGCTTTGGCCTCCTATACCGCATAAGATTCCTTTAGATATCCCGAAGTTCGACGGGAAGCATGGAGATGACCCGGCCGCACACATCACTACCTTCCATTTGTGGTCCATATCCAATTCCATGGTAGATGATAGTGTCCGCCTTCGACTGTTCTCCCGCACCCTTACAGGCAATGCTGCCAAGTGGTACATTGAATTACCACGCGCCGCCATCAATACGTTTGGCGCTTTAGCGACGGAGTTCTTAAAGAACTTTCAACTACCAATTAGAGCGGAAACCGGCACAGAATTGTTAACATCACTACGCTAAGACACCGCCACCCACATCTCCGACCATATTCATGAATGGAGATGTAGGAGGAGGCTTGTCAAAGCGCCAATACCGGACCATCTCTTGGCCAATTGGTTTTGCAAGTCTCTTTTACCCCATATCTCTAAAGACATTGGCCTTTCTGGGGTGGTGACAGAAGATCAATGTATCCGTCGTGCCCAACACCTGGATTTAATCTATTCACAATCTGGCACGCTTTACGATCTGCTCCCCCATGCCCCTGGTAACCCGAACCCTCCGGCTACTAAGAAAACCGGAGCTCATGCCGATGGTCTCGTTGGCGCGATCTCTGGTGTAGCCACCAATCAGTCTCGGGGGCAAACCTCCCAGCCATCCTCGGCTGCCACCGCCCCCATCAAACGACTCCTCTCCCTTCCGCTGAGGTAAATTCGGTGCAAACCTCACAAAAACCCAACGGGAAAAATAGGAAGAATAAGAAGAAAACATCTTCTTCGGAAGAGCAGTCGAATAATCAGAATAACTCTAATCAGAAAAATGCTGCTAATGAAAAAGGAAAGGATAAACCCATGAGATTTCCTTGTAAAATATGTGCAGAGAACCACTTGACATACAAATGTCCTCGGTTGCAGGAATGCACTGATTTTATTGCTAACAAGGATTCTGGGAGAACACCTGTCGTTCTTCACAATCCCTTCCCCAATCAACAGCAGCAACATCAACATATGGTTGACAACCCGCCACAACCCCATCAACGGGGCAATGGTGGTTCGTATCCTTCCGGCGAAGGACCATCTGCCATTTATGGCATCGAGAGTATTGACCTTCAAACTCACGCCAAGCTTTATGGAACTCCTACCATAGATGCTCAGGAACCTGGAACTAGTTCCAATCCGCCGCCGCCCAACGATTTGCATATCGAAAGGCCTACTGTTGAACCTGTAATTCGTCCCCCTAAAGGGACACTTCGACGCACAACTCATAATACCTCTGCACGTGCAGCCCAAAACTACAATATTGTAGAAGATTTGGCGCAGGCACCGTCAGCTATGTCTGCACTTGAAGTATTACAAACTTGTCCAGCACAAAGGAAAGCCTTGCTTTCGGCCATTGGTGGAATAGATCCCCAGGATTCCATGCTAGCAGTCTTTGATATGGAAAAGGCTAAACCTCGCCTCTCGCATCAACTCGCATTCCAGGTGTAGGTTGTGTCGAAAGGGAGACCCATCCATCGCACTGTCATAGACGAAGGTGCTTCGACCTATGTTATGTCACAAGCTTGCTAGCTGAATTTAGGTTCTCCTACTCTAACCCCGCCATCGAATTCCCTTAAAGCTTTCGATGGCCACATGTTCCTACCCAAAGGATACCTTGCTAGCTTTCCCATCACTCTAAGTGGGAAAATGGTAAACGTGGACATTGAAGTCGTAGAGCGTCATCTCGACTATAATCTATTGCTCGGTCGCAGTTGGTCTTATGCTATGACCGCCATCGTGTCTTCGGTCTTCCGACTCATCCTATTTCCATTAGATGGGAAAATAGTCACAGTCGATCAGCTATCCTTCTGGACCCCTGATTATTCCACTTTACCAAGTAGCTCTGTACCCTTAATAGGAGGTGTCCCTGACTCTTACGTCAGTATCGGTACCGGTCTTCTGAAGGCATCTTCCCTACTGGGTTGTTTTCCTCTACCGCCGCCTCAGATCCAAAACACGGTTGCAATGATATCCACCTTGTCGGATGGCTCTATCGACCCATGGATCATTCCGGCGCCTTCAGATATTGATTCCTATGGAGATCAGATGACGCTTTCGCCGGTTGAGTTGGCTTACCAAGCCATCCAAGTCGCATCTGAACCCTCCACTGATATGGTTTCGACCACAGGTACGACCCTCTCTCCCATCACGGTTCTCTCTAAGGATCTCCTTAATGAAGTCTGGCCTACATACAAAGCTATTCGAGAGATCATGTCTTTAGAAGAACGACCTTGGGGAGAGTTCCACCATCGCACTTCGACGATTGATTCGGAGGCGATAAAAACTGAAATCCCGTCTTTTGACCAACCTGAGATAGTTCCCTCCTCTTATACGACTGTCCACACTATCGATTCAGAAGGGAACATGGGTAATATTTCCAAGACACTGCTCATTGATATCTCGGTCAAGACAGGTATCATGGAAAATATTCCGTATTGTTTTTCAAATACCATACCTTTCCAACTTGCTTTCGGCCTGGAGGCAGTACTTCCGATTGAGTGCGAAATCCCATCGCTTAAACTGGCAGTTGAACTCCTGCCTGGCACCACCGCCACAGAAGAGAGCTTGCTCTCGCTCGATGATTTGGACGAAACTCGTCGAGACGCTACACTAGCACTCGAAGCTCACCAGCACCGAGTTAAAACTCAATACGACAAATCTGTCAAGCCTCGTTCTTTCCAAGAGGGCGATCTTGTTCTACTTTATGATCAAAAACACGACCTCTTGGGGGCAGGAACACTCCAACCATTGTGGCTCGGTCCTTACATCGTCACTAAAGCCCTCTCAAAAGGAGCTTACGAACTACAGGACTGTAATGGAATTCCACTCGAGGAGCCCCGCAACGGGCTCTATCTGAAGAAGTATTTCGCCTAGTTTTGCACTAGGCATATGCTTTGTAATTTTATGTATAAAAGTTTTTCCTATTTTTATTTTGATGCTTCTAGATTATTTGTTTGGTTTAAAGTGTTTTTCTCATGTAATCCTTTTCTTTCGCACAGATGTCATCACACTTGTTATCATACGTTGGGTATGCGGACGGTGCTAGTCGTCACACTAGACACATTGCTTCAGCTGCTTGGGTTCTCTATACTCCTGAGTCGGACCTCCTTGGTTCCGGGGGGATCTTCCTAGGTAACGCCACCAATAATATCACCGAGTACATGTAAGTGATCCAACTCCTCACGGAAGCGGCATCTCGTGACATCTCCGATCTAGTGGTCAGGTTAGATTCCCAACTCATCATTATGCAGTTAAACAATCATTATCGTGTCCGCCACCCTATGTTGTTACGTTATTTTTTACGAGTGCGAATTTTAGAGCGCCAATTTCAAACAATCACATTTGAGCACGTTCCTAGAGAATTTAATGCATTAGCTGATTCTTTGGCAAATTATGTGTTAGATTGGCATTTGTCACATTTATTGTAAAAGATTTACTCATGAGTACATATATTTTTATCACATCAAAAAATGCATAAAAATTTAAAAACAAAAAATCACCAAAAATATATATATAGATATATGTGTCATGACCAGTACACAGTAAACATCAAAAAGAAAAAATCTCCCAAAACTTGGGGTGTTTTACAAAATTTGGCTCACTAAGCCATGCTCTGACACTAATACATCTACTCCAAACAGCTAAGCCTGATGCTCATAATAGCATACAACTGCTCTAGCTATCCTCCTAAGAGGAACCAGGTATCTCTCTGGCACACCCACAGTATGCCGCTGCAGACGAACTGGAACCTCCCGCATAGGAAGCGGTGGTATACCCATACTCAGACCCTCCAAGTTCCTGGAGAGTTCATGTAAAATCTGGGTATCATCGTCGTCGCCGGCTTCCGCCTCCTCTACAGGTGCGCCAGCCGCAGGTAGCTACAATCCTCGCCGTGCATAGCGAGGGGCCCCAGCTGGACGGATAGGTGCCACATCTATGTCAAGCAAGCAAAAGTTTCATGTCAAAACTTAATTTTCACCCCTTTTCAAAAAAAAAAAAAAAAAAAAAAATTACATAAACATTCAAAAGCTAAAAACAAAAACTTCTTTGAAAACAACTGATCATTTTTTCTTACCATCGGGCCCCCACTGGGTGCCAGGGGGCAGGACTAGCTCATGATCGCCTGTGAAGTTCATCCCTGCATAGGGATAATCCTCAATCAGGATGATCTGAGAGTCCAGCCAATCAAAAAATCCCTCATCAAAACAGTGACGGACGGGACCCTCTCCAGTCCGTGGAAGCAAAGTGGCCCACCGAGCCTGCCTCGGCTCGCGTGGACCCAATGGCGCTGTAGGGATCCTGGGCCTCATCAGTGGTATCCGCTCCAATATGAAAGAAACAATCAGTGTACCGTACCCAAACTCTCTTTGAGTACGGGTCTTGCATGCAGTAAGCTCTGCTCGGACCCGACGGACTACACCGTCACACCAGTCGAAAACCTGAGGCTGCATACAATCCAAGGCTAAGAGCATCTGGGCCTTGGTCGCCACATGCTAACTCTTGGCACCTGCCAAGCGAACAATCATCCATAGAATAGACCTCAAGGGTCTCAAAGTCACCTGTGCAATAGGTATCCGGTTACTCACAGCCTGGGTGCCACGTATGCAGTGCGCATGGATCAAATCAGTAGTGGAACGAGGGTCAGCTCTGGACCCCGTCAAATTGGGCCTTGCCCCACGACATGACAAGCCGGTCAAAAATTAAACATCATCTTTTTCGATGGCGAGCTCGTTGCCACCAATCCGAAAGACATGATGCCGCTCGTCCCACTGCTGGATCAGCCACCTCAGGAGGTCCTCTTGACCCCTCATCAGTTCTAAACGGGCATACTTAAGCAATCCGCACCTCCGGAGAGCCATTAAACTTGCCACATCCGTCACCATCTCTCGTTCTTCCCGCTCATGCTCTCTCTCTCGCCAGATACTCATGATTAACAGCTGAACACCTGCAAATGAAACATTTCCAACCGATTAAAATTTGCTTGGACCACTTCAAAAATGAAAAAATTGAATTGTTAGAAAGCATGTTGCGCCTAACGCGGGAGATAATACAAAACAGAGCGTTCTAACGCGTACTTCCCTCACGGGTTATGCGTTTAACGCGGCTGTTGTACTCCTGACCCGCGTTAGGCACAAATATTTTTCTAGGGCCTCAAAATTTCCTAATTTTGAACCAACAAAAACTAAAAAATTGGCAATTAAATGATAACAGGAGGTTCTAGCTCTTACCTGGATCTCACGGAATAGAAAACTGTTGCCCGGATCGACCGTAATCACCAGCTGAAGTTTTCACCCCTTTTCCACTCCAGAGCTTCTTCACAGCACTCGAAACAGTGAAAATGAATGTCTTCTGACCTTCTTATAGCAAATTCTGGGGCATGACTCTTTTAAGTCAGTCGGCAAAGTCGTGATTCCTCGCTGTACACATGTCGCAACTCTTGAGATTTGGTACTGATGATTCTAATAAGAGATCAAGATTTATGAGCAGACACACTCATGTTTTATCGAGCATTCTTTTTATGGTATTTTTCTTGCTCGTTAATCCAAAAAACCTCGAGTTCTCTTCTTCGGGCTCGTTAAACTTATACGAAGTTGGCATCGAGCATTCTTTTTATGGTATTTTTCTTGCTCGTTAATCCGAAAAACCTCGAGTTCTCTTCTTCGGGCTCGTTAAACTTATATGAAGTTGGCATCGAGCATTCTTTTTATGGTATTTTTCTTGCTCGTTAATCCGAAAAACCTCGAGTTCTCTTCTTCGGGCTCGTTAAACTTATACGAAGTTGGCATCGAGCGTTCTTTTTGTGGTCTTTTCTTGCTCGTTAATCCCAAAAACCTAGAGTTTTCTTCTTCAGACTCATTAAAACCATGGAGAAGTACTGAGCATTCTTTTTAGGAATCTTTTTCTCGCTCATAAAACCGAAAAAATCCCGAGTCACCTTTGTCAGGCTCGTTAAACTACTGAGACAAAGAACAAGGAGCCATTCTTTTCCTCTTTTTCAAAGCTCTTTAAACAGAAAAATTAAATCGAGTTTTCTCCGCGTGACTCGTTAAAATTTCACGGAGGTATCGAGTTTTCTCCGCGTGACTCGTTAAAATTTCACGGAGGTACCGAGTTTTCTTTGTTGGACTCGTTAAAATTTCACAAAGAATATTGAGTTTACTTCGTCTCCTCGTACTCATAACAAAATGAGGTAGACGTCCATCGAACATAGATTTCTCACTTTTCCGGATTCGATGGACTAACTTACGGAAAATGAACTATTTCGGGCTTACTATTACCCCTTTGCCGTGCCCGGTTATCAAGACATGACAAAGGTACCCCAATGGAGCCGTCTTTTACGACATTTTTCAGACTCCCTAAACATGAAAAATTCACCGAGTTTTCTCGTCTGGACTCGTTAAACCTAATCAGACAGGACATGGAGTTGTCTTTTATGACATTTTTTAGATTCTCTAAACATGAAAAATTCACCGAGTTTGCTCATCTGGACTCGTTAAATCTAATCAGATGGCGCACAGAGTTGTCTTTCCTGACATTTTTCAGACTCTCTAAACATGAAAAATTCATCGAGTTTACTCGTCTGGACTCGTTAAACTTAATCAGACGGGGAAAAATTTGGACAAAATGGATACTACCTCTGTTACATTTTCAAAAAGGTCGATTTGGCAGCAAAATTATTGAACATGGCACTTCCCAGAAAACTCTTTCGCAGTTAGCCGAAACCTACCATATATGAGTATTAGCCTTCATTTCCCAGTGTCCCTACACCGGTAAAATCATAACACACTCTTTGGTTTTCAACATGCTTCAGCTGCCTAGTACCCTACTAGAGTGCCTTCTATTGTTCAAGCAGATCTTGCTATCTACTGCTCCTGTTATCAACCAAACCGTTCATTATGCCAGAAATTATTTGTCGTCTGACGTTCCCATTTACTCTTCCTTATCTCAAATCATAAACAAAATCAGTTGGTTTCCGTTTCGTGTTGACTGGTGTAGGACGCCTCAGTGCCTACCTCTCAACATATCACTTCCTATCGACTTCAACACCTTATCTAGGAAGTTGATCCAGAAACACATCAGTACCCAGATACTTGCAGACATCAGTGGCAGGTAGTCTTGTGTTTGATCAAAGGTCTTCATCATTGGCTCTTGGTCGAATGATTCTACGAGTGTTCGACTTCAACTCCTTTTATTCACACTCGCTAGATTGTACTGGGCATCTTAGGGACCATCATCATTATCGGTGGCCACCTTCGCATCTGTTAACAATTTTCATTATTCACTGGTAATCAGACGATTTCTCACATGTTCAACGACAACTCCCTCATTCACATGTTGAGAAATATGCAGTTTAAGTGAATCAGCGGTCAAGACCTTGGGGCAAAAGGCTACACCATTAAAGTTGTGTTCCCTTCCCCAAGCTGCGATATTGTTTATGGAGACAGCTTCTTCAGCGTGATCCTGTTATGACAGACACTTCCACATTGTGCCTATTGGTGGACATATTCTTCATATCTCTATTCTAGAGAAATAATGTTGTTTAAAGCTACTGAGCATGGGACATGCCCAACTCTAGGCAAATACTATATTTTCTGACATATGTTGTTGTTTCAGGTTTTTCCTCAGTCTTTCAATCTCTCTCTCTCTACAAATTATAAAGTATTTCGGCCATCGTCTTCGTCTCTGACCTCACACTTTAGGGGGCATCTATTACAGGTTAAAATACCTCCTCATCAGCTCAGAGGGGAAGACAAATATGGAAGAAGTACAAAGACCTAAATTAAACCTATTTCTGCCAGGGTAACGCATATATAGAACAGAACAAGAGCGTTATAACGCAGGCAAGCAATACATTGGCCGCGTTAGTGGCTAGGGCAACGCTCTGTTTACACTGGAGGGACGTGTTACCCGTGTTTTAAGTTTGAATTGGGAAAAGAGCGCGGAGAAAGATTTGAATCTCCGACTTTCCCTCACAAAGGAGTCAGTGCACAAAGGAAACTGCAGAAGCACCAGTTCATTATTGGTCATTGCCATAGAAGATTGAACTCCAAGAGAGGCAAAAACATGGAGATCAAGGAAACATCTAAGCCTTTTCCATTCCAAACAAGTGGAAAGAGAAGTGCAACAATGGCCTTCTCCCTCTCCTATAAGAAGGAGCTGAAGGCTCTTAATTGAAGGTCGAAGGATTGCTCAAAGTTCTTACATACTTGTGGAATAGAGAATAGTGTGACATCGTGAAGGCCAAGAGTCAAAGAGGCTCCTTGAGAGTTTGTTGGCTTGGAATTCTTCACTTGATAGAGAAGAGAGATTGGGAGACTGAGGAGGGCTTGGTACAACCGATGGTTGTAATCCTCCTTCTTTCAAAATCAATAGAACTATGTTCGTTTTGTCCATTCGATGCTTAATGTTATATTGTTGTTTCAATATTTGTTCAGTATGATATGAATGGCTCAGATGTGTATAATCTAGATGTTTATTGTTGATTTAATTGATAGAATACTTGTTATATTAGAAGTTACGCGGGTGCTTTGACTGATTGCAGGTCTCAGATTTGGAGCCGGCGAAGAAGGACTCTTACTTTGCTGCTCAGCGTTCTCCAAGAGATTCCAAGACCGTCAAAGAGGTAATTCTCTATTGTATTCCTTCAAGTTATTTCAAGCTAATATGAACATGCTCATGCCATCTTTGTGAACATCATAGCTAATCTTACTATCTGCCTCGGGCACCGGAAAGCCCTGAGAGGGATATACGAAAACCAACTACCCAAGCAGTTTACCCTAAAGCATGTATTCTTCCTTTCAGTGCTTCACTGTTTTAAAAATGAAATGAAAGATTAAACTTGGGGCTTTACCTCGGGCACATTCAAAACCATCACACTCTTCTTTTTTTCACCTGATATTGAAGCTACTTTCATTTTTCAATTGCATTTCACAGACATAACTTGATGTGCTCATGGTAGAAAATACAACTGAGACTTCTTTCTCTCATGCACATTACACACTTTCAATCACTATTTCCTTATTTTTTGCAACAATAACATATTAACTCATGTGATTGTTAATTTATTTGATTTGATTAATATTGTAATTCTGTATAATTGGGTTGCTCTATTGTTCTAGATCCAGCTTATCTTGGCATTCTTAAAAATTACCAACAATAGTAAAGTCAGTCTCTAACCAAAATTTGTCGTGCAAATTTTGGTTACAACACATCACAAGTCTAACTTACTCGTTTATCTCAAAAATACATGTGTTTATCTTGTGTCGTTTATTTCAGCCAAGGTAAATATCTAAGATTATAGCAACCGACCTTATTATCTGGTTGGGTATCCTACTCCAAATGATGTGAGGTCTAATTGGGACTTCATATTGGGGACACCTATTGATTGTTGGTGACATCCAACACCATCAACACTCATGTTTTCTTAACTCTCACTCTTCCCATATATGTTTATACTCAACACTAGTTGTAATAACTAGGTGACATGACTTTATCACTAACTTATTATATGAATATAGCTAGCACAACCACATTAATAAATGTGGCTGATAGGTGTATATCAACCACAAGCATAATCACATTAGTAAATGTGGTTGATATACGTTGATAGTAGTCTATCAACTACATTAATAATGATTAGATGTATGGTAGGAATTTAATATTAATATTAGTTTAAATTATTATATAATTATTATAATTATATAAGTAATAATTAGGTTTAAAATATTGGATTCAATATTAGGGTTTTAGTATTAGGTATTAGTATTGGATTTTAATATTGGAGTTTTAGTATTAGGGTTTTAGTACTGGATTTTAATATTAATAGGGCTTTAATATAAGTAAGCATAAGTTAAGTATTTAACTAAGTGAGTAAGTTTCAATTAAAATTGAAACCCTAGGGTTATAAGCCCCCAATATTATAAACCCTAAAATTATAAACTCAAATATTAATCCCCAATTGTTATAAACCCAAATATTAAATATGGTGAACAAGGTTGATTATTGTTAAATATGGGTTGAAGAAGGTTCATCATGGTCAACTATTTAAAACATTGACTATAAAGGGTGATATTGTTTGACTAATGTGGTTGACTATGTTTGATTATAATATTAATAATTGGTTATGTTTTACCCAAATTGTCAAACATAATCAAACATAGTCAACCACTTTAAGAAATGTGATGTTGGATAAATGGCAATGTGGTTGTCCATATAATTAATATTATAAACCCTAATATTAAAACCCAATATTTTAAACATAATATTATAAAATCAAATATTTAAATCCTAATTTTAAACCCCATATTATAAGCACAATATTATAAACTTTATATATAAACTCTATATTATAAACCCAATATATTAACTCTTAATACAATAACCCTATATTATAAACTCAATATATAAAATCTTAATACTATATAAATCTGATATTAAACTTAATATTATAATCTTGAATTATAAACCTTATATTAAACCATAAATACATTATAAACTATACTTCACTACCTAGATGAAGAATTGAACAAATAAATAGAAAATCCTTTTAAAGCCACAAATTCATAAATCTCACATAATAAAATCTTCTAAAATGTGCATAGACCTTTGAATTTATAAAACGAGCGGACGTTGATAAAATGTTCACTCAACTACCATGTAGGCTGCCGCTGCCCTTCAAATTTACAAAAAGAGTGACCAACAGTCTTTATTACGAGTTTTCTACGTGAATGGTCCCAATCCAACAGTATTAATAATATGTACGCAGAAATGAAAGAGGTCGTTCGTAATTCTACTAGTAAATTAGGTTTAGGGGTGGTTTTTGCTCATGCACATGCAAAATGGGAGTTTTTTAAGTTTAGGGGTGGTTTTGTCATTAATATTTACTTAAATTTTATAAAAATGGCTTTTAAACATAAAAATATTTGAAATGGAAATTTTTATTAAATATTTGGAATGAAATTTTTTATAAAAGTTTGTTTTATAAGATGGGATGTAATTTTAAGGGGTTCTCCTTTAGGGACCACTATCGAGTAATTTTAATTTTATTTTCTTCCATACAAGTGGTTTTCTTTGAATACTAATAATGAGTTAGGTGACATTTTTTTTTAATACTAATAATGAGTCAGGCTAATGATTATACCTACTACTACTTTGACAATTCAAATAGTATAAGTTATAATAGGGTTTTCCTTGAATACTAATAATGAGTCAAGTTGCATTTTCCTTAAATATTAATAATGAGTCAGACTAATGATTGTAACTACTGCTACTTTGACAACTCAAATAGTACAAGTTATGATAGATTTTCCTATTATCTAAGAAAAAACTGGTTATATAAATTAAATGGTTAATAAATGTCATATAGTCAAGATCACACTTCATAAAAATTAACTAAATTATAACTTTTTTTTAAATAATAATAATAATTATTATTATTATTATTATAAATTAAAAATAATAATATATGAGTTAAATATATAAATTTTAAAATATATATAATAAGATTATTAATTTCTAAAAAAATTTGTTAAAATACCATGGCTTATAAATACTACTTGTCTAAAAAACTATAACTCACTCTTATATATATCTATATATATATATATGGGGAGTGTAGTCTAACTTATAAATGAAATGACTTTTTTTAGTTCAATTTTAATCAAAATCTAGTAGAGATTTTTAGAAACTAGGGTTTCAGTTGTTTAACGTCTAAAATTTGATTTACCAATGGGTTTTTAAGGGTGTTAGAATATATTTATGTATTAAAAATGTATTTTAAATTAAAAAAACCACAATCTTTCAGTTCAATTTTAATCAAAATCTGGTAGAGATTTTTAGAAACTAGGGTTTTAGTTGTTTAATAGGGTTTCAGTTGTTTAATATCTAAAATTCGATTGCCCAAAGGGCTTTTAAGGGTGCTAAAATATATTTATGCATTAAAAATGTATTTTAAATAACAAAAAATCACAATCTTTCAATTCAATTTTAATCAAAATTGGATAAAGATTTTTAGAAACTAAGGTTTCGGTTGTTTAATATCTAAAATTCGATTTCCCAAAAGGTTTTTAAGGATGCTAGAATATATTTATGCATTAAAAATATATTTTAAATAACAAAAAATCACAATCTTGTTGTTTCACATTGTATGTCTCATTTCTGTGAAAAAGGTCTTTTTTTCTTATATATATATATATATATATATATGAGACATCCTCATTAAGAGACAAAGTAGTTACATTTAGTTAAAAGACTCTTGTTTTAATTATTCCTTTTTAGTTTTATTTTCTTTTATTATTCTGGACAAGGAAAACTAAATTGTAATTTCTCATGACATAAGTATTAATTTTGTTACTGAGTTAAAGATAATAAAAAAAACAGAAACTGAAAAAGGAAAGAAAAACCCTTAGACTGTTGGTGAAGTTGCTAAGAATAGGGGTGGTTGGGAACAGTTGGAAAACAGTTACCTACCCTCTGGGATAAAAAGGAATTCCAGAAGCAGAGTAGGGGTTCTGTGCAATTGGAACTGAGGGTGAAGTATTTCTAGAGCTGGATGGAAAGAACCAGTTGAAATTAACTTCTGCAACCCTTATGAACCAGTGTATCTGTCTAGTGGCTGGATTGGTTATCCTGAGGTCACAACAGAAGTAGATTATCCACTGTTACCCGTGGCACTGACCTAGTTCTAAAGCTCGGGGGCAAGAGGAGGACGTCATTGCCTCCCTTGAAGGTTGGGAGGACCACAGTCAAAGAAGGGGTTTTGTCTGGAACAGATAAGTACCTAAAAATTTGGAATTCAGTAAATTACAGTTTGACTGTCTGTTACTCTCGGTTATTAAATAGTTAAAGGAAATTAGACTGATCAAGATTTCCACCGAATAAAGACTGTTTTAATTGCATGTTCAGTGTGTGTGAAAGTTCTGCGTATATGGTCGCGAGATAATACAGGCAATTACTAGCTACCTGTTCTCGTAAAAGATAGAAACGTATTTTGTTAATTTTCTGTACAAATGCAAAGTGGGTTAACCCAGAAATTTAATAGAACAGCATTACTATTTTGGTATGATTTTGAACTAGTGATTTAGTATATACGGTTACAAGAAGAAGAAAGACTCTGTATTTGGTAGACAAGATTGCACGATAACCTAGAGAGCTTGTAATGTATTAAAACGATTGAAGTAATAAAAGGAGCTCTGATTCAGTATTAAAAGATAGAGTTGAGGCTGGATAATCTATATATATATATATATATATATATATATATATATATACGCCATAAACAACAGAGCAGCATTACTGTTGTAACCGGGTAGTAAACTTGAAAAAAACGTATTGATGGGTTAGGTGAGGGTTGGAAGGAAATCTACCCTGCTCCTATCTGGGAGTTTCGTTCACCATGCACAGCCTTAGTCGGTGGACTGGCGCCTGTGGTCCAGGAGAAACTCATAGGAGAAATTTTTCATTTAAAAAAAAACTACCAGAATAGCAGAGCACGTAACCATCAAACCCTTGTTAAAAGCTGAGGCAGGTCGACAAGACATAAGATGTAAAAGTATATATGTAGACTTGCACAGAGGAAAAACTGTAGCACATTTACTGTTGGCGCGAGGATAGCGCACACATTTGTTGGATACACACATAAATGTTTAACTGTTAGAGAAGAATCTATTAAACATCTTAGCATTCTATACAAAATCGTCACTTGGTAGTTCGAAAGCAAAAGATTAGATTGCGACTGAAACATAATCCTTTAAAATGATATAATCACAAATAGAACGAGATTACTGTTTTGGCGGAAACAAATTCCGTAAGCAAAGCCAAATAGGAAGACATTACAGGAAATTAAGCTAATACCCTCATAAAGAGAGGTGTAATATAATTGTAAATACTTCTGCGTAACAAACATACACTTAAAGCTGGGAAGCAAAGGAAAAACCCAATTAAACAATATTTCGTTATACAAGTCTGGTAAAATGGGCCATCACAGCCGTGAGGAAGGTTGACTAATGGAAAAATCGTTTATACATATCGGAAAAACACAGTTCCATCTTTTATAACTGAAGAATGGTAATTAAGATTATTGCACAAGTTTATCATAAGCTCTGCGAGCTAGCTAGGATTAAACGAAGGTAAAACAAAAAACACCGGGCGGTGTAACTCTGTAAACATGTCAGGCACCTCTGCAAACTCTTGGAGCCTCGGCTCCTAGTTAATTACTGACCTGGGTACCTGCAAGAGGGTTTGAGAGCGAGTTAAAACGCCAGTTTGAGCTTGGGAACCTGAGAAAACAACACTTGAGTTGTGACAGAACCTGCAAAACCCAGTTGGCAGCGAGTCAGATATAAAAAAAAAATGCATTAAACTCCATAGGCGAAATGTATAGGGGTTAAGCGGGGTGCGGGTAAATCTAATTACCTGTTGAGAGATGGACTTATCTCCCATGTCCGCGCAAACCCTGTCGACAAACCATGGGTGAGATGTAAACGTTAAACCCCACAAGAAGTTGAACCAGAAATTCTTTATGGTAAAATTTAACTTAGAACAGGAACACTAAAACAACGGAATTAAACTTGTTTCCTTACCCGATGGTTCCAGCGAAATATCGCAGAGGATAGACTTCGTGAAAGGATTAAGAAGTGGCCTCACTTTGGTAAGTTGGAAACCCGTCGCCTGTTGAACATCTGAGCAACGTTCTCGGTGCATGAGGAAATTAAACCTGGAAAGGTTTTAGAACCTTCACGGAGTCAAAACACTGATAAATCATAGAGTAGCAGGTCTGGTTAGCTTACCATTATCCTGAGGGTCTCTTGCAGAGCGAAACCCTGCCTACTGTTGCAAAGAGAGAACGACAAAATGACCCTGCCGATCGATAGTCATGTGAACTTCCGCGGGAGTTACCTTCGCATCCACTGAGAATTGCTGAACATTAATGAAACCTGACTTGTGAAGTTAATTGCCTGTACAGCTAGTGCATAGTGGTCGAGGCACATGCATTGGATGGAGAGAACAGTGCGACAAGTGGCAAGTCCTATAGCCCGACTGGACGAGATACTTAGGGTTTGGATGACTCGAGAACTCAAATAATAAATACACACACTTTATCTGCCAGAAGAATCATAAGCAAGTTGATTGTTCTCGGAAAATTAAAATTATACGTTTTGGCAATGTCAAAGCTTGGATGCAATATTTGTTGTCAGTTCTAATGTATGAAAAGTGAAATTTTATGGTATGATTAAATCTGCCAGCGCATTAACATCTGTTATCAAATTTGTGAAATATAATTATTTTTACTATGTGAATTTTTTTTTTTTTTAGTAAGTGTGACAAGTGGTGTCAGAGCCTAGTTGCTACATTGGGATCTTAAGGGGTCTACTAACAGAATGCTTGTGATTAGTGCACAAAGGGGAGCAAACGAAATGGCAACACAATCACAACCTGAGGGGACTCAAACCCCCACAATTTTGAACGCGGAAATGTGGGTACAATTGACTGTAGAGCAGCACCAAAAGACTAGTCGATTGCTTGAAGAGCAGCAGTAGCAAACTACATTCTTGTTAAATATGGTACAGAAACTTCAGGAAGAAATAATAAGAGTTCGAAGGGATAATGAGAGGTTGTTACAAGATCAAGAGAAGATCCTGAAGAGTTTGTCAGATAGGCAGAATCAGGGGATGAAATACCCTAGTCCTGAAAAAGAATTAACAGCGGAGCCAGAGGACCAGCAGACTCAGAATAATGCAGATGATAGAACTGAAAAGAGCCTCTCCCAGAGGAGTAAAAATAGGAATTATAACGAGGCAGAATCGGGCAATTTGTCTGGTCAGCAAGACTCCAAAAGACAAAAAGTGCAACTGCAGGGAGAATTTCGTAAGATTAAGCCACTGACGTTTGATGGTGAGGCAGAAGAGGCGGCTGAAGCCTGGCTAATAAATATAAACAAATATTTCCAGTTCTATGAATACAGTAGCAATTTGAAGGCCAGACTGGCCATATATCAATTACGGGAAAAATCCACCCTGTGGTGGGAAGAAGTGAAGAATGTGTGCATCATTGACGAATGCGACATAACCTAGGAACTGTTCCAGCAGTACTTTAAAGATAAATACCTGACAGAAAGATTTTATGACGACAAGGCAAAGGAATTCCATGATCTTCGGCTGGGACAAATGACTATAGATGAATATGTGTCAAATTTCACTTCGCTGTTGCGATATGTACCTTATCTCCGGGAAGAGAAGGCCAAGGTACAGAGATTTGTAAGCAGTTTACCTGCTCATATGAGAGAGCGGATAGAATTTTTCAACCCCCAGACTATGGATGAGGTTATTCGAAAAGCGCGATTGTGCTACCAGCAAAGTAAAACCAAGGGTGATGTAGGAAAAAGCTGGCAGCCGAAGAAAGGTCAGAAAAGTAACTCTACCTTTAAGAGCAGTAAAAACAGTAGCTTCAGGAATGCAGCATGAAACACAATCAGCAAGCAGTTTGGGAAAAACCACCAAAGAATCAAGTGGCCAGCTGAGGAGAAGCCCACAGAAGCGTCAAGTAAACCTGAGCTAGGACAGAATTCTAAACCTCCCTTACAGTGTTGGGGCTGTGGAGAAGCTCATTATTATAAGAACTGTCCCAGACAGAACAAAAGTGAAACTGTAGCAAATCTGTAGGAGGCATCTACAATAGGAGACGTGGCGCGTAGCGTACATCGCATCAATGCAGCGCTAGAAGATCGGCAGGCTGATTTTTAGCGTACGATGATTGAACTTGAAGGTGTTAGCCTCCTATATCAATAGGTTAAAGAGAGAGCCCTCTCTGGATGCAGATTGGCTAGATTCTGCATCTAAAAGGTTGGTTTGTGGTTACCTCGGGTATACTTTCCTCTTACACAACTTCTAGGAAAACCTGAGTGATAACAGAAGGTACATTACTAACTAAACCTGTTTCAATTCTGGTTGATCCTAGAGCAAGTCTGAGTTACATCAGTCCTAAGTTAGTAGAGTTATGTAAATTAAAAGAACAGAAATTTAGGAATTCATGGCTGGTACAGTTAGCCACTGGGGCGAAACGTAAGATAACAGCGAAAATTCCTAACTGTGTGCTGGAAGTGGCAGAACAGCAGATAGAGATAGATCTAAATATCTTACCGTTGGGATCATACGATGTGTTATTGGGTATGGATTGGCTGGAAAGACATTGGACAGTAGTAGACTGTAAGGAAAAGACCATTTCTTTCAGAATGCAAGATGGTACGCAGAAAGTTGTTCAAGGAGTTAAAAAGCCCATACAGATATGACCAATAACAGCATCTCAGATGGGTAAGTGCATTAGAAAAGAGTGCCAGTTGTATGCTATTCAAGTAGGATACACAGATTCTAAGGAAAAGGCCCCAATACTGGAAGATATTCCTGTGGTGCAGGAATTGTTGGACGTATTTCCAGAGGAAATTCCTCGACTACCACCCAAAATGGATATTGATTTCACTATTGAGTTGCTGCCGGGTGCCTCACCAGTATCAAGAGCCCCGTATAAGATGAGTGTGCCGGAGTTAACTGAATTAAAAATACAGTTACAGGAATTTCTAGACAAAGGCTATATCCGCCCAAGTGTGTCACCATGGGGCGCACCAGTCCTTTTCGTTAAAAAGAAAGATGGGACATTGCGCATGTGTATGGATTACAGGCAGCTTAATAAGCTGACTGTTAAAAACAAGTACCCCTTACCAAGAATCAATGATTTTTTTGACCAGGTAAGAGGGGCTAAGGTATTTTCCAAGATTGATTTAAGATCCGGATATCACCAAGTTCGGATTAAAGATGAGGATATCTGCAAAACAGCCTTCCGCACCCGATATGTTCATTATGAATTTGTTGTGTTTCCCTTTGGATTAACAAATTCACCAACAACTTTTATGAGGTTAATGAATGGCGTGTTTCATCAATTCCTAAATAATTTTGTGCTAATATTTATTGATGATATTCTGGTGTACTCTAAAAATGAGGCAGAGCATAAGGAGAATTTACGCATAGTGTTGGAAACGCTAAGGAAGCATCAGCTCTATGCTAAATTCAACAAGTGCAATTTCTTTAAAACAAAAATCCAGTACTTGGGACACGTCATAACAGCTGAAGGGATAGCTGTTGATCCCGAAAATATCAAAGCCATCATGGAGTGGAAAGTTCCTCGGAATGTGGCGGACATTAGATCATTCATGGGCCTAGCCGGGTATTATAGAAGATTCATAGAAGGGTTCTCCAAAATTGCTTTTCCCATTACATCCTTGCAGAGGAAGGGCAAGCTATTTAGATGGACAAAAGAATGCCAAGACAGCTTTGAAAAACTAAAACAACTTCTAACTATAGCTACAGTACTGAAGGTAGCTGACCCGGAAAAAGACTACGAAGTCTGTACGGATGCTAGTAAAGAAGGAGTTGGAGCGGTATTAACTCAAGAGGGAAAAGTAATAGCTTACGAGTCAAGGAAACTTAAGGAATATGAGCAGAAATATTCTGCTTATGATTTGGAGCTTACGGCAGTAGTCCACGCCCTCCGAGTATGGAGGCATTATCTACTGGGTAAAATATTTATGCTGAAAACAGATCATAACAGCCTGACTAGCTATTTCAAACAAGTAGATTTAAACTCTAGACAGGCGAGATGGAATGCATTTCTGAGCGAGTTCGACATGGACATTTAGCACGTTAAAGGAAAATAAAATAGAGTTGCCGACGTTTTAAGTCATAAATTGCACAGTCTGTTTGCTCTATATTTTAACTAGTTGGAAAGCCAATTGTTGAAGCAATTGAAGGAAGAGGCTCAGAGAGACCCAGAATATAAGTTTCTGTGGCAACAGATGAAGAATGACAAACAACATGACAAAGCAACAGAGTTTGGAGAGAGTGAAGAACAGGCTTTGACCTTTCGCGGGAAGATCTATGTGCGTAACCGCACTAATCTTAAATAATTAATCCTGAATGAATTTCACCGCAGCAATTACGCTGGTCATCCTGGATATCAGAAGATGCTTACAGCAGTAAGGAAAGTTTATTTTTGGCCAGGAATGCGAAGGGACATTGCCGAGTACATAAGCAAGTGTTTAGAATGTCAACAGGTTAAAGCTGAGCATCAGCATCCTGCTGGGCTATTGCAGCCCATACCCATTCCTGAATGGAAGTGGGAAGTTATCTCCTTGGATTTTATCACAGGGTTACCGAGAACAAGGAAGCAGAATGATTCTATTATGGTAGTGGTGGACAGATTAAGTAAATCTTCCCATTTCATACCTGTAAAATCTACCTACAAGACGGTACAAATTGCAGATATATTTATGAAGGAGATCTTTAGGTTGCATGGCATACCTAAAACTGTGATTTCAAATCGAGATGTTAAGTTTACGTCTGATTTTTGGAAAACTTTATTTTCTGGATTAGGAACCCAGATACACTTTAGTACTGCTTATCATCCTCAAACAGATGGGCAGACAGAGCGTGTAAATCAGGTCCTAGAGGACATGTTGCGAATGTATGTAATGCAGCAACCCACCAAGTGGGAAGATTACTTGCACCTAGTAGAATTTGCATACAACAATGGGTATCAGGAGTCTCTGAAAATGAGCCCCTTTGAAGCATTATATGGTAGGCAATGTCACATGCCTATAAACTGGAGCAGCCCCGAAACAAAACTGTTGTTGGGACCTGAAATGCTGGCTGAAATGGAGGCAGAGGTAAAACTAATAAGGCACAATTTGAAAGCTGCACAAGATAGGAAAAAATTTTATGCAGACCGGAAAAGATCCTACCGAGAATTCGGGGTAGGAGACCACGTATATGTACGAATTAAGCCTAAAAGAAGCACTATGAGGTGGACCTCTTGTGCTAAGCTGGCTCCTCGGTACTACGGCCCTTTCCAAATATTGGAAAGAATCGGACCAGTAGCTTATAGATTGGCATTGCCTAGTCACATTCGAGTACATAATGTGTTTCATGTATCCTTACTGAAGCAATACATACATGATGAGAAACATGTAATTCATTGGCAGAATATTCAGGTAGGAAGAGGGATAAAACAATCCTAGTTTGTAGATTGAATATCTCTATATGTACTGATTTGGAATTATTTTGTGCCTTTCAGGTAGAACCGGACGGAGAGTTCCTGGTAGAGCCTCTATGCATACTTGATCGGAGGGAAATTGAACTCCGCAAAAGAGTAGTCGTTCAGGTGAAAATGCAGTGGAAGCACTTTGGACCAGACGAAGCTACCTGGGAGGAAGAAAAGTTTATGCAGGAAGCATACCCCGAACTCTTTCCAGAGACGGGCTGAAATACCGAGGACGGTGTTACTTCCAGGGGGGGAAGCTGTGACATCCTCATTAAGAGACAAAGTAGTTACATTTAGTTAAAAGACTCTTGTTTTAATTATTCCTTTTTAGTTTTATTTTCTTTTATTATTCTGGACAAGGAAAACTAAATTGTAATTGCGCATGACATAAGTATTAATTTTGTTACTGAGTTAAAGATAAAAAAAAAAACAGAAACTGAAAAAGGAAAGAAAAACCCTTAGACTGTTGGTGAAGTTGCTAAGAATAGGGGTGGTTGGGAACAGTTGGAAAAAAGCTACCTACCCTCTGGGATAAAAAGGAATTCCAGAAGCAGATTAGGGGTTCTGTGCAATTGGAACTGAGGGTGAAGTATTTCTAGAGCTGGATGGAAAGAACCAGTTGAAATTAACTTCCGCAACCCTTATGAACCAGTGTATCTGTCTAGTGGTTGGATTGGTTATCTTGAGGTCACAACAGAGGTAGATTATCCACTGTTACCCGTGGCACTGACCTAGTTCTAAAGCTCGAGGGCAAGATGAGGACGTCATTGCCTCCCTTGAAGGTTGGGAGGACCACAGTCAAAGAAGGGGTTTTGTCTGGAACAGATAAGTACCTAAAAATCTGGAATTCAGTAAATTACAGTTTGACTGTCTGTTAATCTCGGTTATTAAATAGTTAAAGGAAATTAGACTGATCAAGATTCCCACCAAATAAATACTGTTTTAATTGCATGTTCAGTGTGTGTGAAAGTTTTGCGTATATGGTCGCGAGATAATACAGGCAATTACTAGCTACCCGTTCTCGTAAAAGATAGAAACGTATTATGTTAATTTTCTGTACAAATGCAAAGTGGGTTAACCCAGAAATTTAATAGAACAACATTACTATTTTGGTGTGATTTGAACTAGTGATTTAGTATATATGGTTACAAGAAGAAGAAAGACTCTGTAATTGGTAGACAAGATTGCACGGTAACCTAGAGAGCTTGTAATGTATTAAAACGATTGAAGTAATAAAGGGAGCTCTGCTTCAGTATTAAAAGACAGAGTTGAGGCTGGATAATATATATATAAATATATATATACGCCATAAACAAAAGAGCAGCATTACTGTTGTAACCGGGTAGTAAACTTGAAAAAAACGTACTGGTGGGTTAGGTGAGGGTTGGAAGGAAATCTACCCTGCTCCTATTCGGGAGTTTCGTTCACCATGCACAGCCTTAGTCGGCGGACTGGCGCCTGTGGTCCAGGAGAAACTCATAGAAGAACTTTTTCATTAAAAAAAAAATACTACCAGAATAGCAGAGCACGTAACCATCAAACCCTTGGTAAAAACTGAGGCAGGTCGACAAGACATAAGATGTAAAAATATATATGTAGACTTGCACAGAGGAAAAACTGTAGCACATTTACTGTTGGCGCGAGGATAGCGCACAAATTTGTTGGATACACACATATATGTTTAACTGTTAGAGAAGTATCTATTAAACATCTTAGCATTCTATACAAAATCGTCACCTGGTAGTTCGAAAGAAAAATATTAGATTGCGACTGAAACATAATCCTTTAAAATGATATAATCACAAATAGAACGAGATTACTGTTTTGGCGGAAACAAATTTCGTAAGAAAAGCCAAATAGGAAGACATTACAGGAAATTAAGCTAATACCCTCATAAAGAGAGGTGTAATATAACTGTAAATACTTCTGCGTAACAAACATACACTTAAAGCTGGGAAGCAAAGGCAAAACCCAATTAAACAGTATTCCGTTATACAAGTCTGGTAAAATGAGCCATCACAGCCGTGAGGAAGGTTGACTGATGGAAAAATTGCTTATACATATCGGCAAAGCACAGTTCAATCTTTTATAACTGAAGAATGGTAATTAAGATTATTGCACAAGTTTATCATAAGCTCTGCGAGCTAGCTAGGATTAAACGAAGGTAAAACAAAAACACTGGGCGGTGTAACTCTGTAAACATGTCAGGCACCTCTGCAAACTCTTGGAGCCTCGGCTCCTAGTTAATTACTGACCTGGGTACTTGCAAGAGGGTTTGAGAGCGAGTTAAAATGCCAGTTTCAGCTTGGGAACCTAAGAAAACAACACTTGAGTTGTGACAGAACCTGCAAAACCCAGTTGGCAGCGAGTCAGATATTAAAAAAAAATGCATTAAACTCCATAGGCGAAATGTATAGGGATTAAGCGGGGTGCGGGTAAATCTAAATTACTTGTTGAGAGATGGACTTATCTCCCATGGCCGCGCAAACCCTGTCGACAAACCAGGGGCGAGATGTAAAAGTTGAACCCCACAAGAAGTTGAACCAGAAATTCTTTATGGTAAAATTTAACTTAGAACAGGAACACTAAAACAACGGATTTAAACTTGTTTCATTACTCGATGGTTCCAGCGAAATATCACAGAGGATAGACTTCGTGAAAGGATTAAGAAGTGGCCTCACTTTGGTAAGTTGGAAACCTGCCGCCTGATGAACATCTGAGCAACGTTCTCGGTGCATGAGGAAATTAAACCTTGAAAGGTTTTAGAACCTTCACGGATTCAAAACACTGATAAATCATAGTGTAGCAGGTCTAGTTAGCTTACCATTATCTTGAGGGTCTCTTGCAGAGTGAAAAAGAGAGAACGGAAAAATGACCCTGCCGATCGATAGTCATGTGAACTTCCGTGGGAGTTACCTTCGCAACCACCGAGAATTGCTGAACATTAATGAAACCTGACTTGTGAAGTTAATTGCCTGTACAGCTAGTGCATAGTGGTCGAGGCACATGCCTTGGATGGAGAGAACAATGTGACAGGTGGCAAGTCCTATAGCCCGACTGGACGGGATACTTAGGGTTTGGATGACTCGAGAACTCAAACAATAAATACACACACTTTATCTGTCAGAAGCATCATAAGCATGTTGATTGTTCTCGGAAAATTAAAATTATACGTTTTGGCAATGTCAAAGCTTGGATGCAATATTTGTTGTCAGTTCTAATGTATGAAAAGTGAAATTTTATGGTATGATTAAATCTGCCAGCGCATTAACATCTGTTATCAAATTTGTGAAATATAATTATTTTTACTGTGCGAATTTTTTTTTTTTGAGTAAGTGTGACAATATATATATATATATATATATATATATATATATATATATATATATATATATATATATATATATATATAAAGCCATATTTTTAAAATAATTCTTGACCCTCTACTCTAATTATTATTAGAAATATTTTACAACGATAAATCCCTATCATCTACTTATTAATTATTGATAATTGAAATTTCAAAAGTTTTATTGTAAAACAAACACATATATTAATGATGATGATCATTAACTTCCACTAAAATTAATATAGTTTATTGGACCTTATGAAGGTAAAAAATTAATAGAATTTTTTAACATATTATTTATTTACTAAAAAATATGTAGAAAAATATCACCATAGTTTTATTTTTTTAATAAATTAAAAAATAGATAGAAAATAAAACTATTAATAAAATAGTTATATAATAAATTAAAAAATAAATAGAAAATAAAACTATTAAAATAAAATTTATATTAAATATATAAAATATAAGAAAAAAATTATAAACATAACTTATATGATGAGAAAAACATAAATATGTGTGTGTGTGTGTGTGTGTGTGTGTGTGTGTGTGTGTGTGTGTGTGTGTGAAGCCCGTGTGGCTCTTAAGGAACTCCGTTCTATAAGGTCACTGGTTCGAAACCCATGAGTGAGATGAGAAGAGAAAAAATGAGAAAATTAAGATTGATACAACTTGAACAATATATATATATATATATATATATATATATATATATATATATATATATATATATATATATATATAATTGTTTGATAAATAATAATTAATAAATAGAATAAAAAATTAATGGAGAACATAGATTTAAAAATTAATTGTTCGATATTGTTAATGGGGAACATAGATTTAAAAATTGGACTTCTTTTAAATAAAAAATACATTTACCAACACATTTACTAATACTAATCTATCATGATATAATCTCAAGTTACAACTCTCTGGAATGGTAATGTCATTTCTCTCTTTTTTATCTTCTTTATATTACATTATTAAAATTTAAAATTTTTAATTATGGTAATGATTAATTTTGGATTATTATTATTATTATTATTGTCTGTAATTAATTTTGATTTTAATTTAAAGAACAATTTTATGGACAATTTTAAATCAAAGTTGTATAGAGAAAAGTAAAATAATTAAAATTAAAACTTTTCCTATATTTATACATCCAATTGTGAAGGAAATGCGTAATCTATTTCATTCTTAATATAGAGTTAATATATAACATTTAAAAAATATTAATAATAAAAGAAAGTTTAATATGGGTTATAAATCAACTATATCAATATGCATGTTGAGTAAAAGATTTTAACTTCATATATCTATATATATATATAAAGAGTGAGAGAGTTTTTGTTCCATTATAAGATTATTTTTAATTCAAGGTATCATATTTGTAATTCCTTCAATGTTTAATATGGAGTTGACATGTAACATTTTAAACACACACACACACATATATATAAACATTTTCAAAATATATAGACAAGTATCTATATATATAAATAGGTAGACATGTAAAACATGTATATATCTTAGAGAGATAATATCTTATAGATATACCTCTTTAACTTCCCAAGGATAGGGAGAATACCAACTATGTCTATATTATATAAAATAAGTGAAAATAAAAACAAAATTATAATTAAAACATTTTATTTGTGTGTTTCTTAAACCAACATAGATCCATCTTAACTTCTAATCTACCAAGATCAAAGAGGAATAAAATCTTTAAGGTGCAAACCATTCCTTACTTTTTGGACTCTAAAAGAAGTTTGCATCTTGAAACATTGGAACCTCGTCAGTAGATCCCAAGTTAATATGGATCTGTGTTGGCTATGATTCTATAAAATAGAAATATAATAAAATTATGTTATATAAATAATATTAATATCAAATTTCCCATCTTGAGTGGGGAACGAAGATCAATGGTGGGAGGGGCAGTCGCACCACTGCCACCCCCATTCAATTGTGTGGTGAGGCATGGCCACCTCTCCTCCTCATCTATCCAACACACAACATGGATGATTGTTTACACATCCAATCATATCATGCTTGCATTTAATTTTTGCGGTGGTATATGGAAGAACAGTCTTCATGTTTATAATTCCATAATGGAACTTGAGAATGGGATAGAGCTAGGTATCTGAAACTTAGACTCAGCAGGGATGCACTTTTCTCTATGGGGTTTGACTGTTAGAGAGGGAGGTTTCCTTAGGCGAAGTGTTCTTTCTATTTCTTTGAGGGGCAGAGACCAAGTCCTCCTGACATAGCCTCCCCCATTGACATTAGTTTCAGGAAAGACTCTAGGTCGAGAGTTGTTGTGGTTGTGCACTAGGGACAGGTTGACAAGCTCTTTAAGTCTTTCAGTCCATTGTTTAGGTATCATAAACCTATGATAGAAATAATAGCATATCATTTCAAGTTTGCATTACCAAGTTTTTGGCTTACAATTACTATGTTCATTTCAAGATTGCCTCGCCTCGAATTCATTTGTAGCCTGCATGTTTGGGATCTATTGCTAAGTTTTTTCTAGTTGTCTGAAAGCGGTGTTTCCTACTTTATGCCTTTCTCTCCCCTAAGAGTCTCCCATTGTTGATTGGACATTGTACTACTTGTTGGTTTAATTACTCTTCCTCCTCGATAGTCTCTACACCCTTGCTCTTTTCTTACTTTGATGCATGGCTCTTTGTTCCCTCAATAATGCCTACATAGCAAGCTTGAAGTTGGAGAGGATCCTTGAGCAAGGTGGAGGATAGCGCTAGAGCTCAACTTTGCACTGACTTTGCTGCTCATTGTTTTTGCTTACATAGCCCCCCAAAGTCGAAGAGGAAATCTAGCAAGCAATAGTTGAAGTCTTGGTTGATAGAGACGAAATCATTGATGTTGAAGTTGTGTGTTATGTAGCTAACTAGGTGCCAAATACTAGCCACACCAAGGGCCGATTGAATCAATGCTTATACACCTGCAATTTGTATTGGCATATGAAATATATCTTGGGTAAAGTCCTCCTTGAGAGAAATGAGGCAAAACGGATTATACTTCTATAGTTAGATGATCTCCAAGAAAAACACTTTGACATGACACTCTATTTGACTCGCATAAAGGTCGTCCTCGCTAGTGGGAAATCCCTATCCAATTGAAATGTCTATTTTTTCATAACATGTGTGTGATAATTAGTCACTATCTAGTTTCTTAATAACAAAACACCACATTAGAGAAAATATTATGCTTATAATTTTTTATTTATAATTAAAATATCATTAATTTATTTTAATAATAAAAAGTATCTACCAAATTTAATAAGTAATTAGGTCATTCAACTCTAATTAATTTTAAAAAGTACAACTATTTTTATTTAATATGGGTTAAAATTACCTTTCATAATAGATGGTGCAAAGGTTTCATAATAGATGGTGCTAAGGTTGTGATCCCAAAGAAATAACATACATCCTTAAAGATGTTAAGTACTTTATCATGATAATTTATTTAATATTTATTAAATAGTATAATTTTTTTTTTAATAATGAAAATTTTCATATTAAAATTTATATTAACTAATTAAAATTTTATTTATTAAAATATTTAAAAATAAAAATAAAATTTTACAATCAAAATATCGTTAAAGAGATTAATATCTTCATTTAATAAAATTAAATTGTATTTAATAAATAATACTAAAGCCATTTTAGTCAAGTTTTGCTAGCACAATTGATTGAGGATAGATTTAGTCAGGGTAATTATGTCTTGTGCTAGAGAGAGGAGACATGCATAAACACCTAGAATCAAACCTCACCAAAAGTGATTATAAAAGCTCCGTGTTTTGAGAAAAAGAGGTTAAAGAAAAGCACCTGGAGTCGTGAAGAGGATCAAATTCTCGTGAATTACATCCCAAAAAAAATGGGCATGGCCGTTGGAGTGCGCTTTCTGAACTCAGGTTTGTAATTTATATTTTTATATACAATGTGCACACTCTCTATAAATTTTAATGTAGATATTCTTAGTTTTTGTGCATCATCGTGTGTTCCGCGTATATCGTGGTGGCTTTTTGTGTATTCAGACGAAAGTAGTGTTATTAATGTCAACCATTTGTGTGTATCATCGAAAATGGCCGTTTGTAAATAAATCATCCTTATTTCTACAATATATTTTTGTTGAAAATTTACCAAAACTTTTCAAACCAGGTGCTTTGATAGTTATTATTGGCAATCACTCTTATTCTATGTGGAATTGTTTGGTTGCTGGTTAGGAAGTAAGAAGCAGTTTTTCACTTATACTGTAGGTTTCTTATAGCTCAGTTGAGTGATAATTATTATTGGTTTCATCACCTTTATTCTATATAAAATTATAAAATTATTGACTGTTGGCAAATTTTTACTCCTACCATATATTTAACATAACTCAATTGTCAAACTAACTAATTGAAAAATAATTATTATTAACTTCATCACTCAATTTCTATCTAAAAATACTAACCACTAATAAGTAAAATGGCAGCCTTTCATTCCTATCATATTTCTCTCGATTTTAGACAATTAACCTGTTTACTGCTACCATATGTCTCTCAAGCTTGTACATTTAACCTATCCCAAATTCAACAGGCTTTGGTACGAGTCTGCTACGTAAATGGTCCCTATCTAACATTATTAATGATATTTACGCAGAAATGAAAGAGGTAGTACGTAATTCTACTTGTACATACTGTTGGAGATCATGCACAGCAAAACAATTAAATACGCAGCAAATAAATCATGCACAAGAAGACACAATGATTTTACCGTGGTTCACCCAAACCTCCTGGACTACGTCCACACAACAGGGCATTGGCAATCCTTTATTAATGAACAGGAGATTACATAATTCACACACCCACACACACTCTACAAAACAAACGTATGGATACCTGTTATATAGCAGGAGAATCGAACAGCCTCATAAATCCTCTCAACTCAAATTTAGGATGCATTAACTCCCTCCCAAACAAACTGGAGCTAATCTAGGAACTAATTCCTAATTTTTGTCACCTACTGAGATTTTTCCTATTTTATCCAAAACAGAAAATCTCAACAATCTCCACCTTGACAAAAATTAGCCTGATGCCCTGTTCTTTATTATTTTATCTTTTCTGCAAGCCAAGAGAAGCCAAACACCAACGCAGCTTCTCTAACAAAACTGGTTTCGTGAACATGTCTGCACAGTTTTCCTTTGTATGCACCTTTTCAAGAGAGACTCCCCTTTCAGTGATAACTTGTCTTACAAAATGGTACTTGATCGGTATATGCTTTGATTTACTATGATAGGCCGGATTCTTAGCCAAATGTATTGCACTTTGACTGTCACAAAATAACTTGATGTTGTCCTGCAACCTACCAAATTCACCAAACAAACCTTTCAGCCAAACCGCCTCTTTGCAAGCATGCGAAGCAGCAATGTATTCTGCTTCAGTAGTGGATAAAGCAACAATGTTCTGTAGCTTTGACATCCAGCTAATAGCTCCACCTGCAAGAGTAAAGACGTACCCTGAAGTTGACCTCCTCTTATCCAAATCACCTGCAAAATCGGAATCAACATATCCGCAAACAAATTCACTACTCTTATTGTAAGTGATACAATAACTACTTGTGCCTCTCAAGTACCGAAGCACCCATTTCACTGCTGACCAATGTTCTTTACCCGGATTTGCCATGTACCTGCTGACAACCCCAATTGCATGTGAAATATCTGGTCGAGTACAAACCATCGCATACATCAAACATCCTACTACATTGGCATATGGAATTCGAGACATATAATCCTTTTCTTCATCTGTATTAGGACATAAACCCGAAGAAAGCTTGAAATGGGAAGCGAAAGGGACTGACACAAGCTTCACATTATTCATACCAAATCTCAAAAGTATCTTCTCAACATACTTCTGTTGTGATAGCCACAGCTTACCATTGCTCCTGTCTCTGAAAATCTCCATGCCCAAAATCTGTCTTGCTGCTCCTAGATCTTTCATATGGAATGTCCTTGCCATCTGAGTCTTCAACCTGTTGATTTCATCAATGCTTTTGCTTGCTAAAAGCATATCGTCAACATACAACACTAAGATAATGAACATGCCATTTTTCAATTGCTTGAAATACACACCATGATCATATTCACTTCTAACATATTTCTGACTCAACATGAAAGAATCAAACTTCTTATACCACTGCCGAGGCGACTGCTTCAGGCCATATAATGACTTCTTGAGCCTGTAGACAAATTTCTCATTGCGATGCTGAACAAACCCTTCTGGTTGTTCCATATAAATTTCCTCATCTAGATCTCCATGTAGAAAAGCAGTCTTAACATCTAGTTGTTGTAACTCTAAATCAAACAAAGCAACTAAAGCTAACACAATTCGAATTGAAACTATTTTAACCACTGGTGAAAAAATCTCGTGAAAGTCAATGCCTGCTTTCTGAGAAAACCCTTTTGCAACCAGTCGCGCTTTGTACCTGTCCTCCGTATCATTCACACCCCGTTTCACCTTGAAAACCCATTTACACCCCACATTTTTCCTGTCTTTCGGAAGCTCAACCAGATCCCATGTGCCGTTCTTACTCAAGGCCATCATTTCGTCCTTCATGGCTGCTTTCCACTTGTCACTATTCGAACCTTCTATTGCTTCCTGATAGCACAGAGGTTCATCGTCATTAGCAGTAAATGCAACTGAAGTAACATAATCATCATACCTTCTCGGTGGCCGTTTGATTCTTGTCGACCTCCTTAAGGATGTTTCTGGTGCTTCCGCAATTGGCTGACTACCATCTGTAGGAACTTCTTCATGACCAGCATCTGAGACATGTTCACGCTCTATATCTGAACCCTGTTCATAACTAGTATATGAAACCTGTTCATGACTAGAATCTGAACTATGGTCATCATGACTATCATTAGAAGTGCTGTCAAACTGAATGTGCTGAAAATCAAATACATCATCCTGTTTCAATTTACTATCTACATCTAACTGTACAAGAGAGGATTCATCAAAATTTACATCTCTGTTGATGATGATTTTGCGGGTAGTAGGATCCCACAATCTATATCCCTTTGTTCCAACACCATACCCAACAAAGATATACCTTTTAGACTTTGGATCTAACTTAGTTCGCTGATGTTTAGGCACTAGAGCATATGCATCACAACCAAACACTCTAAGTTTAGAATAGTCACAAGGGTGTCCTTTCCATACCTCTTTCGGAATCTTGCAGTCTATGGCCGTCGATGGAGATCGGTTTATCACATAACAAGCTGTTGCCACTGCTTCCATCCACAACTCCTTCTGCAAACCAGCGTTACTCAGCATACTCCTTGCTCTCTCTAGAAGAGTCATGTTCATGTGTTCAACAACTCCATTTTGCTGAGGAGTATAAACCGTGGTCTTATGTCTCTCGATCCCTGCATCCTTGCAATAGCTGTCAAACTCCTTGGAAGTAAACTCACCACCATTGTCAGTTCTTAAACACTTTATTATTCTACCAGTGCTGTTTTCTACCAATGCTCTAAACTGTTTGAAAACTGAAAAAACATCAGACTTCCTTTTCAACATGTAGACCCACACCTTCCTAGAAAATTCATCAATAAATGATACAAAATACGACGAACCACCATATGAAGTAGTAGGCGCTGGACCCCAAACATCTGAATGAATATAATCAAGTATCCCTTTACTAGTATGTTTGCCTGTTTTAAATTTTTGTTTACTTTGTTTTCCAAACAAGCAATGCTTACAGAAATCTAACTTTCCAGACTTTAGATTAGGAAGTAACTTGCGATCAACCAAAATCTTTAACCCTCTTTCGCTCATATGGCCCAACCTTTGATGCCATAGACGAATGGAACTACTGTCATGTTCAGACATCGTAGACACATGAACTGACCCTGTTCTTCCTTCTAACTGAAACAGATTTCCTACTTTCTTAGCTTTCATTACTAGTAAAATACCTTTATAGATTTTCATAACTCCACCTTGAATTACAGTTTTATATCCATTCGAATCAAGTGCTCCTAATGAAATCAAATTTTTCCTTAAATCTGGTACATGCCTCACATCAGTTAATATTCTAGTTGTCCCATCAAACATTTGTAGTTGTATGCTTCCAATCCCAACAATATTACATGTTACATCATTACCCATGTACACGACGCCATCATTAACTGATCTATATGTCTTAAACCATTCTCTATGAATACACATGTGGTTTGATGCACCGGAATCTAACAACCAATGTTGATCATGATTTGACAAATTAACTGATAACACTTCGTCGCTCATACCTAAATCAGATGCCGAACCTGTATCTGTCGCATTTGCCTCCTTCTTCTCTGTCGAAGAATCT
>CM076581.1:1698586555-1698802619 GCA_034641835.2 Pinus albicaulis | reverse complement strand
ACCTTAAAAGGACGAAATCAACGGTATGAGAGTCTAATCTTGTTGATAAAAGAAATGAGTATATTCTTGTGTCTGCTCTCTGCATACATCTGCTTGTAGACACTATGGATGTCTTGCTAATCGATAGTGGTGCCTCAAGACACATCACTGGATTCAAGGAAGCACTCTCTGACATGGTTGAAAGGGATACTAATCTAGAAATTATCCTTGGAGATAATGCTACATATCCCGTGAAAGGGACAGGGACTGTGACCCTCCACTTGTCTCAAGGACAAGTCCTACGTTTGCAAGATGTACTCTATGTACCTAAATTGAAGAAGAACCTTGTGTCTGTATCAGCCATGGAAGACAAAGGGTTCAATGTAACATTCTATGATGGAAAGGTGCTCATGTGGAAGGAGAGCTTCAAGGAAGCTATCTCGATTGGTTTTAGAGTTGGTACACTCTACCAGGTTGGAGGAAGTCCGCTGGGAGCAATGACTTGTGATACTATCCGACAAACTGAACTATGGCACCGAAGATTTGGACACCTTCATTACAAGGCCCTTCCCGAAGCAAGGAAGGTGGTGACAGGGATGCCTGACTTTGGAAACACATGAAGGTGTATGTAAGGGTTGTTCCGAAGGAAAACATACAAGGAGACCTTTCCCCTCAAGTGTCACAAAGACATCTGATATTTTGCAACTAGTCCATTCTGATCTATCTGGTATGTTCCCTGTGACATCCCTGGGAGGATGTTCTTACGACATGACATTCACTGATGACTTCTCTCGCAAAACCTGGATATACTTCTTGAAGAAGAAGGATGAGGCTTTCATGTGGTTCCGTACCTTCAAAGCCTTGGTGGAAAATATGACCGGAAAGAAGATCAAGATTTTGAGAACTGACAATGGCACTGAATATGAGTCAAATGACTTCAAAGACTTTTGCAGAGAAGCTGGCATTAAGAGGGAGACTACCACTGCATATACTCCTGAGCAGAATGGTGTTGTTGAACGCAAGAATAGGACTATTGTGGAAGCTGCCCGTGCCATGCTATGTGACCAGGGTCTACCGAAGTTTCTATGGGGAGAAGCTGCAAATACTGCTGTGTATATTCAAAACCGATGCCCTCATTCCGCTCTGGACTCCAAAACTCCCGAAGAGGTTTTCTCTGGTAAGAAACCTGATGTCTCACATTTTAGAATTTTTGGATGTCCTGTCTATTTTCATGTGCCGAAAGAAAAGAGAAGTAAGTTGGATGCTTCTAGGAAGAAAGGAATGTTTGTGGGCTACAGTGAGACTTCTAAGGCCTATAGAGTCTATGTACCTGGTCAAAGGGAAGTAGAGATAAGCCATGATGTCACTTTTGACGAAGATGCTTCCTTGAAGAAAGTAGTAGATCTTCCAAGATCTGGAGAAAATCATGAAGAAAGGCCTGGAAATCAAGAAGAACCGCAGGATGAGACAATGCCTGATATTGAAGGACCAATGGACCCTATTGATCCATCTCCTTCACTGGGAAAGAGACCATCATGGCTCAGGGACACCCTCGAAGATGCTGAGGGTCATGCTGCCCCAAGGGGGACATTCCGAGAAAGCAAGAAGCCGTGTAGATACCAAGGGTATCTAGCTGCCATGAGTACTATTGTACCATCTGAACCTGGATCTTTTGAGGAAGCCATCAAGCATCAAGTCTGGAAGGATGCTATGCATGAAGAATATGAGTCCATGAAGAATGATGTATGCAAGGATGTAGGGGACGCTGTCCCAGGAGGCAGAAGGACGAATCGATTGTCACGCAAAATGGCTCTACAAGATCAAACATGGATGCGATGGGAGTCTTCCCGAAAAGTTCAAGGCAAGATTTGTTGCCCGTGGCTTCTCTCAAAAGGAAGGAATTGACTATGACGATATATTTGCACCTGTGGCACGATATACCACCATCCGATCAATCATAGCCCTTGCTGCTACGCGAGGATGGAGTCTTCATCAGATGGATGTCAAGACCGCTTTTCTGCATGGTGCAATAAAGGAAGAGGTGTATGTGGAACAACCTCTGGGATTTGAAGTTCGGGATCGAGACACTCATGTCTGCAGGTTGAAGAAAGCCCTCTATGGGTTAAAGCAAGCACCCAGAGCTTGGTACGAGAGGATGGATAGTTACTTGATGAAGTTGGGCTTCACTCGAAGTAATGCTGATCCGAACCTTTACTTCAAGGTTGTGCAGGGGAAGCCTCTCATTCTAGTGCTATATGTGGATGACCTCTTCCTGACAGGTGCTGACCCTCTCATTCATCAATGTAAGAGGGAGCTCGCTGCCGAGTTCGAGATGAAGGACCTAGGATTGATGCACTACTTCCTAGGCCTGGAGGTCTGGCAGAGACCTGGAGAGATTTTCCTTTCTCAAGGAAAATACATTGTGAAGCTTCTGGAAAGATTTGGTATGGTGGACTGTAAGTCCGTGTCGACACCGATGGAACTCAACTTCAAGAAGTTGAGTGGCAGCGCTGCTGGGCCTATCTTGGCCAATCCTACTGAGTATCGTCAACTCATAGGAGCTTTGATGTTCTTAGTGAACACTCGACCAGATATATGTTTTGCAGTGAACACTTTGAGTCAACAGATGGTTGAGCCTCATCATTTTCACTGGGTTGGTGCCAAGAATCTTCTGGGATATCTTCGGGGCACGATAAACCATGGGCTGAGATACACTGCCGGGAGTGTGACACTCCGTGGATATACTGATGCCGATTGGGCTGGCAGTGTGGTGGATCGTAAGAGCACATCGAGATGCTGCTTCAATCTTGGTTCTGCTTCGATTTCATGGATGAGCAGGAAGCAGAAGTCGGTGGCTTTGAGCACCGTAGAGGCCGAATACATTGCAGCAAGTATGGCCTGTTGTGAAGCAGTTTGGTTGCGAAAGCTCTTTAGTGAGTTGTTTAGACATGTGCTAGATACCACCGTGATACTCTGTGATAACCAGAGTGGGATTCGCTTGACCGAGAATCTTGTGTTCCACGACCGATCCAAGCATATTGATATCAGGTATCATTTCATCCGAGATATGGTACAGCGAGGCGCCGTAAGGCTCGATCATATAGGAACTGATGAGCAGGTCGCGGATATTCTCACTAAGCCCCTGGGGAAGGTCAAGTTCCTAACCTTTCGTGAGAGACTTGGTATCGTGGAATGACCCTATTCTGAGGGTCCTGTTGGACGATGAGCTCTGGGAGCTCTGGGGGGCTTTGGGGACAGCTTCTCGGAGCTATGAGCAATCACAAGGCTAGGCTTGCCGAACCTTGTTGGTGTGCTGGGACCCCACTGTTGTGATTATTGAGTTGGTTCACCTCTCATTATCTATGCCCCGTATGCATCCTACCCATTGAGTTTAGGGCTCATGGGAAGTACCTCTCATTTGGCCAATGAGATGGGAAAGGCTAGAGACTAGTAGCAAAGACTGATGGACGAATCAGAAATTGCCGTATTCTCTATCTAGGATGGCACGGTCCAACCACTTGATCTGGGATCAAGTCTAGTGAGGTCTCGGACCTCTACCTGACTTCGGGTCAGATGAACCAACTTCGGTTGGTTGGAGACTCTTTGTGAGTCTGATAGAGGTTTGGGACCTCTAGGCTGAATTTATCAGCCGGGGGATGATGTCTTTGTGACTGACCCACTCCTATTCTGAAATAAAGAGGCCAGCAAAGCAAGTTACGGTAGGATGACGCACGATGTTTGTTTGCACAGGTGGATGGAGTTCTCCCTAGTTGAGAGGGAGTGTTAAAATTGGACAACTAGGTCCAAACTCCATGTTGTGATGCTCAGATGAAGATACCGATATTTTTATTGGGTTCCTCTTTCGAAGAGGTGTAAGATCGATATAAAGTTGATCTTAATCCGATGAGCAGAACATTTATTTTGAATTTATTATTTTTAATAAATTATATGTGCAGGTCGGCCTTAAGGTTTTACATCCCCAGCAGATGTGTCACAGACCTCAATGATGGATATAAATACAGTCAACGTTGGAGAGCTTTTCACTCATCTCATCACACATCTTCTCCTCTGATTATCTACAAGCATTTGAGAAGTAGTTTCATCTCCCACGTGAGAAGAAGGACGAAATCTACTGCAGCTAAAGGACGAAATTTACCGCAGCAAATTTTCTGCAGTTAGGGTTTCTGGGCAAGTTTGACCAGCGTTGACTTTGGTCAACGCATGGTCCGTTTGAGCTTAAATTTTGTGGAGAGTTCGATTTTTGTAGGCCGTACTCATTGGCACAAAATCGAGGTCAAAAAGTTGACCGAAGTTGGAGCTGCGTTGACTTTCTTGTTGCTGCCCTGCGTTGACTTTTTCTGGATTGCGTTGACTTTTCTAGGGTTGACTTTGAGTTGACTGGGTCACTGATTTGAGGATTGTTGTGACACATTCTGGGTTGGCTGACCAAGAAGACTTTGCTGGTTGAAGCATCCTGCTGACCGCCGTAACGCACCAACACATTCCTCTGTTTCTGGTTTGTCTTCTATAGATCCACTGGTATGTTCTATCAACATTTTACTTAACTGTTTGTGTGATTGTTGTAATAAAAGTAAAGTTGCATCAAGCATAGAACATCTTGGAAATTTGCTACTTATCAGAGCCGAGGTGAAGACAAGCCCTAACTTATAGCAATCACCATCTAAGAAAAATGGGTTCAACAAGTTATGGCTTCAAGGAGGATGACAAGCTGACTGGAAGAGATGACTTCCATGCTTGGAAGATGATATTAGATCTCAAATTGGAAGACCATGATCTCATGGACTATGTACTAGGTAAGATACAAGAACCTCCATCCACTGCTACTGCTGCTGCTAAAACCAAGTATAAGAAGGGGGAGATCAAAGCAAAGCTAATGATCAGGGAATCCATACACAAAAGTCTGGTTGCCTACATATCTGAGCTAGGCACATCCAAGGAGATGTATGACAAGCTGATACAAATGTTCAAGGTAAACAATGCAAACCAAGTGCTATTCTTCAAGAATCAATTGAAGAATCGGAAGAAAGGTAGGGATGAGTCTGTCCAAACATACTTTCTGAAATTGACCGAGAGCAGGAACAATCTGCTGGCTATTGGGGAGACAATAGCCGATCGTGAGATGGTACTCACCACACTTGGAGGGCTCCCATATGAATGGCAAGTATTCAACACTACCATTCTCAATAATAATACAATTCCTAACTTTGACGAGCTACTGTCAAGATGCATGCAAGAAGAGAGAAGAATGAAGGAATACGAAAATGACATAAATGCTGCCTACGCTGCTCATTCTAGAAAGAAGAACTCTGGTGGTCCTAAGAACAAAGGAAGAGCAAGGGCCCAAGGAAAGAAGGGCAAGTGTTTCACTTGTCATAGGCCTGGTCACTATGCTAGAGAATGTCCTTTCAAGAAGGATTCTCCCGATAGTGATGACAACAACAACTACCGAAGGAATGGAAATCAAAGAAACGACAGGTCCAAAGGAAAGAGGAAGGCTCCCTCTGGCGGAAACAATCAACCGTTCAAAAGGTCTAGAAACTCCAGGTATGAGGAGTCAAATGTTATTGATAAAAGAAATGAATACATTCTTGTATCTGCCCTCTCTGCTACATCCCCGCCCGACACTATGGATGTCTAGCTGATAGATAGTGGTGCCTCGGGACACATCACTGGGTTCAAGGAAGCACTCTCTAACATGGTTGAAAAGGATACTAATCTGGAAATTATCCTTGGAGATAATGCCACTTATCCCGTGAAAGGGATAGGGACTGTGACCCTCCACTTGTCTCAAGGACAAGTCCTACATTTACAAGATGTACTCTATGTACCAAATTTGAAGAAGAACCTTGTGTCTATATCGGCCATGGAAGACAAAGGGTTCAATGTGACATTCACTGATGGAAAGGTGCTCATGTGGAAGAAGAGCTTCAAGGAAGCTATCATGATTGGGTTTAGAGTTGGCACACTCTACCAGGTTAGAGGAAGTCCGCTGCGAGCAATGACATGTGATACTATCCGACAGACTGAACTATGGCACCGGAGGTTTGGACACCTTCATTACAAGGCCCTTCCCGAAGCAAGGAAGGTGGTGACAAGGATGCCCGATTTTGGAAATAATCATGAAGGTGTATGTAAGGGTTGTGTCGAAGGAAAGCATACAAGGGGACCTTTCCCCTCAAGTGTCACAAAGACATCTGATATTTTGCAACTGGTCCATTTTGATCTATCTGGTATGCTACCCGTGACATCCCTGGGAGGATGTTCTTACTATATGACATTCACTGATGACTTCTCCCGCAAAACATGGATATATTTCTTGAAGAAGAAGGATGAAGCTTTCATGTGGTTAAAATTACCTTCAAGGCGCCAGTGGAAAATGAAACGAGGGAAGAAGATCAAGATTTTGAGGACCGACAATGGCAGATCGGAGTCAAATGAGTTCAAGGACTTTTGCGGAGAAGTTGGCATTAAGGAGACTACTCTTTGCCTGCACTCCACAAGCGAATGGCATTTGCTAAACGAAAACTGAGGACCATTATGGAAGCTACCGTGCCATGCTATGTGACCGGGATCTACGAAGTTTTTGTGGGGAGAAGGCTGCAAATGCTGCTTTGTATACATTCAAGCAAAACATCCAGCAGCATTCGCTCTAGCCTCAAAACACCAGAAGAGGTTTTCTGCAGTAAGAAACACAGCGTCTCATTTAGAGGGTTTGGATGTCTGTTTACTTTCATGTGCCGAAAGAAAAGAGAAGCAAGCTGGATGCTTCTGGGAAGAAAGGAATGTTTGTGGGCTATAGTGAAACTTCGAAGGCCTATAGAGTCTATGTTCCTGGTCAAAGGGAAGTGGAGATATGCCATGATGTCACCTTTGACGAAGATGCTTCCCTGAGGAAAGTAGTAGACCTTCCGAGATCTGAGGAAAATCATGAAACAAGGCCTGGAAATCAAGAAGAACCGTAGGATGAGACAATGCTTGATGTTGAAGGACCAATGGACCCAATAGATCCATCTCCTTCACTGAGAAAGAGACCATCATGGCTCAGGGACACCCTCGAAGATGCTGAGGGACATGCTGCCCCAAGGGGGACATTCCGAGAAAGCAAGAAGTCGTGTAGATACCAAGGGTATCTAGCTGCCATGAGTACTATTGTACAATCTGAACCTGGATCTTTTGAGGAAGCCGTAAAGCATCAGGTCTGGAAGGATGCTATGCACGAAGAATATGAGTCCATAATGAAGAATGATGTCTGGGATGTGGTTCCAAGACCGAAGGACAAATCAGTTGTCACCGTGAAATGGCTCTACAAGATCAAGCATGGATATATTACACATAAAGACATGGGTCACATACTCACATATTAACAGATGAAATCAACATAATATGTCCTCGTATGGAATATGAGATGGTTGATGAAGGAACTATGATTGGGAGTTCCTGGGAAGTAATATATGAATAAAGAGAGAAATGCATCTATCGAGAAGACAATCTACATCCCTATGATTAGAAGAATTGGCGATGATATCTCCATGGGAAAGATATGAAGACCCTGGAAAAGTTTGAAAAGATAGAAGACCCTTGGCAAACGAATATCTTGGAGATGTATCAATATGAATGCAGGATGTTGATGTTGCAGCAAGAAGATGTCATGATGAAGGGCCATCACAAAAGGTAATTTTATGATGTTCATTTCTGATTTTTGAACAATGTCTATATGGGCTAATACATGGCTACCAAAAGAAAGGTGTGGATGTCATCTACAACTGGTACTCATTTGGTAGGATGAAAGATCATGAAGGATACATTATGTGGAAAAGGTAGTTGTATGAGGAAAAGCCAGATATGGTCTAATGGATCACTTTCCAGTACAAGGCAAAAAGACATGGCTACTCTGATTTGAGAAGGAAAATGATGGATGGAAAATGACCTACGAAGAAGTCCCAAAGATGAAGGCTCCATAATATTAAAGATAAAATTCATGACATCGAATGGAGGAGCGCTACAAGTAGCTGAATGTCCCATGATCTCCATCAATGAATAAAAAGTTGTTGTTGGACACAGGTCCCTAGTTAAGAGGTAGCCTGGAAACAAGTTTCTAACTTGGTAGAAACTTGGAAGCAAGTCCCTAGATAAGAGGGAGCTTGGGCACATACCTTCATTGGAATAGGTATATCCTCCCTATTTGAGAGGGAGAGATAGACACATCATTCTTGTCTTCACTTGGGAAGAAAAGAATGGAGAATTGGGTAAGCATCTGGCATCTGATACTCTTTAAGGATGTGGTATGGAATCCAAGATAAGAGTAGTCGTAGAGGACCAATATTCTTTGAGGATTGGGAATCCAAGGTAATAATAGTCTTGGAAGGACATACCTTGGGAACACCTAGGTGGGGTATGCTCCTAGAGAGACAATGATGAAGGTGTCTATAAATCATTGGTCTCTCCAACATTGTGCTCTGATCTTGTGGAGAGATAGAGTTGTCAGTCAAGGCCTTACTATGTGACAATGCTGGATGATATGATGCTAAACATATGGGTTACCAATCTGACTCTTCTTATGAGAATTCTTCAGATTGAGGATGTCCAAGTACCTTGTATGGATTACGAATACCTCCCTAGTTGAGAGGGTGTTGAAATATGTAACTAGGTTTGTTTTTCACAATGACATGTGTAATCATGATTTGATGTATTTAATGAAAAGAGAAAATTAAATTTATTATTGTTATTCTTGAGTCATAGGTTTCATGGTCAAGGAAATATTTTTTTTAGGTCAAGCACCCATTGAGTGCTTCTAGGTTTGTCATAAAGTCAATTGAGTCATTATCATGTATTGAAGATCCATTTACATATTGTAAAGAAAATATATTTAAGTCAAAATAGAGTCAAAACACCCTCTACGACCTCTACATGAAGGGACTAGTCGGCCTAAAGACAGTAATGCATACCCCTCACAAGCCTATAAATAAGAAGGAACTCAACTTCATTTGGACACTCACTCAAGAAAATTTCGATCTCCTCAAGATAGAAGTTGGAAAAGGATGAAGAAGGAGAAGAAGAACAAGTTCAAAATTTTGGGCCTCTCTCTCTTTCTCTTTGTTAGGGTTTCTATAGTTAATGGGCAAGACAAAATTCTGAAGCTACAAGATCAAAGATGTGAACTTGCTAGGTCGAAGTTGTGAAGGTGCTTCTAAGGTCGAAGCGATGAAGCCGCTAGGTCAAAGTTGTTGAAGCTACATCAAGGTCGATTGTTGCTGAGGTCGAAATTGTTAAAGAAGTTGCTGGAAGGTCGAAGTTTGTAGTTGGAAGTTGAATTTGGTCTTGGAGGGTCTTGGTCAAGGGTCATAGGTCTTGAAATTCGTTAATTGAAGTTCTATAAGAAGAGAAGAATTTTGATCAGTTTTCCTCTCAGTTGGAGAGGTTTTAGCCCTGGCTGATCGCCTACATCTTGTGTCCTATTGTCTCACTGTTCTTTATGATTTGTTAGTTGTTTGATGACAGAGAACACTAATAATAATAAAGGAAAGGAGAAGTTAATCAAGTAAAGTAAAAGTATATCACAAGCGATTATCAAAGTAAGAGATATTACCTAATCTCGTTGCCCTAGATTTCTCAACACTCGCAATCCCACTTACAATAATCAATTGAAATGCAAGATGAATGAATGCAAGATCCGCCTATGTGTGATGCAAGAACTTGGTTAATTTTAATTATATGCTTATTCTAAGATGAAGGCCTTCTTTGTTGAAGAATGTAACTAGGTTCAGTGTTCATTATATATTTGTCATAAGAATTTAGTATTATTATTAAATGACTTATTAAAGCATGGGTTCTGTGCTTGGGTCATATTTAGTTTAAGGTCCCAATTATGGACTTCTAGGTTAGTCATTACAGATTTAAATTGATCCTATTTGGGCTTTTAAATCATGTAATATTAGGTTTTTGGTCAAAAGGCTCCTCCATTAGGTCATCTCCTTCAAAGGTCATCATCCTCGGCTTCAACAAAATCTTTTTCATCATCAACCTTCAAGTCAACCTCAAAATATCTACAAAACTTTCCTCAAGTTGGCTAAAAAATAAGACAACACTTCACAGTGCATATCGACCTATTTTATGAAGGAACAATTATAAATAGCTCACTGTAATTTCGCATTTCCACAAACAGAAATTTGGTGATATATCTCTGAGATTTTTGGACATCTATCTCTGTGTTTTTCAGAGAAGTTGGACAGTAGAATAGTTTGGTCACCATTACAGTGGTTTGATAATATAATGATATGGTCTATGATGTGATGCATGGTGATATGACTGCGACAGTTATTCGGTGATGTAATACAGTGATAAATGAAGGAAGGTTTGGATAACAATACAGAGACTCGGTGAAGTGATGACATGTTACTATAATGCTTCTCTTGACTATGAATCTCGATGTTATTCAATACTTAGTGACATGATGATGAAGCATACTCAGTGTTGTGTCATTATGATGTTTTGATACTTGATGCGATGATGCCTCAGTGCTATTTAGTGATGCAATACTCATAAATACTACTATGGTGATCACAGTGAAGTTGGATCTCATGAGGAAAAAGGATGAAGTTTCAAGTGTAAGCAAGGGAGATCTCGGTGCACGGAGATCTTGGTGCTAATAGAATGAAGGGATGACTTGATGGAGGAAGCCTACACTCTAAGGGTCTTGGTTGTCTCATCTTGAACCTGTTGAAGAAAGAATTTTGATTGGGTTTTCCCTGGCAGCGTGCTACATCTTGTGTCCTCCTCTATTTTTTTGGCATTAGTCTTGATGGTAAAAGATTAAACGCAAGAACACATAATAATAATCACAAGATAATGTCAATGTAAGAGAAACTAATTAACTGCCATTTCTCTAACATGGAATCAGAGCTATGGGCATGATCAAAGGCAGTTTGAAGAAGGGAAATTTTGGGCTAATGGAACCAAGACTACAATCAGCATATTAAAGGCACCAAGAAGGAGGAGGTTTGAATCAAGTTTGTTATGAATACCTCATCACTGCTATAAGAATGTAATATCCCAAATTGGAAACAAGCAATAATATAAAGCACACAAGACTAAAACCTACAACAAAATAAAAATAACATCAGAACACATAGATTGGAGCCAGAAATAGATGCTGAGCCATTTTATTAATTGGTCGGAAATAGTACAATAGAGGTAAGAACACATAATAATAATCACAAGATAATGTCAAGGTAAGAGAAACTAATTAACTGCCATTCCTCTAACATGGAATCAGAGCTATGGGCATGGTCAAAGGCAGTTTGAAGAAGGGAAATTTTGGGCTAATGGAACCAGGACTATAGTCAGCGTATTAAAGGCATCAAGAAGGACGAGGTTCGAATCAAGTTTGGTGTGAATACCTCATCGCTGCTATAAGAATGTAATATCCCAAATTGGAAACAAACAGTAATATAAAGCAAACAAGACTAAAAGCTACAACAAAATAAAAATAACATCAGAACACGTAGATTGGAGCCAGAAATAGATGCTGAGCCATTTTATTAATCGGTCGGAAATAGTACAATAGAGGTGCCAAGAAAGGTAGCACTTGGGCCTGCTATAAGCAGGCTGGAGATAAGCTATGAAACCGACCAATAATTCTGCTGGAACTAGGCTCTACGTGGCTCTCCCTCTGCGCTGCCAGTGCTGGAACTGCTGCTGCTGGCGGGAAATGATCTGTTGGTTGGGCCTGCTCCAATGCTCAGAAAATTCTGGGATTAAAACCCCGGGCTCTACTCACAAGACCCACAAGAACCCGTGAAGGGTTTCCAGAAATCCTGACCCCGGAAAATAGCCCCTTTGGGCTTGGCACGTTGCTTTGCTAGGTGAATTGGTATTCTCACTGGAATGCTGGAAAGTTCCTCTGAAATCCTGCTCCGAAGAGGTGGCTAACCTCCCCTCCAATTCTTTGGATGCAATCTGCTCTTCTTCCCAACTTCCCAACTCTTCTCCTCAACTGGACTGCGTACTCCCCACGCAGTCAGTGTGGCCTCTGCGCTATCCTGAAGGGACTGCGTATGCCTGGAATGTTATGCTGCGAAACTCCTCCTAAAACTAGATGGAACTCATCACATGAGTAGGCACTCCAAGTCCCCCGAGGTAGAGGTTGAGATCTCCACTCGGAAATCTTTGTGCTAAACAACACTTGCAGACTCGGCTAAACAACTCAAGCGTGCTATAGTCAATCAGACAAAAAAATAGGTGATGAATGAATGAGGAATGAGCTGCTCTCATCCTCTTTTAACTAAGTTGAGCCTCCAACGTTCCCTTGGGCCCACCTAGTCTGCGCTGCCCTTCTTCCAGCCTATCTCTGCGTTGTCGTTGCGCTGCCTATTGCGCTTTCTCCCCCACGTTGCCACTGGGATGCTATCTAATTCGAGTGGGTGGCCACATGGGTCCCACTTCAGCCTCAATATTCGCCTTAAGTGACTTTAGGAATGTAAATTAGCTGCATAATTATTTGTGGGTCCCTCTTTCCCACTTTATTACTGTTGAACATTAGAAAGGGCAAAAATTAACAAAAATTAATCTTCCAATTAGTTGACTGCTAATTTGGAATATTACAGTCCTCCCTGCCAAAACGTTGCTTGTCCTCAAGCAACTGCAAAGTGGATGATGTAGGATCTTCTCCCCCTCCCAAGTGGCATCCTAATCTGGAAGGTTTCTCCACTTTAACAGATACTCCTTTACCACCCTGCTCCTCAAATGTCTCTCCCTGGTATCTTAGATGGCCTCCCGCTGTAGCACCAAATTCCCCTTGTCATCGGTAGGTGGACTCTCTGTGGTTGTAGTCACTTGTTGTCCCAAAACCTTCTTCAGGCATGAGACGTGGAAAATGTTGTGAATCTAGCTCCCCTGTGGCAATTCCAACTCATATGCCGCTTCTCCAACCCGCCGGATCACTCTGTACGGCCATAAAAGCATGGCTTGAGCTTCTGAACTCCCTTTTGCTTCAGCGTGGATTGCTTGTATGGCTGAAGTCAAAGTTACACTAAGTTATCCACCTCAAACTGCCTCTCCACGCGGCCTCTGGCTGCGTACATCTTCTGCTGATTTTGGGTTGTGGCCATGTTATCCTTGAGGGCCCTGAGAATGTCTTGGCCGTCTTGGATCCAGTCTTTGGCCCTGAGGGCCTTGCTAGCTCCAAACATCACATCAGCAAAAGTCAGTGCATTATAACCATACAAAGCATAAAATGGAGACATACCAATAGATATGTGGAATGTCGTGTTGTAGCAGTATTTCCCCAAGTGCAACCACCGCAACCATGCCTTCTGCTGCTCTGTGACATAATGATGCAGGGGCATTGGACCCAAGACATTTTTGTACATAAATAAATGTAAAGGAGGGCCTCATGTTTTGTTTCCCCATGTAAATATTCATAATTGAGTAATTTAGTTAATTAGAGGGAGAAATGTAACTGCTCGAATGTTCCGTGGGCATAGGAAGGGATAGTCCGTCTCTATTTGTCTGAGCGTTAGTTTAATTTGTAATTGTAGGAATTTGAAGAGTTATGAGTCATAGGGAAGTTGAACTGATTGATTCCAAATTTGTATAAAAATAAATCCCTGTGATAGAGTCGAGGTATAGGAAGGACCTGCAAGGACCTGCACAGACCTGCACAGAAGACCTGCATAGAGAACTTTATAGGCTGTGTAGGCCTGTCGTAGCGATAGAGTAGGAAATAGGGCCTAGACATTGGAAGATCTGGCCGATATGTTGTAAGTTAATTCACTGTATAAATATAGAATTTGTTCAGTATGTCGTGTGCATTGTGATTTAGTTCCATATGTGAATTGTTGATTTGATTCCCTGTGTGAGTGGCTCGGATCTCATAAGCAAGAATATACGACTGAATGTAATTTGAACTTGTGATAGAGCTCTGATTGAGGCTCCGTATCTAATGGGAGAATCGATGTGAATAAAGTCGAGTTAAATCTTATGTAAATGTATACATGTGTTCTTGGTGAAGGATAATGGATCTCTGTGTAGTTGAGCTCGAGTCCAATAAGCGAGGGGTATAGAGACCAGAGTGACAAAACCTGTGTTAAGAGCTTTGACCATAGATGGTGTGTCAAGAAGGGAGTGTGTGGGATAGAATCTTGCGTGACGTATAAAAGGAATCCCCCTGTGGATGGACTCGGAATTCCAATATGAGGTTGTATAACCAGCGCATGTACACTGTGCCAGAGTTAGTGTTAATGCGAAGAAATCAGCGTTGGGATGGAATGCGAAGTTAAGTGGAACCTGGAGTAGGGAACCATGACCGAGAGGAATAGTGACGTGGGTTGGAGTGAACAGTAAAGGCTGGAAGCGGATTTCATCGCACCACCTTTCGTCGGCAAGTGGTTTTTGAGGAGTTGGGAGCGATTCCATAGAGCTGTTGACACGCGTCCCTGAACGGAATTGGAAAACCGCTGTTTAAAGCGCGCCATCGCACGTTAATGTTCGTACCAAGACGCCGAGCGATATTGTGATGAGCCATTGATCTGGGGAGGGGTCATCGAACGGTGATCGCGTGCTGGATATGCGCGAACGATAAACAAGGTGCGCGAACGATAAACGAGGTACGGTGCATGCGTTTGATTCGTCTATTGATATATATGTGGGCCCGGGGCCGAAGGGCTATTACGACGTCAATTGGTTATAAAGTGTCGGACTATTATTATAAGGTTTCGAGATAAATATATAGGCTGGGAGATATATGTAATGAATTCGGTTATTAATGTCAGTCGACGTATTGTAACCTTAGTATAAGGTCCGATGGAATATATTAAAGATGTTTCGACTAAGGTTTCAAGTTAATAAAGGTATGATGATTATCGTTGGACTTCGTTGTAATGTTTCCGATAGTTGAAGAACGCCGCAATATAGGCATAGATATCTTACGTATAATGTTTGAATAAGCGAAGTGGGGCCATATAAATTGTGATTTAGGCGCGCAGTTAAAAGACCGAGGGTTTAATATGTATGGTGTGGAAGCCTTATTATTTGGTATAATATAAGATTGGATTAAGGTATTCGCTTATCAATTTCTATGAAATTGATAAGTAAATAAGAAGGAAGGAATTAAGAGGTGAGACTGCTAATCCTTGGCTTGGAGTTTTATTTAGTTGTCAGTCCCAGAACCAAGAACCTGCTGAGTTGCCCAAATTGGGAAGTTGATTTAGGAAGAAACTTTGGATGCACTTACACACAATTTTAGGAAGTACTGGGAATGTGGGTTTGGCGGGTGACCTCGCTATCAAGTGGTATCGGAGGCAGGTTTTAGTTAGCTCGTTGAAAAGTTTGTTTTTGAAATGCACATGTACTGAACAGGAAAGAATAGTTGATGTTAGAATCTGTTTAATAGAGAAAATTGCAGATTTGATTTGGCATGCAGTGAAGGTCTCCAGATGAACAGAATCTAGATTTGAAGACAGAAGATTGCAGTAGGTAGAAATGCAGTGCAGGTGAGGAGAGAAGGAACAAGATCATTCAGGGATCTTGAGAGGTAAGATGATGAGCCTTATTTGAACTCTGGTTGGAAGGTATTGTTTGCAGAATACAGAGTGCAAGCAATTGAGGAAGACATCTCAGCAGTAGTAGATCACAAGCTTTGAAAGCAGTGATAGAAGAGTCCAGCAAGGGATTCTGGGTGCATAAAGAGTGTGGCAGAACCTGAAATAATTCCCAACTGAGGTTGGATGAAAGAAGAAAATGGATGTTCTTGAGAAAGTTGCAGAGTGAAGCCTAGAGAGCAGAGAGAGTGCTCAGAAGGTTCCAAAGAGAGGGGACCAGTACTTGCCAAAAGCCGGAGCTCAGGAGAGAAGCTTGGTGAGGTAAGTTGCAGCAAGAGAGCTTGTTGTTGCAGAGGCTTAGTGCAACTTGTGAGTGAAGAACTCCTAGGAAAGAGAATGGCTACTGAGAGCCATAGCAGAGATTGCAGAGATTGCAGAGGTTCTGAGAGAAACCACAGCAGAAGAGTGTGTGAAGATGCCAAAGCAAATGGCATGAGGAAGAAGAAATCCACAGATGAAGAATATTGGAAAGAAGTTGCTGAGATCAGGGAAGAGCTCAATGAACTGAAGAGGAGGATAGAAGAAATCCAGAGAGTTGGTTGGCTCATGAAGAAGAAGGTAAAGTGGCAGAGGCTACAAAGGAAGAAGGAGTAGATGATGAATGCTTAGAAGAAGAGAGAAATACTCAGAGTGATTGAGTATCTGGAGAAAGACTTGGAGACGGAAGCTTCAAGTGGGACCAAGGGGTCCAAGAGCCTTACATCTGACATATTTTGTATATTTGCAGGAACAACAGGTGAGAAAGAACAAACTGCTGATGTTGTCACTGAGGAAGAAAATTGAGCAGCTACATGTTTTGAGGATGTCCATGCACAGTTGGAGAAAGATTCTGCTTTCCAACATATTGGAAGCGGAAGGGCTTTAGTTTGTGATATTGGCCAGAAGCTGGAGGCTGAACAGCTTGAGGACTCTGAAGAAGAGACCATTGAAGAATCTCTGGAAAATATAGAAGACTTGGAACAACAGAAAGATTTGGTGACCAAATCACCAAATGAGACCATGAGGTCTTGTGTTTTTACAACTGACAAGTTGTGTGTGAATGCAGGTGTTAATGAAGGCAGTTCACATGATGAAAATGTGACAGATAAAGTTGACTATTGCCAAGTAAAGTATGATGAGTATTTTTTAGATGAAGAACAGATTGAACTACTGCAGCAGAAGGAATTCATTAATTCCTTATTTGGTAGAAGAGATTGTTTCAATGGGGTTGATGGTGATGAGTTTGTCATTAATGCTGATAATGACAGGCTGCTTTTGTTAAATGGCCATGTGGAGAATGATGGACAGGTAGCTGGAGTCTTTGCAGAGATGGGAAATCAGGATTTTATTCTGATGAAGAATGAGGAGATAGTGACAGCAGAAGATAAAGAAGATTGTGGTGAGATGCCAAGATTGGGGCATGAGCAGAGGACAGAACCACAGAGAGAAGATGTTCAGATGGTAAGGACAGAGATGGTTGAAGATGAGGAAGTTCCTTCTTGTGAACTAGAGCAGAAAGACATCCTTGAAGAGGATGGTGCAGAAGGGAGACTAACTGATGGTCTCAAGAAATGTTGGAAGAATTGGAATCAGCATTCTGATGTGCTGATTGAGAAGAAGAGGAAGTTGGGACAGTGTATTGAGATGCTGATAGAAGAAGGGAAGCCTCTGAGGCCTTGTAGACTTTGTTCTAACAAATACTTGATGAATGCAGATCCTTTTGATGATGGAGATGAGTTGACAACATGGGGCAGTCAATTGACAGAGAAGGAGAATTCTGTGGAAGACTTTAAACCATGGAATGGAGAAATTGAGCTGCTAGAGAGTATGTTGAATCAACAGGATTCCATACAAGAGAGAAGACCTCAATTTCAGAATTGGGGGTTGCATAATGTGAAGACACAATTGGATGAAGATAGAAAAGAGTTGCTGATTGGATCATCAGTAGGAACCATTGGGTCTTGGGGTTTTGGAACTGGTGAAGTGGCTGTGTTGACAGGCAAAGCAGAAGACAATCCATCACTTGGAGTTGTCTCAGAAGAAGAAGAGCTGTTGCAGAATAAGGATGAGCAGTTGAGTGAAGATGAGACATCCATGTCTCATATGCAGGAAATTGTTGCTATTGATAGCAAGGAAGAAGTGGCTTGTTCGAATAGCCCAGAGAAGATTAAAGAGAAGACTGCATGGTAGACTGTTGGGGCTGCTACAGCAGTGGAGAACCAGAGTTTCACTCTGATAGAAGATGAAGATGCAGTGGCTAGAGAACTTGACTTGATTGCTGGAGTCAATCAAGGAGAAGGAAGGCAATTGCGGAAGATTGCCAAGGCAGAAGAAGAAGATGCTGAACCTGAGTTGCAGCATGGAGAAGATTTGTTTGGCCAAAGGAGATGGCGAGAATGTTTGCTGAAGATATACAGATTAGAAGATGAAATGACAGAACAACAACTTCGAGTGTTGCTGGAGAAAGTGCTGAAGCAACAAGCTGAAGTGTTGCCAGTAGAGGAGCATAAATTTTACTGTTGCAGAGAGGGTATGGATGATTGGGTGGCAGTAAGCATAGTGAATAGGGCAGCAGTAAGAACTGAAGAAATAAGAATGCAGCAAACAAAAGTAAGTGTCCAGCAGTCGGAGGAAAGATTAGACAGAGAACTAGAATTTATAAGAAAATCAATGATAAAGATGCCTCAGAAAAGGGCAGCAGCAAGGAAACAAGGAAGCAGCAGCACAAGCAAAGCAGACAGAGGATGCAAAGGTACAGCCTGTGGAAAGCTACAGCATAAAGTTTGGAAGCCAGGAGGAATGCGAAAGAAGAATGCTGCAACAAATAACAAAGTATGGGATCCAGGCAGATAAAGATGAAAGCACATGATCAGGAGATCATGAATCATTTGAATCTGGGGAGTTTGATGCAGGGGCATTGGACCCAAGACATTTTTGTACATAAATAAATGTAAAGGAGGGCCTCATGTTTTGTTTCCCCATGTAAATATTCATAGATAATTGGTAATTTAGTTAAGTGGGGAGAAATGTAAGCTGTCCAGAATGTTTCGTGGGCATAAGAAGGGATGATCTGTCTCTTGTTTGTCTGACGTTATTTAATTTAATAGCTGTAGGAATTTGAAAGTTATGAGTAATAGGGAAGGCAGGCAGGAATTGATTCCAAATTTGTATAAATAAATCCTGTGATCGAGAAGTACGGAAGGACACGCAGGACACGCGATTTCTGAGAAGACACATAAGAGAACTATAAGAAATTTCCTGGGCTGTCGTAGAGACAGAGTAGGAAATAGGGCCAAGACACTGGAAGATCTGGCTAATATGTTGTAATTTAATTCACTGTATAAATATAGAATTTGTTCATTATGTCATGTGCATTGTGATTTAGTTCCATATGTGAATTTTCGATTTGATTTCCTGTGTGAGTGGCTCGGATCTCATAAGCAAGAATATACGACTGAATGTAATTTGAACTTGTGATAGAGCTCTGATTGAGGCTCCGTATCTAATGGGAGAATCAATGTGAATAAAGTCGAGTTAAATCTTATGTAACTGTATACATGTGTTCTTGGTGAAGGATAATGGATCTCTGTGTAGTTGAGCTCGAGTCCAATAAGCGAGGGGTATAGAGACCAGAGTGACAAAACCTGTGTTAAGAGCTTTGACCATAGACGGTGTGTCAAGAAGGGAGTGTGTGGGATAGAATCCTGCGTGACGTATAAAAGGAATCCCCCCGTGGATGGACTCGGAATTCCAATACGAGGTTGTATAACCAGTGCATGTACACTGTGCCAGAGTTAGTGTTAATGCGAAGAAATCAGCGTTGGGATGGAACGCGAAGTTAAGTGGAACCTGGAGTAGGGAACCATGATCGAGAGGAATAGTGACGCGGGTTGGAGTGAACAGTAAAGGCTGGAAGCGGATTTCATCGCACCACCTTTCGTCGGCAAGTGGTTTTTGAGGAGTTGGGAGCGATTCCATAGAGCTGCTGACACGCGTCCCTGAACGGAATTGGAAAACCGCCGTTTAAAGATCGCCATCGCACGTTAACGTTCATACCAAGACGCCGAGCGATATTGTGATGAGCCGTTGATCTAGGGAGGGGTCATCGAACGGTGATCACGTGCTGGAGATGCGCGAACGATAAACAAGGTGCGTGAACAATAAACGAGGTACGGTGCACGCGTTTGATTCGTCTATTGATATATATGTGGGCCCGGGGCCGAAGGGCTATTACGACGTCAATTGGTTATAAAGTGTCGGACTATTATTATAAGGTTCGGAGATAAATATATAGGCTAGGAGATATATGTAATGAATTCGGTTATTAATGTCAGTTGATGTACTGTAACCTTAGTATAAAGTCCGATGGAATATATTAAAGATGTTTCGACTAAGGTTTCAAGTTAATAAAGGTATGATGATTATCGTTGGACTTCGTTGTAATACAATGTGGAAAAAGTCGAAGTCGGGATTAAATCGGCAAGGGTCCAAAAGTTGAAAAACTCGACAAAGTCGGGAGTTTTTTGAAAAAGTCGGGAAAACTAAAAAAATACAAAAATATTCATATTTTGAAAAAATCCCGACTTTTTGGAAAAAATCCCGATTTTTTGGAAAAAATCCCAATTTTTTCAAAAAAAATTTAAAGAATTATTAAAGAAACTACCTCACTCACGATTTTTTGGAAAAAGTCGGCAAAAAGTCGGGCCTTCGAGGATAAAATTGCGACTTTTTCAAGGATGAAAAAATCGGCAAAAAGTCGGCCGATAAAGTCGGCTCAGGGAAAAATTCGGGATTTTTTCAAAAAGTTGGGACTTTTTGCCGACTTTTTCCACACTGTTGTAATGTTTCCGATAGTTGAAGAACGCCGCAATATAGGCATAGATATCTTACGTATAATGTTTGAATAAGTGAAGTGGGGCCCCATATAAATTGTGATTTAGGCGGGCATTTAAAAGACCGAGGGTTTAATATGTATGGTGTGGAAGCCTTATTATTTGGTATAATATAAGATTGGATTAAGGTATTCGCTTATCAATTTCATAGAAATTGATAAGTAAATAAGAAGGAAGGAATTAAGTGGTGAGACTACTAATCCTTGGCTTGGAGTTTTATTTAGTTGTGAGTCCCAGAACCAAGAACCTGCTAAGTTGCCCAGATTGGGAAGTTGATTCAGGAAGAAGCTTTGGATGCACTTACACACAGTTTTAGGAAGTACTGGGAATGTGGGTTTGGCGGGTGACCCTGCTATCACATAATTCCTCAAGTAGCCCTCCAGCCACTTGTTCACTATCTCGATTTGCCCATTAGTTTGTGGGTGGTAGCTTGTGCTGGGTGTTAGCTCTGTACCCACCAAACAAAACAACTCCGGCCAGAAACCTCCAATGAACCGACCGTCCCTGTCACTGACTATGGTCTTTGGAAGACCATGGAGTCGGAAGATGTCCTTGAAAAATAGGTCAACCTCTTGTGCAGTAGTGTACCGAGTTGAGATGACAAATAAATGTGCATACTTTGTCAACCAGTTAACCACCACGAAGATGCAGTCCTTGCCTTGTACCATGGGCAACCCTGTGATGAAGTCGATAGAAATGCTTTCCCATTTCCCCTTCGGAATGGGAAGTGGCTGCAATAACTCTGCCGGATGGTTCAACTCCCCTCTGTTCTTCTGGAAGATTATGCACTCCTTGAGATGCCTGAGTACGTCCTCCTTGAGGCCCTTCCATGAGAACCCCTCTCTAATGGCCCTGTATGTCTTGGTGAACCCCTGGTGTCCTGGGAGCAGTGAGTCATGCGTTACATGCAAAATATTCTCCTGCAACAGGGAGTTAGGCGTCAGAAAGATCTGGTGATGGTAATAAATGACCTCATCCATCGCCTTGTACCTGTCATTTGTCACTTGCCTGTCCAGTACCTCAGATGCAAACTTGTCTTTGGAATACTCCACCAACAAATGAGCCCTCCAATCTGCGTCAATGCTCATCAAGGATAGAGACGTTGGTCCAGGACAATGCATCTGCTACTACGTTGTTCTTCCCTTTGACATACTCGATGTCAAAGTTGTATGCTTGGATCTTGCTGACCCATTTCTGCTGCCTCTCCTCTAGCTACTTCTGCTCAAGGAAAAATTTAAGGCTGTTGTGATCTGTCCTCACTCGGAACCTGTTCCCCACGAGATATTTGCCAAAATTTGGCCAATGCATGCATAATGGCCAACATCTCCTTGTTGTAAATGGGGTATAGCCTCTCATGTGGCAATAGCTGCCGATTCTCGAAAGTTATGGGTTGTCTTCCCCGCATCAGTACTGTGCCTACCCCTTCTCCTGAAGCATCGCATTCTAGTGTGAAAATTTCAAATTTGAAATACTACTGCAGTGATAGATTTATTTCGCCTACTTATTATTATGATAAGTTATTTACGAATTTCTTTCAATAAATTCTGAAATAAATACAACAACAATAATTACTTAACCAGTAGTAGAGAATAGAATAGAACACATATAACGCAAAGAAACAATCACATGTACACAGTTATTTTTGGATAATTGTCCTCAGAAAAAACCAATTCGGGAAAACTGGTGCAACAGATGAGAGTTTGTATTATTCTTCACCAATGAAAATCTTTTACAAGAAATAGACGAGTATATATCTTAGAATACACCTGAGATAAAGTCTCCGAATCCTCTTGGAGAATTTCTGACACCCGGAAGACACCCTAGCTCCCTCTGCGCCACTCTGCGTGATCCTTTGCGCTGTCCCTACACTGGACTGCGTCACTCTGCGTGGGCACTCAGTGTTGCTGCTCAACGCTGTCCTCTGTGGCCCTCTGCGTCCTCCTCTTGCCTTTCTCTGCCACTACTGACTTCCCCTTCCTTCTTCTGCCTCTGCAACTCTCCCTCTAAAATCGAATTCTATTCCTTCAGAGTCGATTTCCTTTTTTTATTGAGTGTGTGCCCGGCTTAATTTCCAAATGACCCTCAAGCCGTCTCTTATAATCCTCTCGTTGATGAATCAACAACACAAATTAGATCTCTAATCAATGGCTAAGATTAAAACATGACTTGATCTTCGTTCTCTAGAAGATTCTCACTCTGTTTTATTAATACCCTTTAATTATTTAATTTCGCTAAGTTTAGACTTAGGTCCTTATTTTAATAAAACATGAACTGTGTGGAATTTCCACAAACGGTTTCTAGGTTCTTTGGAATACTGATGTCCAAGCCTCGTCACAAAATTTGAGATTTGGAACACTTTGCAATGCTACAAAAATCGACACTCCCTCTTAGTGGGGAAAGTGTTTTAGCAAAATGGCAACTGCATCTACTCTGACCTGAAGCATCTACTGCGCTGCTGATGTCTCAGCTGCTGCCCCTCATCTGCTGCGCTGCTGCCCTCTTTATTGCTGCCCATGACACCATCACTGTCACTACTTCATTCGTACTGCAAATCCCTCTGAATTTCGAGCCTATCCATTCCTCTTACTGGAATAGATTCTTGACCATCCCCATCTTTTCTCTGAAGTAAGCAAACTTAGTCTTACCCAAAAATTTTGTGAGGATATCTGCCACCTGCTTTCCTGTAGGAATGGACTTCAATTGTACAGCTCCCTGTTGGACATAGTCTCTGATGAAGTGACACTTGATGTCAATGTGCTTTGACCGATCATGAAACATAGGATTTTCAAAGAGCTTGGTGCAACTCTGATTATCACACAAAATGTTGGTCGCTTCTATCGTTTCCTTGAGTAAGTTCATGAGCAACTTACGAAGCCTTATGGCCTCATACGAAGTTCTGCTAGCTGCCATATATTTTGCCTTTGTTGAGCTCAGCGCCACGAATTTCTGTTTCCTACTGCACTGTGAAGTAATTCCTGATCCGACACTGAAACAGTACCCATTGGTACTCTACCGATCTACTGGACTTCCTGCCCAGTCTGAGTCAGTGAACCCACTCAACTGGATGTCATTGCCCTTGGTGTACCTGAGAAGATGTTTGGTTGCTGCCCAATGAGCCGTCCTTGGTTCTACCATGAACTGACTGAGGGTATTCATAATGCAACAGATGTCTGGTCTAGTATTGACCAAGTACATCAACGATCCTATGAGCTGCCTATACAAGGTAGGATTAGCCTCATAATCCTCGGATGTATCGATTTTCTTCCAGTTTTTGATCATTGGTGTAGCCATGGGTCTACAGTCCTCCATATGAAATCTCTTCAGAATCTCTGTAGTATATCTTCCTTGCCCAAGGAAGATTTCTCCCTTCTGCTGCCAAGCTTCCAAACCCAGAAAATAGTGCATCTGCCCTAGATCCTTCATGTCGAATTCTGTTGCTAGATTTTCATTGCAGTCTTTGATGAGCCTAGATGATCTAGTCAGAAACATATTATCTACATATAGCACCAATATTAGAGGCTCATTCCCTACTCTCAGATAGTAGAGACTGGTATCTGCATCACTCTTGACAAATCGCATCTTTTGTAGGTAGCTGTCAATTCGACCATACCAAGCTCTAGGGGATCGCTTCAGTCCATACAAGGCTTCCTTAAGCCTGCACACATGAGTTTTCTGCTCATGTGTCTCGAAGCCCTCTGGCTGTTCTATGTATACTTCCTCTTCTATCACCCCATTCAAGAACGGAGTCTTGACATCCATCTGGTGAATCTCCCATCCCATCTGCGCTGCAAGGGATATGACGAATCTGATTGAAGTATACCGAGCTACTGGGGTGAAGGTTTCTTCATAGTTTATCCCTTCTTTCTGAGCATACCCCTTAGCTACAAACTTGGCTTTAAATTTCTCTATACTGCCATCTGCAGCATATTTAATCTTGTAGATCCATATCGAACCAACAATCAATCTTTCCTTAGGTCTAGGAACTATTTCCCAGACATCATTTGTCATGATGGAGCTGTACTCCACCATCGCATCTACCCACACCTGATGCTGAGCTGCCTATTGAAAACTAGAGGGTTCTCCAACTTGTGCTACCAATGCCTGGTACCTGTCTAGTTGTCTGCGCTGCCTCTTCTCATTTCTAGGAGCTCCAACAAACTCCTCTGCATCCCTCAGAGTTTGTTGTAGTTCTCTGCTCGTCCTAAAACTGGTGGTGGGTGGATTTAGGTGGAGTTTGGATCTAGTTGCCCAAAATTAACACTGGTCCAACCAAAGACTTTCTCTAACGCCCAAGATTTCAATCATTGAATATATCTACACACTTAAAATTAAATTGATAGATCATAGGGGTTAGATAACAAAATAAACCAAAAGATCTAGAGATACCTGCTAGATTAACTAAATTTAACTTAGAGTTTGACTTAGAGTTTGATTACAAATCTTGTCATGATACAAATGAAGTGCAAGGGCGTCTTTATATAAGAAAAATAAGATTGTGACCCCTCCAAGTGGAAAAAAATGACTAGTTGACTTGATCCATGGCTTGATCCTTCAAGATAAATTCAAACCCTTGATTACTATTGCACATATCCATAGAAAAAATTCACTTCCTTGATTGATGAGCTGGATGGACCAATCTGTTGACTTTGGGTGGTTTTGAACCACTGGAATATCTTCAAAATAAAATTTCTCAAAATTTCGTCATTCAAAATAACCACCTGGACCATGTTAGAGAAATGGAAGTTAGTTAGTTTCTCTTATCATGACATTATCTTGTGATTATTATTATGTGTTCTTGCGTTTTATCTTTTCTTATCATCAAAACTAATTCCAAACAAATAGAAGAGGACACAAGATGTAGGCACGCTGCCAGGCCAAAACTCCACTCTTTGGGGAAAACCCAGTCAAAATTCTTCTTTCAATATGTTCAAGATGAGACGGCCAAGACCCTTAGGCTATAGACTTTCCCCATCAAGTCATCCCTTCACTGTGTTAGCACCGAGATCTCCACGACACTGAGATCTCCCTTGCTTGCACCTAAACTTCATCCTCATTGTCTTGACCGAGCTTGAGATGTCACCAAGCATCATAACAACACAACACCGAGCATCATCATAGTTCTAGGCATACTGAGTATCACGAGCATCATCATAGTACTGGACGTCATAAGGAATATAGCTAAGCATTATAATAGTATTTTCCATCATGAGAAAAATCACTAAGCATCATATTGGAGACAACATCACTGATAAACTCAGATCGCCGAAACCTTGTAGCATCTTTGAGGTAAATATAACATAAGAGTAGCCCTAATTCTGAAATAAATCCAAAGTCTTATCTTCTGTGGGAATGATTTGAACTGCACCTTTATATATAATCCGAAACTTTAGAGCCATCCGAAATCCTGAGTTGAAATGCGAAACCTGAGTTGGTTATTTATAGTAGTTGCTCCATGAAATAAGCTGACATGTACTTTTGAATAGTTGTGTCAATAATTTGAGCCGACCTGAACATTGATTGAGGCCGACTTAAGAAGGCAGATTTGATGACTTGTATCACTCGTCTTGAGGGTTGTCTTTGAAGTAGATTTCGAGGATGATGACCTTGAAGAAGATGACTTGATGGAGGAGCCTTTTGAAAACCTAAGGTTACATGAATTAAAAGCCCAAAAATCGGATCAATTTAAATCTGCAACGACTAACCTAGAAGTCCACAATTGGGACCTTAAACTAAATATGACTCAAGCATGAAACCCATGCTTTAATAAGTCATTTAATAATAATAATAAATTCTTTTGACAAATACATTAATGAAGACCAAACCTTGTTACATTCTTCAACAGACCAAAATATTTGATTTCCCCTGAGAAATTATTTTCTTTTTGGCCCAACAAATTTTTTGTGGGACTTTTCTGCCTTAGAAATGAAACTTTTCTCAACTTTCAATTTCTTCCCTTTTTTGGAAAGTGCACATTCCATTTTTAATTGTTTTTCCACTTGGAGAGAATTTTATTTCCTCTCATTTTAACTTTTTTACTAATTTCTGGCTAATTATTTTGCCCTTTTTTGCCAGAAAATAAAAATAATGACTCTAGACGACCAAATTCTGCGAAACTTTAGACATGATCTAGTATGATAATTTACATAGACTCGATACACCAAGATTCACCTAAGACCTTACCATCAAGCCTCACTCTAGCTTTGGTGTATATTTGGTAGAAAAGTTCTACTAATTATTTGTGATTGAAAAATAGAAATAATTAGCGGAAGAAAAAAAAAATCCCTAAAGTGAAACTCTTTGGTAAAAATTAGAGGCTTACTAGATGTGTTACATGGCTTTATAGACATACTAGAATCATTTTTACATAGTGGCCCATAGGGCTGCAGAATTTGGATTACATTGAATGACCAGAAGCTGTAAGCTAATGAAATCTGAAGAGAAATTTCTGACTGCTTTGACATGTAACTTGCTCATGGGGTAGTTGACATTGAGTAGTCAACTGGAAGCTACGAATTCTATATGAAGGGAAAGGGGTTTAGAATACTTAATTCACTATGTTAATGTTTGAGATGCCAAGGGGTGGCTTGCAAAGTAATATGCTACCTCCACATATATGCCCATAAGGATTATACCACATATTGTATTTGTACCATGAAATAAAAAGTGGTATCCCACCTTAAGCTGAAGTCATAATGAGAAGAGACAATGTAGGAGTGTTAGACTAGATTAACCATGAACAACAAAATCCACCATAGTATCAATGAGCATATCATAACTGTCCATCTCAGCATTGAGCACAACCATGCAGGGGCAAAATTACCAAGATAATCCACTACATATACCATTGAACTAATGTGTAACATCCCATGCAACACCATGATAAATTTGCTTGATCAAAATGCACCATCCCTAAGAAAAAAATGAAGATGTATACCATAGGTTCCATTAGCATCCCAATATGTCACTCCACAAATCTTTTCATGTGATGAAAATCACAAATTTATCTTTCATGTAATATGAGGGGTAACAAGGAGGATGAGGTCAGACTAGGGGTGGAGTACTAGATGTGTGGTGAAAGAGTTGATATCCTTATGCTTAGACAATTGAATGCTTAGGCACAGTTGAGGACAGGAATGCCATCCAAGTGATTATGCTGAGAGAACATGTCCTGTATTGTAATATCTTTTTGGACAATGAAGACATATCTTTAGAATAGGGTTTTCTTCCCATACTAGTGTTTCCCACTAAAAATTGTGTTGATGGACTGCTTATGGTTGTTACTGTTATTAGTTTTGTTCAGTTACTGTTTGTTATGGTATTTCTCCATGTAATGCATGAAGATAATGGATGGACATGCTTACCAATATGAATTTTTGTTTTCTTGTTGTTAATGGGTCACTGCTTCCTTTACATGTATGATCATTATGTGTTTATTATGTTGGGTGAACAAATGCTAATGTTATGTCCTGTAGTGCATTCATTGTTAACTGGCTTCAAAGTTTGATCAGATGGTGTTTAGTGTTGTCCTAAGCAGTTATGACTGTCCAAGTTGCTGGCTGCTAAGTGTTCAACTGGATGCCATTTTGACAATATGAAAATATAATAAGATTACTATACAGAGTTAGTTCAGTGTCTCTTTGGCCATAAATTTTAAGTGTATATTTATCCTCTGGCAGATGGCAGCAGGCATGTCAGATCGGCAGCAACAAACTGATTCTAGGGTTGATATGAAGGTGAGTGGTGTGCGATAACTTAGTTACATGTGCAGGCTTTCGTACAGTTGACTCAGCTTTTGTGAAGTTTTGGTAATGAGAATATTGGTTGAACAGGCTAAGAAACGTAGATGTAAATTTCATCTAGATTATTTTACTGCGAGATTCCTGCATAATGTCTGGAATGTTGCTAGAAATCAATTCAGAAAAGTTGTAATACTTGGTACAATGTTTTAAAGAGCATTTATTTGTTACACTTTAATTTCTGTTATCTCTTCTTTGTTAAGTTGTGATTACTTTATTTCGTTTGTCAGAAAGATTCACATCACGTTATCCTTTGATGTTGTCTACAAATCACACCATCATATATTAAGCCTTTGAATATGGTGAATTTGCTCTCAGTTTGAACAGTGAACTTCGAAGACATTGTGAATCATATGCAGTCTGTTAGCTATTGCAAAATTTATTGGAAGGGATATATGAACTGTTACCAGTCATTTTTTCTTCACTTTTATTTCAAAAGTTAAAACCATGTAAAATTATGAATATAGATATCTGAGCTCAAGGAGATATTGGACTAGTTAACATCAATGATGATTTAATGTAGTGCACTATATCTTTTTCAGGCAATGAACCGATGGGGCTATTACCCATTGATATTGATAGGTTCTTGGACATTTGCCACTATCAATCGTATACATGATTTTATTGAACCGCAACAAAAGGTTTTTTGGCTTTCTTTTCTTGATGTTGGAACAGCAGCCTTGATGGTAAGCTTCTTGTCGATCTGATGGAACAGTTACGGAAATTTTGAGATGAGAACAGAACCACATCTGCACTGCATTGGAGTCCTTGTAGCTCTTATTACATGTATACATTTGATGTTTGAGTGCAAATGTAAACATACATCTATGCTGATGATTTCTTTAATTCAACAATACATGTCTAACTGCATTTTCCTTTTTAGTTAGATGATCATTTATTTTCACATTTGCATCTGCATGTTGAGGTTTACATTCATACATTTCACATACAGATTCATGTGTGCATTTCATCAAATTTTATGATTTCTTTGTTCTTTTAATGCATGCCTAACAACATTGGATTTATGATTATTTAGTCCCTTTTCACAATTGCATTACTTTATCTGCGTCTTATATTTCCAGAATGCCGCTAGGTCTTTATTCTCTGTGTTAGCTTTTGGGTTTCTTTGAAAGCATTTACTTCATGGTTGAGGGTGCTTCATGAGATTTGATGTATGTTACACCTCAGATTCACGTGAATGTACTTCATATTTTTTTTTTCCAGATGTGACCGATCATATGAGCAGATTATTTGTATCATTGTATCATGATGAGCCAAAAGTGTGGATTCCTTTTACTCACGTGTTTTATTGGGCCATGCTTAGATGATCTATGTAACAGTGTTGGACCTAAGTGGTTACTTGATTCGGCAAGGCCATTGCCTTGAGGATAGTAATTAGATGAATGGGACAAAACAATGGCATACTCTAAGCTGTCATCCTTCAAGAAATAAAATCTTGGGCATTGTCAATAGTGATTTTGAGGGGAACACCAAAGCGAGTTATGATTTTTTCTTTTAGGAAATCAATTATTATTATTATTATCCAATTTTATGGTCATGGCCAAGCCAGATACCAAATTGGTGTATGAGACCCCCTTGTTTGTGGGACAAGGGACCCACCTCTGTGCAACGATTTTGACCGCTAAGTCTACAAAGGGATACATACTTTAACCCCGTCTGGTTTTGAATCTGTGACCTCTTAGGAGGAAACACATGCTCTTAACCATTAGGCCCAATGACAACCTGGTTGGTGGCTCTCTTGGTAGGTATGGCTTCTACCTTGTGAAATAGTCAGTGGCAATTAGGATCCATGTATGGCCATCAGTGTTGAAAATATCGGTACTGGAAAAATATCGACGAGGGTCCAGAAAACATCTTATCGACAATATCAGTGAAAATATCGACAAACATGAAAAATGCATATATATTCATTTTTCTTAGTTTTTTAAACATATAAAGCAATAACAACATGAAATAAACACATTGGCACATAAATATGAAGAAAGAACTGATATATATGATGTACTTGATGTAAAATAAAATGATACATCAAAGGCGATACCAAATCCTGCTGTGTTGGAAACACTGAGAGGGGGGTGAATCAATATTTCTTTTCAATTGTTATTTTTACCAGTTAAGATCACTTATAATTAGAACACAAAATGAACAATGATAGGATAAATACTTTTATTAATTTTTTCTTTATAATAAATCAAGTACAATATATGTATAGGGCTCCAACTCTAGATTAAGACACCAATCTTCAGTCTCCCAGGCTCCAACCTGTATTATGCCAAGCACTGACTTGGACTTTCCAAGGCTCCAACCTTGTCAGTTTGAGGCACCAACCTCTAGGGCTCCGACCCTATCTCTGGTACAGGCTCCAACCTGGTTTCTTGAGGACTCCTATCCACCAGGGCTCCAACCCTATCTTTCAAGGCACCATCTTTGTTTCTATGAGGCTCCAACCTCTTGGGCTTCAACCCTTAGCTTCACTTCGTCAAGATGTGTTTGGTTATACTTCACGGCTCCCAATGTATTTTTCAACAAGCCTTGTCAATCTTCAGTTATTCCTTCACTTTGTCTCCATATCACATCATCAATGACAACCTTCTTCTTTTAGAAGGTGTCGCCATTGTTCTTCATGGTACCCAACCAAAGATCTCAAAATCACCTCATGATGATATCATGGTCTTCTATGATCTTCACAAATCTTCAATGTGTCTTCAATGAGCAGCCCATGATATCATCACCTCATGATGATATCATGGTCTTCTATGATCTTCACAAATCTTCAATGTGTCTTCAATGGCCTTTTCAAGATCTTCTCACAAGGGCCCAACAAGGTATTTCTCCACAATCTTCAAGATGTCTTCAAAGTACTCCAAGATGTCTTCAAGATTCTTCACTATGATGCACCAGGTCTGCTCCAGAACCTAATCTTCACAATCTTCAAGGAATGTCTTCAAACCCAAAGCACTGTTCAACTTCATCTTATGTTCTACTAATTCCAAAACAGTGCTTGATTGTCCAGTATTGGTCTCCACCACTGTTACACAACTCCAACACTTCAACAATAGTCAGAGAAGAATCACACTCTGAGGTATGTATTCATCATATTCTGAAGGTAGAAGGTCCTCCACAATCTGAGCTAAGAAGTCCACCAACAATTTGAGAAATTCTAAGCATAAGCTGTAAGCACTGTAGTACTGGTCAAGAAGTCTGACCAAGAATGATAATACACAGTCACTGTAAAAAAGTTCTGAGCCAATACGCAATCCAATTCTGCAGTAAATATCACCAAGAAACCACTGTCATCACAGTCGGAGCTAGGGACGTCACAACACTGTATTATATCCACTTTAATTCCAGATCTGAAGTGTGCCCAGACAGAAATCCGAATTTCAATACATAATGCAGGTCTGAGCTTCAGCAAATACTGCAGGTCCGAGCTGCAGTAGGTCTGCAATAATATAAAGGGTCCTCAGAAAATTACAGTGCGGTTTGATGAGGTTTTCAAGCCCAAACAGAACTTCAAAATTGCTCCATCTTCTTTGCTGTCCTCCTTACTGTCTACCACTGAATTATACACATCAGATCGATTTTTTTTTTATGACTGAAATGGATGAGCGTAGCTATATATATATAGTTGTTTGTCCCTATGAAGAGACACGTCACCTGGTGAGGAGACCAGCCTACACAAGTCGGTTCAAGTCGGCTATGACAGAAAACTAATTTTTTCATCTTAAAAAATTAATTTCTCCTAGTCTAGAAGGAGTTAGAGGTCGAGTAATAGCTTATTAGAAAGGGAAAAATATGCTCTATCAGCTGATGTCAATTTCATCCTTAGGTGAGGTCATCTTCCCATCAAGATATTTATTTTTCTTTGTGGCTGTTCTTAAATTTTTAGTTCAGACCATATGACTACTTTGGAATCTTTTGTTCAGCCCTTGATTCTTTATGGATAAGGATATAGGGACAGAATTTAAGGGCTTTTCCATAAGAGCTTCAAAGTAGTCTTCCAACTATCATCCATATCATCAAATGTGTTATCATGAGGTCTTCCAACTATGTCATCATATGTCATCAAGTATAGTGTAGTTATTAATGTCATCATAGGCACATGACAGGCACTTAGGATTTACATCAATCTTTAGGGCATTATGAGCATCACGAGTAAGGATGCCATAATATGCATGAGGTTATGGCATCTTCATGGTTAGCTGAGGACATCTAGGAGATTATGATCATTAGGTATTTAGGACTAGAATTTTTCCTAAGTGGCATGACATCTCCATTAATAGCATCTTTAAAACCTAGGGATTGCATGAGGTATTGACATTACAAGAATATTTGTCATCTCGACTAATGCCATATTGACATTAATGACAACCTTGACTAACAAGCTGATCCCTGATAATTGTCCAATCAAGGACTCAAATGTGGTGATATTCCGAATAGGAAATAAATAGTAATATAAAGCAACATAAACACTAACTACAACAAATATAGAGACATCATGATAAACACTGCAAATATGGAGAAACACTAAGCTATTTTATTATAATCTGAAAGACAACAATGTGTACAAAGATGATCAGAATGATGGCACCTTGGCTTGCTCAAGGCAAGCTGGAAATACTCTCAGAATCTCCCAATGAATGGCTGCTCTCTCTATGGCTGCATGCTGCCGCTGCTGCTGCCGGAACTACTACTAATGCTGGAATGGAGCTACTCTTTGGGGTTGTTCCCCTGCTCAGAAAAATGTGAAACTCTAGATATAAGCTCTCCTCTAATAACCCAGAAAAAACCAGGAAGGAATCCTGGAATGGCTGACCCCAAAATTTGACCTCCCTTGGAAAATCACACACTCCAGGTGAGTACGCTGGCCCTGAACTGATAGACTGCAAATGATGACCTCCTCCTACTGCAAAAGATGATTTGTGAAGGGCTGATCCCTTTACAACACTCCCGAGATGAAATCCCTGATCACCCTTCTCTCCCGGTGTTGCCTCCTCCCAAGACTACATAATCCCTGAGGGTGACTACACGACCTTAGTGACTGCATGCTCCTGGCTGAAGAATGTTGTGTGCTTTACTCTAGAAAACAATGGTGGATCTCCTCCTCTGAGTGGGCACTCGAAGTCCCCCGAGGTTGAGGTTGGGATCTCCGCTCGGAGACACCCGCATGCTGAACAACACTTGTAGACTTCGCTAAACAGAATAAGTGTGCTCAATGTCTAAGATACAAAATCAGAAGATGCATAATAGAATGACTGAATGGCGAGCCTCCTCTTCCTTTTATGCTTGAGAGCCTAGCTCTCCCTTGGGCCCCACTCAACTGCGCTGTCCCTCCTTGGCCATGTTGTCCCTACCACTGTGCTACCCTGGCCCACGTTGCCACTGTGCTTCCTTGCCCACGTTGCCTCCACGCTGTCCCCTTCCCTGCGCTGTCACTTGGCTCTCCTGGGCCCCACGCTACCAACTGAATTTGCCTAAGTGACTTTAGGGAATTATTATCTCCTAGCTGTGGGTTATGGGTCCCATCACCCCCTTTATTAATTGACTAACATTAGAAAGGCAAAATATGAACAAAATTAATATTTCCAATTAGCTGCTGCTAATTGAGAATATTACAGTCCTCCCCGCCAAAATGTTGCTTTTCCTCAAGAAATTGCAAAGATGGATGTTGCAAAATCTTCTCACTCTCCCAAGTGGCATCCTCATCCGACAAATTCCTCCACCTCACCAAGTACTCCCTGACTGTCCTGCTCCGTAGCTGTCTCTCCTTGGTGTCTATGATGGCTTCTGGGTGTAACACCAAATGCCCCTCATCATCTGTAGGCGGAAACTCATCTCTTGCAGTTACCTGCTGCCCTAATGCCTTTTTTAGGCATGATACATGGAAGATGTTGTGGATCTTGCTACCTGTGGGCAGCTCCAACTCATACACAACCTCCCCTATCCTGTGGATCACCCTGTAAGGCCCATAGAAGCGGGGCTTGAGTTTCTCGGCCCCCTTCTATTTCAGCGTGGACTGCCAGTATGGCTGAAGTCATAGGTAGACCAAGTCCCCTACCTCAAACTACCTCTCTACCTGTCCTCTGTCGGCATACAACTTCTGCTTGTTCTGTGTTACGGCTATGTTATCCTTAAGAGCCCAGAGTATATCCTGACTCTTTTGGATCCAATCCTTGGCTCTAGGGGCCTTGCTAGCTCCAAACATAACATCAACAAAAGTCAGAGCATGATATCCATACAAAGCATAAAACGGAGACATACCGATAGACATGTGGAAAGTGGTGTTGTAGCAGTATTCTCCCAAATGCAGCGAACGCAGCCATGCCTTTTGCTGCCTTGTAACATAGTTTCGCAAGTAGCCTTGCAGCCACTTGTTCACTATCTCTGTCTGCCCGTCCGTCTGAGGGTGATAATTGGTACTCGGAGTCAACTCTGTACCTACCAAACGAAAGAGCTCTTGCCAAAACCCGCCCATGAAACGACTACCCCTGTCACTGACTATACTCAATGTCAAAGTCATATGCCTGGATCTTACTGACCCACTTCTGCTACCTATGCTGCAACTGCATTTGCTCTAGGAAGAACCAGAGGCTGTTGTGGTCATTCCTCGCCTGAAACTTGTTGCCCACCAGGTACTGCCAGAACTTGGCCAATGCATGCATAATGGCCAGAACTTCCCTCTCTTTCTCTTTTGGTTCAGATTTGAGCATTGAAACCAAATATCTTTTCCTAATCTAATCTACTGATAAGCCAAGTTTACATGGTTTGGAAAACCCTCTTTCACTAACCTATCAACATAAATTTAAAACATGTTCAATCATGATTAGGCTAAATGATTGAACAAGACTTTTTTTTCTTCAAAAAGCAGTGGCATTTAGGCTTGCACACTTTCAGCAATACTCTTTTTTGGTATGGGGTTGTACCTCTTCTTTTTGCCTGCCCTCTTTTTCTTCTTTTCTTTGTTTTTGTGTTTTTGTTTTTCTGATCTTTCATCAAGCAATGTTATGTACAATGAATGAAACTTCAAACTAGGAATTTCTAACAAAAATAGTGCTTGAGCATCCCGCCATTGACAGGACCTCCAAATAACTCTGTTCCATCTAGTTCTTGTAGGAAGAAGGCATTGTTACCTCTTACTGAATGGATGATGTATGGACCTTTCCATAGATTTTCAAATTTGCCATGCTTGCCTTTGTCCTCTCTTCTTGAATCCCATTTCAGCACTTTGTCTCCAATCTAGAAATCATTTGCCTTAGTCCTTTTGTCAAAGATCTTCTTGATGTTCTCTTGCTCTGTTTGTGTTCTTTTGTAAACTTTTTCCTTTGATCTGCTGCAAATGAATGGTTTGGTTCAGCCTCCTTTGTATGTCATTCTCCTCTGATTGTACCTCTTAGAGAAGCTTCATCATTGGAACTCCCAAGGATGTTGGGAAAACTGCATCCATGCCATACACTAGTTGATAGGGAGACATGTTAATTGGTTTCTTGCTTGTTAATCTGTCAGCCCATAGTGCATGCACTAGTTTGCTATGCCATGAATTTTTGTTCTCTTCCAAGAACTTCTTTATGATGTTCACCAAAATTTTGTTAGAGGACTCAGCCAACCCATTACCTTGAGGGTAATAAGCTGTAGAACGCCCTAGTGTGATGTGATATTTGTAGCAAAAGTCCACCATTCTCTTGGACTTAAATGCAACAGCATTATCGGTGATGATTTTTTTAGGACAACCAAATCTAGACAAGATGTTGGTTTCAAGAAATCTGATGATTACTAAGTTAGTGGCATTCCTTGAGGGGATGGCTTCTATCCATTTGGTGAAATAGTCAGTGGTAGTGGGGATCCACTTGTGTTGGGCAAATGAGGTAGGGTGGATTTCTCCAATGAAATCTAAACTCCACTGTTGAAAAGGAGTTTCAACACTGATAGGATGCAACGGTAAAGGCAGTAGTTTTCTCTTTCCATCAAATATTTGGCATTTATGGCAAGTGATTACTAGCTTGTGTATGTCAGGGAAAAGAGTGGGCCAATAGTAACCAACTCTCAGGATTTTGTTGGCAGTGATTTTCCAGTAGAGATGACCTCCACATTCTCCTTCATGAAACTCATGCATGATTCTATCTGCATCATCTTTAAGAATCTAGCTTTTGTTTTGGACAAAGTAGGAGGAGCGTTTAGATTAAAAAGCACATACAATATATCAGCATACCAGAGTGAGTTCAAAAATGCTTCTTCAATGGGTGGAGTCGCCAGTTCCTCTTGTTCATCCAAGGAATGTATCATGTTTATGTCTAGTGCTTGAAAGTTTGCTTCAGCCATGAGTTTGGCAAGTTCTTGCCCTTTGATCAGTTTAGTGGGTCTGATTTCTAGATCATATTCTAAGATGACAACAATCCACTTACCTCTTTTACCATCATGATCTTGATTCAGTATGTCCTTGACAACTGTATGTGGAACAAAAGAAATGACATGTGAATGCAATATGTAAACTCGGAAATCTTTTAAGGCTTTGATTAAGGCAAAGACTTGTTTCTCCATAGTGTTATATTTCAGAGGGGCATCTCTCAGTGCCTTGCTGAAGAAAGCTATGGGCTTTTCTTGTCCCATCATGTTCTTTTGTAGCAATATTGTGTTCTGATGCAAATGAAAAGATGAAGAAATCCTTGGTAAAGTTGGGGCTGATTAGAACTGGTGTTTGGGTAAGTGCTTGTTTTACCAGTTCAAAGGATTGTTTGGCTTCTGTGGTCCACTTGACTCTTATTTTTATTTTCAGCATGTTTGTAATGTTTCTTAGGAGTTGAGCAAGGTTTGGTATGAACCTTCTTAAGAAGTTGATCTTTCCAATGAAAGATTGCAGCTCTTTAATGTTTCTAGGGTGGCTGATCTGCAATATACCCTCCATCCTTTTTGGGTCTATCTTAATCCCTTCTTCAGATATGATGTGGCCTAAGAGTTTTCCTTCTTGAAGACCAAACAGAGTTTTCTTAGGATTTAAAGATAAGTCATACTTTCTACACTTTTCAAAGACCTTTCTTAAGTGAACTAGGTGTTTTTCATCAGTTTTAGAATAGACAGTGATGTCGTCAAGGTATATCACAATGAAGTAACTTACATCTTCGGAAAAGGCAATGTCCATGGCTATTTGAAAAGTAGCCCCCGCATTCATTAACCCAAAAGACATTTTGACATACATGAAGGTGCCCCAAGGTGTAATGAAGGCAGTTTGTGCTGATCACTTGGGAGTAATAGCACTTGATTGTAAACTGAAAAGCCATCAAGCAATGATATTCTTTTGGAACCTACTACCCTTTGCAGTATATGATTCATCTTAGTTAAGGGTAGTTGTCTTTCAAGGAGGCTTTGTTTAAGTTTCTAAAGTCTATACATAGCCTAATCTCCCCTGTTTTCTTTCTCACTGACAGAAGGTTTGAGACTCATTCCGAGTACATGAGTGGGACTATGATTCCAGCATCATACATCTTCTTTATTTCCTTCTCAACTAGAGGCACTAGGACGAGGTTTATTCTTCTCAATTTTTGCTTGAATGGTTTCTGGTTTTCCTTGAGAGGAATCTTATGTTGAATAATGTTTGTGTCATAAGACTTCAAGTCCTCATAACCCCATGCAAATACATCTTTAAATTCTTTGAGCAGCTCAATATATCTCTGTTTTATGTGAGGTGGTAGAGTTTTGGACAACTTTATCATTTTGGGTTCTTCTACACTGCCTATGTTGCACTCTTCTACATCAGTTTCGATGGATTCCATTTTTGGATTCCTAGCTGTTAGTCATGAGTATTTTTACCTGTTTTGATGACTAGATTCCTTGGCTGAAGTTTTCTAGAAGCTAATCTCAAATCTGTTAATTTGTCATCTAGAAAACACCCCAAACAAATTTTTGTCCTCCTACCCCTCCCTGCCAGTCTATGATGAGAACAATTTTCAGTTTTCAAGTCATATCTCGCTTTAGCAAAGTCCTTGTCTATAGCTGTCATAACTTTGCTTCACTGCTATCATTTTCACTTGTTTCTCATGCCATTCACTATCCGAAAGTTGACAAAGTATCTGCTCCTCTATCCCTGATCATCTTGTCATATGACAATCTGATTATGCCTAAGAAAACACTCAGAATCTGTGACTATTGTCGGTAAGTTAGATAATGGTCTTTAGGGAGTTTTTCCTTGGCTAAGATATCCTAGGCCAAAAATGCCTCTGTCTAGTACCAGTCAACCATGAATTATTTCCTATTCTGCAAAACAAGCCTTAGTCTATCCATAGGTCATACACCACTAAGAGGTCGCTTTGTCTCATTTCAGAAGAAGTTCAACAAAGATTCAAACTTCAAGAAGAGAAGGTTTTTCAATGTCTGAAGAAATATGCTTAGATCAAGCATAAATCTCCATGAAACACCAAAGGAGCTCTCCAAGGTTGAAAAGCATATGTTTTTACATCTCTGCAGGGGTGTAATTGAATGTTGATCAATATGCAAATGAGAGCAAAGAGATAAGTTCAAACAGATCTATCATGTTGAAGGGATTTGCCATCAATAAAGAAAATGAAGTACAATGAGTAAAGAGCAACTAATATATATGGTTTTAAATCCAAACGCTGCCTGAAGAACAAAGATCATTCTCCAAGTCACATGAATATAAAAGACTGAGTGATGCTGATCAGCAGTGTTCCATAATCTCCTCCAAAAGCAGTGCTGCATAATCTTTCCAAAGGGCATCATCATGTAGGGCATAAGAAGACAACTGCTTCTTATGTTATTTTGAGCCTGAGATGTGAAAATTGGTCAAAGGAAATTTCAGTATACCTCTGAGAACACAGTCAAAGGAAAAGATAGCTCAATGATGTCTAGCAGCAAACACTCTCCATATACAAATCACATTTCTTCTGATCTTGTGTTCAAAGTGATATTTTACAAAAGGATATATACATCTCAGACAAGGCCTCATAAAGCAAGAAGACATTAGTTTCTAGTGATTTTATCAATGACAAATGTCAAATTCCACCTTTTTCCTTTTGGCATTCTACAAACAAACATACAGAGCAAGGTACAGTGTTGAAATAGATGAAGATTTTGTGTTTAATATGACCTCCAAATAATAAGCAGAGGGTTAGAAACAAATGATGAAACCTCCTTCATATATAAGCAGAGGGTAAAAGACACATTATTGTGACCTCCTTCACTAATAAGCAGAGGGTCAGCATGTTTTTAAGTAGCTTCAGGAGTTGTTTTGTGCCACCTCCTCCAAAGATGAATAGAGAATGCATAACAGGGTTTAAAATGTTGTGTTTGATAAAATCTCTGTTGGTAAGACCAGTTGAAAAGCAGTGGTGTTTTTATGAGCCTCTTTCAGATGATATACTAGGTCACTGTTTTGGAAAAGACCATTATAATCTGGCTAAAAACCTCCTCCAAAAGGATAGACAAATGTTCTAGCTAGAAGTACAGAACAAAAGCCTGTAGGGAATAAAAATGCTTTGCACAAGGAAAGGAGGATGTTATGGCATGTTCAAATGGCAATGAGGAACCATCAACTCAGTTATTGGATATGAATCTATGGTGTGATGTACAAGATGACAAGCAATTTACATTATGAAATGTTTTAAATCAGAGGATAAATTCTAGTTTCAAATTTGAAAGACCACCTTCGAAAAGATAGTATGGCACAGTGTCTGATAAAGGTAAATTTTTTATGTTTTAGAGGCCCCCTTCATCACACAGACAGAGAAAATTCATGGTTTAAACACCTCTTTCACTTCATAAAACAGTGGATTTATCTAATAATTTCGAAAGACTGCCATAGTAATTTTTTTATGAGCTTCTTTCAAATGATATACTCGGTCACAGTCTTGGAGAAGACCATTATAATCTATCTAAATACCTATTCCAAAAGATAGACAGAGAACCCTTTTCATAAACAAACTACATGGGTCTTGTCTAGAGTTTCAAAGTGATACAGTGCTGAAGGGGTTCTTTCAAGGTTTTGCAAAGTAACAGGAATATGGAAACAAGCACTGTTTGTTTTTAGCCTTTTTTTCATAAAAGAGCGCGCAGAAGAGTATTTCGAAAAAAGGCCTACTTCATCATAAGCAAAGGCTAATCACTGGGGATGATTTTTAGCTTTAAAAAGGGTTTTTCAAATGAGAAACAGAGTTTGAGAATCTATACATTTTAAAATTCTGTTCTCAATAACCAACAAAGGAGAGACCACTGTGGAAGATATGTTCAGGTTTGTGTAAGAGTACACCTTGCCAAAGGAGCAAACTGGTTAGAATAAGGGCAAAACAGTTAAGTCCTTGGTATAAAATGAAGTCACATTCTCAAAACACAAAGCGCTGAAGCTTAAAAAGGGTTTTTGATTTCTTTAAAAAGGGGAAAAGGTGTTTGAAGGCTCACAAGGCATAAGAAGACTCGAGCAAATGTTCATCATCATTTTGCAACCCAAGTCATGAAGGGAAAACCATTTCAAGTGATCATTTACAGCCTTTGGAACGCGCGGCGCGCCTGTATCTTTGCGTGGCACGCCTGTAGGCGCTTACAGAAGATTTTTGTTATAGGCGCGGTGCACCTGTATTGTTGCGCGACACGCCTGTGCTCGGTGCCCGGCGCACATCAAATGCGGCGCATTTTCTCGTTCAGGCCTGCCCGGCCCAACGCCCGGCATGAAAGCGGTGCCCATGCAATTTTTACCTTTATCCAACCACTCGGACTGTTGATACAACTCATCTCACCTGCCTTGTGCTCTCACCATACTCCTCTTTCATTTTTTACCCTTGCACTGATCTTTTTCATCTTCAACATAGCCCAATTTTGACCCGCCCGAGCCACCCCTGAACGACCCACCACTCGAGCCACCTCTGAATGGCCCGGCGCCCGGGCCACTTCTGAACGTGGGTTTTGTTTGCCCAGGCCAATACTAAAGCAGTCTGTGTCAACTTGCCAAAGATTTCCAAGGTGCCAAGGTCAAATTTTTAGCAAAGAACTCATCTGCAACTATAGATAAAGACATACAAAGAAGTATTTATATGTTTTGGCCAGAAGTTTTGATTTACAGATATGTTTGAAAATCACAAATTCTAAAGAAGAAGATCAGTAAAAAGAGGCTAGAACTCTGTTAGTTTGTAAAGGACCTGTTTGTCAAACCAAGAAGCCAAACATAGGGCTTAAATAAAAACACAGTTATTCTTGAGATTGTCATGTTTATTTAGATACAGAGAAACAGTGATTAAAGGAGGAAGGTCTGTTTGTCAGTTTAAGAGGGGATTTCTTGCTTTGAGTAGTTAAGGGAAAAGAACACAGTTTACTCTTCAAACTTATCATGTTTGCTAAAGAAACAGAGGAACAGTGATTACTCAAGGAAGCAACATAGTGATTCTCAAGAGTGCCTTCTTTGTTTAAAAACAGAAAAAGGCAGTGATTAAGAAAGAGTTTTGATCAGTTTATAAGGAGTTTGCTCGCCTCTTAAACAGTGATTTCAAAAAAGCAGTGATTGAGGGGAAAGAGTTTTTGTGTCAAAAACAAAAGGGGACTTGTCTTCAAAAACCACAAATAGATCTTATTAAAAACCTCTTTGCTCAAAACACAGTGCCGGAGAAGTAAATTTGTTTTCATTTAACAAATACTTGTTTGCCAACTAGAGAGAAAAGCAGTGTTTAAAGAAGGGTTTTATTTTTCAGTATAGTTCAAGGTCTTGTTTTGGTAAGTCAGTGAAGGGTATCAGAAAGCGAAAATGCCTCCAAAGAGGGACAACAGGAGTGGATATCACAATAGGTTTGAGCCTTTGACAACTCAAGAAGTAAATGAATCCCCTTCAATTCTTTTTAACTTTCATGAGGTGCGCTGCCTTGATTTTTGCCAAAAGGTCTAGGAGGTCACCAATTACCCTCCCTTAACACAACTGTTCACCCTGAGGCTGCAAGAAAAGCATGTCCATCTAGCAGCTTTGGACTTCAAACTCACTCCTAGGGCTATCTCCAAAGCAACTAAGATCCTCTATATAGGAGAAAAGTGGTTCAAACAAGCATACCTAGATATGAATCACTATAAACCCTTTCTAAAATCAGACCATCTGGATGCTTGCCAAGCTATTTTCCCTTTTTCTCACTTATTGAGCAGCTATGCCCCCCTCATGAAAGTCATCATGAAGTATTTCACATGTGAAGGGAGGTTTTCCCGGATTTATGCCTATCACATCAGGCTTCTTATGCATTCCACAAGAACTCAGTTGCTGAACCTTCCTTTCTTCCTCTACAGAAGCATTGATAAGATGGCCTCTACTGTCCAAAAGAAGCCCTTCGCTCAACAACAAGCTTGTTTGTTTCATCATTCCCTTATCAAGATCATCATCCTCCATCAACTTGAAAAGAAAGGACTTTCTTGGGAGACCTTCATTTCTCATCTAGATTTTGCCATTGCCTCTTCATCCCATGCGCCTTCCTCACCATCCACTCACCATGTCTCTCCCTCTTCTAGTCAATCTACTCCTACAAGGCAAAACTCCCCTATGATTGAGAGTGAAGAAGAGAAGAAGCAAACTAGTGATGAAGAAGGGAAAAGTTACAAGAAGCAAACTAGTGATGATGAGGGACAAAGTAAAGAATCTAAACATGATAGTGAGGAAGAAGGAAATGATGGCAAGCATGAACAAAATGATGGTAAGCATGAACAAAATGATGGTGAGCATAGCAGTCATGAAGAGGAACATGATGGTAGCCAACACAACAGTAAGCATGAGGGTGATGAGGGACAAAATAGTGAAGGTAAAGAACACAACAGTCATGAAGAAAGCATTGACAAAGATGAAAAAGACAGTTCTCAAGAAAGCAAACAAAGTGACAGCCAAAACAGTGATGATGAGGGTCATAACATCCCTCAAAGAGACACTAATGATGAGAAACATGACAGCCCTCAAGCAAGAAATGATGATGGCAAGCAAACACCAAATAGTGAGCATTCCGAAGGGGGCAGCATGGAGCAAAAAGATCAAAACAGGCCTAAGGGCAGCCAAGACCAAATCAAGGACCATGAAGCAAGTAATGATGAATCTAAAGAAGGCAGTGAAAATAGGGAGCATGAAGAGAATTCTCCAAAGCATGTGCTAGCTGCCTCTCCTAGGCAAGGGGCCATGACTCTTCCTCCAAAAGTGGTGAAACCTAGAAACACTAGATCTGCAAAGAAGAAGATCACTCCATCAGTAACTAGCAATGTCACAAGAGCGCTAAGAAGTAGAGGGGCAAACTGCCTAAGAAGAGTATTGTTGAATTGCCGAAGAGGAAAATGACCAAGAAGTCTACAAAAGGCAAAGGTAAAGAAAAAGAGGAACAACAGGAGAGTAGTCATGAAAAGGAAAGGGAGTTTGACATCATACATATAGACAGTGATGTTGGGGATGATGAGGCTAGAATTCTTGAGGCTCTTTTGCAAAATAGAGAAGCCCAAATTCATGACTTAAAAGCTGATCTAGAAAGGTCAAGGGACCTCATACATTTCCTACAAATGCAAAATATACAAACGAGTGGGCAAATGGCAATTTATGAGGCCTGGGCTTTCAAATATCAAAGAGAGGCATACAAAGCTCAAGTCAAGCTTGAAGAATATATGGGCGAATTTGATGATACCGAGGAAGAAGAGCAGCCAGTAAGAAAAAGGCCTAAGACTATGGGTCTCAGGGAAGCTTTGTAGAAAAAGAAGGAAGAAGAAGCAGCCCTTGTTCGATCTTATTCTCTCACACAATTGCTCGCCCAAGAAATAGAAAATGATAAAGAATCATGTCTTGAAAGGGCCAACAAGCATTTAGAGGAGAAAACAGAGATTCAAGTCTATAAAAGAAAATGACCGGGCACTACAAGAAGTTGAAATTTTCCCGAAGAAAGCTCAAACTTGCTCAAGAATGGCTCAAAACTGCCCAAAAGAGGCGCCCAACGGAAAAAGTGGAAAAAGGCATATCAAGGCTTGAAATCATGGCCTCAGCTTCCTTGCATGTTTCTAATAACCCATAAGGGGCTTGCTCGCCAAAATTGAGCAAATTTTGACATGATTTTGTTTTTTGTGTTTTTTACCCCTAATTGCACATTTTTCAAGGCGATGCCATGAGTGCTAGGAGCATCCTTAGCTCATGAAAGTCATTTTTTTGGATGGACTAAATTTGGGGGCAACTACTCACAAATTTTCAGATCCAAAGGAGGTGTTTTGGTCCCTCAAAGAGGCGAAAAACAATGATTTTTTTAGCTTTCTGCCTCACATATCAGCAATGGCTACTTTTCTGGTTTTTTTCACTCAGTTCAGTTTTTGACAGACTTCCCAGCATCAGTTTGGGAAAACTCAAGTAGTTCCAAAAAGTAGACATCTAGGTCTTTCCAACGAGCCATCACGGGCCTCGTTTCGACATCAAGGGGTCCCTCAAAAGTTGTCTGCAAGACATGCAATTTTCTGCTGCTACGTTCCTGTAGCATTTTGGCAAAAAGGGCAGATTTTTGAAGATGCTCATCCAAATGTGCGTTAAGCCTTTTTTAGCACTTGTCAGTCATGTAAAGTCAATATTTTTTCCTTTTTTAGCATTTTATAGATATTTTGAAGATGTTTTGTGCCCTCGGCTTTGCAAAGCCTCAAGGACAAAATCAGATATTTGTTCTAAGCCTATTAGCTTCTAGTCAGTTTTGTGAAGCTTATCTTCTCATCTCCTATATAACTCATGGAGAATCATTGTAATATTGTTGGTTGAAGAGTTGATTAACAAGATGGACTTTGAAGAGCTTTAGAACTTGACTAAGCTTAGAGCAATATATGTTATGAGTTTTGATGATCAAACTTGTTTTATGGAGTGAATAGCTTGACTTGCTTGCCTAGATGATGGAGAGGATCTATGTGCAGGATTCCATGGCTTGGTAAATGGTATTGTGCTTCTTTCCAGTTATGTTTTCTTAGTCTTTCACATATGTATCCATGTTTCTTGCTTGCTGTAGGTCAGTAAAGAATAGTTTGAGGTATGCTCATGGAGACACATCAAATTTCCTGATTCATTGCAACTTCTATGTTTTCATCCTTCTTGGTCATGTCAAAGGATTCTTAACTGCCCTTTGGTCCACTAGGAACTTATTATTTATTTCCTTAATGATTAATGTGACATGCTATCTTGTTTGATTCATGGTATGCCCTGCTTACTCAGCTGTTTAAACCTCATTAATGAAATCTCCTTTGAAGTATTGTCTGTCTAGTTTAAATCAGAGAGGTATTGTTTCGATCTTGCCCTTTGCCTATACTTGCAGACTTATTTCAAAGTTCTCATCAGTTTGAATGTGTTGCTTAGGAGTTTCCTTTCCACATTTTGAGCTGTTGGTTTGTCTTACATGTGTTCTCAACCACTGAAGGTGATTTTCCCAATGTTAGAGGGTCTTATACTTCTATGCATCACGTGATTGTTTATTTTCTGCATTTATTAGTTTGAGTTTCATTCATTGTGATTAATGGTTAGCCCTACCACATGAATGCTTACTGTTTAAACTATTTATGCTTAAGATCTCTTTGTCTTACACAAACTTGATGTTCATTTCACTTCATAAACCACTTGAAATATCCATTCGCCATACTAAATCGGCCCTGCAGTACACCCTACCCATTGTCTTGACATCCTTGGCTTGCTTTTGACCCCATAGTCCAGTTGATCTCATTTTCTTGTTCTATTTTGATCCACTTGATCAGTTTTTGCCCCAAATAACTAAAAAACAAATAAACAAACACACTTAACAACTAGCCTAAAATCTAAACAAACTAAACGAACAAGCTCACATCCTTCACTTCATTAAAGAGAGCCCTCTTTGAGTCCAGGAAGGCTAGATCCTAGGGCTCCAAATATTGGTTTGATGTTACTCTGTCATTTGGTCTGTCAATCTTCCAAATCACGGGAACCTAACATGCACAACTGTTTGTGGTTGGATAGGCAGAGTGGGCTGCCATTGAAAAACGTTCATTTCAATATTAGGTTGACCAAAAATTGACAGAGTATTGTCATAGTGGGTGACTAAAGGTTGCCCCCCAGCATGAGGAGGATAATAAGATCAAAAATACTGCTCTCCAAATGTTGGGAGTCTAGTTGCTATGGTAGTTAAAGGAATAGACCCAGAAAGATCGGCTTGATATTTCCCTGATGATGTGTATAAAGAATAAAACCGTTCATTATTCACTATAGTGTTACCAGTTAGAATACCAGATGATGACATTGGTAAATTCCATGGGTTTTAAGATGCACCAGAGAAAATTCTAGACCAGGGAAAATTTTAAGGATGGAAAATTATCTTGAAGTTCAAAATAATTGGCAAAACTCACTACTCCCTAATATGCAAACTATAAAATATTTATTGATGTATTTGTAAAATTATTCAAATTTATAATGATATTATATATTTTTTCTATATAATGTTGGTGATTTTTAACGTAAAATAATTTTATATTATAAAATTTGGGTGAATCGTTTTTATAAAAAAATGGAAATTGGCAAACATTTTTTTTGGAAAACCCATGGAAAATTAGCCCACCTGGGAATATTAGCCCCTAAAATTTTCCATGGTGCTGACGTAATTGTAATAGATGGCCCAACCGAAGATGTTGGTTCAGGCATGGTTACTTGACCAAATGTATACCCTTTTAAATCAATGGGATTTTGAATGGGAATAGGATCAACAAAAGCAGCTGGTAACGATTGAGGAAAAGACTCGTACAGGTAAAGGTCCTCCCAAAAATGGGTTGGAGTTTAAGGTGTCTCGTCTTGTGGGATTTCTTCAATCACAATTAAACCAGGTGGAAGTATTTCACCATCAAGCCCAAAGTATATTTCAGGTAGTTGACTCTGTGATATGGGATACTCAATAGCTACAGAAAATTGTTGGATAACCAAGGTAGGAACAACTTCCAGTTGTTCGACTTCAGGATTTAGTTTTTATGGAAAACAAGAGATAGGATCTGGATCAATTTCTGGTTGAACAACATCGGGTCCAGGAGGTATGGTCTGATTGATTGGATGAATCATGACCATGGGTAGATGTGAAGACTTTGTTTCGACAACAATAGACGAACCATGATGTGTAGAAACAACTTGATCTAACTCTGGTTTGTTTGAAAATGATGTTTCACCACAAGTACAAATTGTACTTGATTCGGCAGATTGTGATCACTTTCACCTACCAGAAGTAAATTCTGGTGGTAATGTTGGTTTTAATGCTAGTCTACGTGAATGACAGGGAAAATTATTTTTTCTTTCACAATTACTTATTTATTTTAACCCAAAAAAAATAAACAAAATAAAAGGGTAATGCTAGGCAAAAGGGTTTACCAAGAATCTGTGAATTGCAGAATACCTTCTGGCAAACCAAGAAATACGGGCAAGAAATCTCCCTGAATGTTGTGTTCGGTGTATCACACTTTACAAGGCGGCCTTCAATTCACTATGGATGGATAGCACCTAAAATTTGTCATCGCAAATATACCCAAAGGTACGTGGAGGCCCAAGTTCGTATTAGCGTTGTCTGATGAGAAACCGCATAGTGAGAGCACCCCCTTATACGTTTTGTAGTGTAACACCAACCGATATACCAAAAAGTACGTGGACGAGCTATGATATACTTACATACATGGAGTGAGGTATCACACTCGGAATGTATCGCAGACAAGTTAGTGACAGCTGCTATGTTTTATGAGGTCGAGACACTTCTCTAGCCTAGACCTTCTAAATATTATCGTTATGGTTCCAATACTTTGTTAGGTAAATTGAGATAAATTTTAAGTTGATCTTGTTTATCGATTTTCCTTTCAAAGGTTCACCATGATGATGTATTGGAAATTCCTAAAATTCAAACTAAGAATGATAAGCAATATTTCACTTTTAGTTTTTTCAATGAAAATCCTAGCTACTAGAGGGAAAGAGCAATCAATTTGAGAGAAAACAAATCAATGAGCACAAACTAAATGCATATTTCCTAATTGTTCCTTTTGCAAAAAAAACACAAACCACTACATGAAAATGCAGGTTTTTCTTTTCAGTTCCTTTAATGCTATGAATGCAGAAAAGAAACTAAATGCACTAAATCAACAAAAAGAAATTCCTTTTAATTTTGAGAAATGAGGAATAGAACAACAATTTCTCCTATCAGTAAATGAAGAATTTACGGCCAATTCCTTGTTAAAAAGAAAATGGATCTAATGTGACAATGAAAATACTTTGAAATTAATTCGTCAATGTTAAAGAAAAATACTTTAAACAAAAATTGAACAAATTTTTCTTTCAAAGGAGGAAGAGGTATATAAGATCACTGGTCAATATGAGGCTTAGGCTTTTCAAAACACATCAAAGCAAAAACTGAAAAAAATTGCAATGAAAAATTCAATGGAATTTGGGTGGTTTCAGGAGACAATGAAATCTCTAAAGAGAGACAATGCTTTGCAATGCAGGCCTGAAAGGGAGACAGTGCCATGAAAAGCATTGTGTCCTGACCAAGAGTGCGTTGCACACAATGTACAATGAAAAACACAACTATCTAACACACTTATAATGTAAATTTGGATTTAAAAAAAAAAAAATCTTTGTGAGTAAAAAATACTAGGTGAATAATAGAGAAAATCAGAGGCTAAAACACCTAGGATAAAGAGTAATCTCCCCAGTGGAGTCGCCAATTTTTATGTGAAATTATGAATTACGGATAAATCATTCTTCCCTAGACAGGTGCTAATCTAGAACAACAAGTCAAATACTTTACGACTATCTTTCCTAACTATAAATAGACACACAAAATGAAACAAGAAGCTTACTTGGAGTCCAAGCGCTTCCAAATTCTCCTTCTATCACTTTTTTGCAGCTTCAAATTCCAGCTGGTTGTGCAAAATATTTCCTGCAAGAATGTGTAATATTCCTAACTTAGCATACAGCTAAGGGAATATTAAAATTTTGTTTTTCTCTTATATAGAGGAAAAAAATGGGTAGGTATACTAATAAATCTCTTTAGTAGCAATAAAATCCCTCTTAAATGGGAAAGGGATCATATTCATAACTAGATAAAACACCTTCATGTGTGAATAAGAGCCTAATGCATGTGGACAAAGTCAAAGTTTGGCTAAGTCAACTAAGCTAATGTGGAGGATGTGAAAAACTAATGAAGATAACCCAATGGGAATATAGATCTAATTAGGCAGTTGGAATAAAGCCACCTTGTGTGTGGAAGAATACATTGCATGGAGATCCAGTCAAAATTGACCAAGTCCATTAGCCTTGTTATGGAGGAGTGGTATCGATGAAGGGACAATGCAGTTTTGGAGGGAGATTCATTGCATGAAGATGGAAACCCTAATGAGTGGGATCAAAGGTGAGGAGGCTCACATTGTTTATAAGGACGAGTATGGTAGCCATATGGGGTTAGCTTATGATTATGATTTTATGATTGTATGGTATTTTTAGACATACTTCTTTATCTGGCTATTTAGCTGAGATAAATTGTTGTTTAGCACAAGGTATTCCTGTTTAGGAATTCCTTCTCTTCCTTTGAGTAGCTCTTAGAGGAGCCTTGCACCATATTGTCCACTATGTGGCTTGAGGCCAAGCTTCATCTTCATTTGACAGCACAGATCCTATTGAGGGCTTGACTATTTCCAAAATTTGCAGCAAGTGGAGGCTAGATCTTCAGATCTAGGTCGTCTCAATACTTATTTTCAGTGGAGGAGTCTTCTAATCCATTGGGAGGAAAGTATTGAAGGTTGTGCACTATATTTCTGTATATTTTCTATATTCCAACATCATTTTATCCCCTATAGCACAGAGAGAGTCTAGACTTATGTTATTTCTGAAGGCGCTGATGCAGGGTGATTCAGTGCACCATTTGGATAGATGATTTGTTGAGTGTTGGGGATCTGCCCTTCACTTTGGAGATCTGTTGGAGGAGATCATTTTTATTGTTATATCATATTATATCCACTTTCAAGATCTAAATATTTCCATAGATCTATAGTCTTAAAACTCAGATCTCCATTTTGTACATGGTGTATTGTTGAAAACCCCAAAGGGGATTGATAAAAGAGCTTGTATAATGCATGGATCTGGTGTAGATCTAAATTTTTTTCCACATAATTGCTATATATATTATGTAAAACCTTCTTCTATTTCACAGGTACTAAAATACAGATGTCATGGTATTCCAGCTTTCATACATGGTTGCAGTCCCTATTTTTACATGATTTTGAGCTAGTTTTTGCATGGGAGGCCTGTTTAATTATGAAATAGTGATTTGTTTCTGATTTCCTTTCAGACCTAGTCATTATAATATCCTATATAAGGGATCCATGAGTTTCATTTAACTTTTATTGCACATATTTCTGAAAAATGCGTTATTTTAGCATGCATTACTGAGCAATCCAATTTTGGGATATTACATAATGAACACTAAAAAAAAATAAATAGCAATAATAAAGATGTATATTCAAGTTATTTAGCTAAATAAATAAATCATAAGCCATATACATCAAATAATAAATCATGATATGAAGAATCAAAGATTGTACATATGCGTATCGAGAAAAATAAGTAGTAATCTTTATTAATGATAGAAGAGGAGGTTACAACCCAGTGATTGATTTAGTGTCACCATATCTAGCAACATCCCAACCTCATCACAATTTAGATATCTCCAGAAATATGTCACTCAAATCAACTCCTCAATTGAAATTCCACTAGCATTTCTCTAGTCAAATTCTTCCTTATCAAACACTAAGATCTGTGCTCAATTTATAGAGGAGCTGAAGGTAGTTTTGCAATCAATGAATTTCCAATAATAGGCAAGACATGTTCCCAATATTGTAGATTTCAAATGGACACATGGATTCGAATTTTGGCACATGTAAACTCTTTTAGAAGGCACTAGCCAAGTGGAGATTCCGAAACAATGAGATTTTCGCTCCCAATGTGACCAACGCACCTATGAGTGTCGGGAAGTGCTTTTCAGAGAAACCTTGAATGGGGCTACCTGCATATGCAATGCACTTAGTCCCTTTAGAGGCAGTTTTGATCAGCTCTCATATGGAAACCTTTGTAGATAACAGTCTTGAATGATTTTTCTTGTTCTTTGTCTTAGGGCATATAAAAATTGAAATGATAGGGGATGATAGACCCTATTCATTGGTCCTGGACATGATGCCGAGTTAACCAAGTCATTGGGAATGGTTTCCAAATTTACCTATAACACTGGAGACCCTAACAGTGACCCTTGTGCTTGTTTTCCAACATGAAAATATCCCTTCATGGCATTTTTAGAAAAATGAATAAACTCTTCGTTGACCATTCATGAAGCAGCTCCTTGAAAACCTAATTATCTAGAGCAGTGCATCCTCTCTGTGTCTTGCTGTCTCCGATGACCTCTTCTTGGTATAGGGCTGTGCTGATCAGCATTGGAATGAAGCTAATACTCACGTCGATCCTCTTCTAGAATTTTTTTTTTAATGGAAGTAAAGCTTCGAGATCTATAAGCTTCATGGCGAAGATATGGTTGTTTTTTCCCGAGGATAGAGTCAAGCTTCTCCCTTTGGGCTCTTTGTTCCTACAAAATTCGAACCACCCAAAGGGATAACCCATTTCCCCACCTAAATTGGATCCATGCTCACTCATCCTTTTTCTATATAATGGACAATCTCCCATAGCTCTGCTAGTTATAGCATAGATAGAATAACAACAGAGAGACTTTTTGTTGCTATAGATATCGAGCGAGAGTTGAGACCTTTTGCCCTCACATAAAGTTGAAAGAGCGCTTTGGAGACATGCTTGGTTCAGGACCCCTCGAAGGAGAGCTGCGATATCAAGCCGTGGGTTGTAACTCCCCCTCTATATTTTAATATAATATGATTGGTTTGTGCTTTCCATTCTTGTCTTAATGTGTGATTGGATTCTTATTTTTCCCTTATCAACTAAGTAGGTTTTATTTGCATTATATATGTTATTCTTTCACATTTTTTGTCATTTTGATCCCTTATGCAAGCAACCGAGTGCCGGTAGTGGCGAATATCTGACCATGAGATGCGAAGGACCAAAGAATTCAAATGGGAATTAGCATCAAATTTAGGTAGGTGATCTATTCACAATATGCATGCATTTACAATCTAGGAAAGTAGGTTTCTATGTGTTCCCTATAGTTACTAGACCCACTCTAAGGCTAGAGGGATTGTCTCTATCTGTAGAGAGGATTTTCCTCTTTGGTTAACCCAAAAGTACTTTCCGCTGTGTGTAGTGCTTTCTAGCTTATCCGGGGTCATTCACTAAGTGTGAATGCACAAAACACCCTTTTCACACAATAGCATCTTAATCAGAAAAGGAAGAGAGCGTATGAATTTACCTCTCAGTCCTTTGAAGAATCTCCTTTCAGCTTCAAAATATGACACAAACTGATCTACTGCAAACTCCGCTACAAACCCACCCAAAATGTTTTCAACCTACTGATCTATAGTGAGGGTGATGGACGTATTAGTATACTCTAATTTTTGGATCAACTCAGGTGTCCATTGAGTGACCTTACCATCCTTCCAACAGGTTTGGAGCTCATCTAACCTTGATAACCACTCTTGTAATTATTTCGCAAAGGTCACAAAGAAAATATCGTGAACCTATGTGAAAATATACTTTTCTTTCCAACCTTCAGTAGACACTTCAAACTAGTCTTCTAACTCAAGCTTTGATGGCTTCCACATCACCCAATCTCTCTCAAAATGATCTCGGTCTCGGCAACGGAACCATTTGTTGTCTTGAGGGGTCCCCACCCAGGTTCAGAGTTAAGCTTAACCAAAAAAACCCTCTTACTACTGGCTCTTTCTATAGTGACCTACTTGTGCAGGTCAAAGTATCAGCTGAAGAAGTATGGGGGGGTGTTGGAACAAGGTTTCCACACCCTGAGAGAGAATTAAATGATGTGGGTGCCCTTAGATATATAATACTAGCAGACTGTCCTTCGCACCAGAAACATATCTAGGTCAAGTTACGCAGGCTTTCCTGTATGCGCACATACAATGGCTCTGCGATCCCTTCAACATTATTAATAAATTGATATTCAGGTCTTACAGTAATATAACTATGCATCTAACATTTTATTAAATAGGAAAATAGGTACACAACCAACCCAATCACAAATAACATAAATTGTAAGGAAACAGATTACAAAAACATATCACAGATACATTTATTACTCAGAATTAACACAAAACACTTATTTTGTTTATCACAGTCGTAAAAACCTTTATACTTATTTAGATTCACCCACACACACAGCCAGTGGGGTTCGCACACATCCGGACTAAGGTCTCCATGTAGATAACTAGCAGGAGCCTTTCTGACACAAACACTTAAAAATTTTCCTTCACAGCTCATAATACATTACAAATTTCTTCCAACATCATTTAGAACTATCTTATCTGATGCGATCTAGACTCCTATTTATATCTTAGCCTTCACTCATCTAAGGTCTACAAACTGTGGTTTGGGACTCCTATTTTTACCCTTTAGCCCATTACAACTCATGAAGGGGCTTTCACTCACCCGAAATCCCCTTGACATGTGCATTGCTTAGACTGCATGACTCAAAACTACAAAAAATACTTAATAATTACCCAAAATTTCAGACCAAAGGGACCCTGCTCCAACAAGGATCACAAAGGTACTATTTTCTTGATCAGAGAAATCATGGACCGAAAAATACCCTTCGAACAAATTCAGTCATCTATCTATGATGACTACATATTTTTGGCCCTCAAATATGGGAGTGTCAAAGTTTACTTGTACCTTGAAAGGAGTGGTGCCTCCATAGTGGTTGCTGGATGAAGATGTGCCACCGATAGGTAGTCGATGAAGGATCTAGGAAAATTTATCTATCATCGCGTTCCTTTGTTTCTCAAGGGCCTCCTCAAGCAATAATTTGATAGGATATCCTGCTCCCCCATATTTCTTTTATTTCACCATAGGAGGTATTCAAGGTTTTCAAGCCTAATCTTGAAAAGGTTCAACCAGATTGAGCCCTAAATCCTTATACCTCGACCACATTGGGGGCATGCAAAGAAAGATTGAGAAAGAGAATACCGCCCTGATACCATTGATCCATAATTATGAAAGAACGTAATAAAATATAGAAATAAACATAAACAGAGAGATGCATCAGGAATAACACTTCATTTCATTAATATCAAATACTAAAAAAATGGTTACAGATAGAATGGAAAACAAACTAGCTCGAGCGATGATAACTTATCTCTAAGAAGAGATGTGGTGGATACATGCCTCTAAAAAGTGTTAAAATGAGGCTCAAGGGAATTTTTATTATTTAATAATAAGATAAAACCCTAAACAACCAAAAACGTAACTCGAGGAAATGTAACACCAAGTGTTTATGGGCCCCATTGGGGTTAGTTAGGCAGCCAACTTCCTGGGGTCGTAACTTGGTCATATCATCTCAGTTTGTCATGTATGATACCTCGTTGCAAAGATCTCTTCGAAGAATACAACTATTATCCTGATTTTTTTCAAATCACTAGATTTATCATGTCAAGAAAATGTTTTTTAGGGCATCAAAATGGCTCTTGAAGTTTTGGACCCGAAAAACTACTAAAAATAGTAAATAAGAAAACTGACAAAACTACTTAGGTGGAATAGGCAGGAGGGCACCAATATCCACTTGGATCAGTGGCAGAGGGATGAGATGATGTACAATTATGCCCATATCCTTCAATAACTTCAAACAAATACTAAGGCATTGTTGATAGTGTTGGACCCACCAACATTCAGGGGATCTTCCCGATATGAAGTCCAAACTAGACCTCGCACCATTTGGAGTAAGAGTCCCGACAATGGGGTGTTTGATGATATTACTTGGATTGAAAAATGCTTGGAACAGTGTATGGTGTCTTTGGTTAAAGCAAGTGTGTGACCCTGTGTAAATTCAATATGATGCATGAGAGGTTCTAACAACAAAGGGGGGAAGGAAGTGAGCTACTTATAAAATCATGAAATAGCATGTAGCTGAAAAGGAACACACGAGCTGCAAAGACATCACACAAAATAACAAGAATAATAGTCCACAAGTTAAAGGTGATGAGTTAACACATGAGCATGCATTCAACAAGATTTGTAGAAATGCAAATGAAATAGTTCATAAGAACATGTTTAAGTTAAACAATATATATTGCAAACATAACCAAAATACTCCAAATACATTCACAATATATGCATGAATACATGTCAGCTATGATTTATATTATAAGTGAAAGTTGCATTCATAAATACAACATGACGAACCACTTGACCCAACAGTAGAACATGAATTCAACAACACCTTCTCCTCCCAAAGAAGTATACTCCATCTATGCTACAGAGAAGCCAAGGCTGACACAAAACTACCAAGCCTTCTCTAAGCCTCAGCCTAACCAAAAGCTTGGCTCCCAAAATCCCCTTACAAGTGTTATGAGTATGTATTTATAACCAAAGGGGGGTGAATCTTGGCATGCCCCCTTGGTGACTCTTGGAATCCCCTCATGAATATTCACATTCCATCATGGAAACATGGAATTTCACTTATATAATAATTAAAAGTAAATTACAATTTCAACTCATACACATAAGAAAATATAGGCTAGATACAACTTAACAGCCTAACAAGAGAAAATACGATGATGTTGGAGTTGGGGTGAAATCAAGTTGGGAATCTTGGACTTGGTCTCTTTCGGTCATGTACTCATACCAAGCTTGGTATTGTGCGATGGTCTCCCCAAACTGTAAGATAGTGTCAGGATGGAAGTGGACTCATGCCTCCAATGAACCTTGGTACAATATATTTGCATTAGACTTCTTCTTTAATCATTTGGACTATCATTTTGATCTGAACCGGAACACCAATTCAATTATGCAAAGTTTGTATGTTGATATCCATCTCCTCCTAGGTGGCCTCCTATTCCAGCTACTTAAGGTACTGATCAATCTCCTACTGGACTTGATGCTTATGTTTGGCCTCGGTGAGTGTACCAATTGATGGGATTTGGTGGGTTCTCTCCATGAAATCGAAGCTTCTATACATCTGTCCATATGCAATCTATATTATTATTATGAATGAGGCGAGTTGATTTTTGTTCTGGATTAGCGTTTGAACTCTGGATTTATTTAAATATTCTTGCGGCTTCATCTTCTTTACCAATGTAAGAAGCGCGACCTTGTATCGCATTGTCCACTCATGCATGGAAGTGATGGAAGTTTGTATATTCCTAAGGATACTGAAAAAATTTCTTCTCTATCGTAGCAAGTCATTCATGTGGAAAATTTCCTTATGAACGGTTACCAACTCCTCAAAAATATCCTACATAGTTTTCCCAAGTGCATATGCTTCAGCAAGTATCATTTCTCTTATTGCTTCACAGTAGACCTGTGCAAGCAGTGCATTCTATGCTACTACATGGATTTTTTCATTCTCTTATTGAAGTGTTTATCTGTTATGCATTAACTACTTCTTCTTGGAAAGCAGGCACTGGGTGTTGGATCTGACAGCTTCTACGATGGCCTAGTTGACATCCACTATGGAATTTGGATTCCTGCTGGTCTCTGTCACGGTCACCCTTTCTCTCATGAATGCAGGGGATGCATGATCATCCAGGAAATGATTCCTCATTATTGTACAATCTTCTTATGCAACTCATAAAATGATAGATTGTACATGTGATCATCAAGGGGAATCACCTCCCCTTTCTCACTTGGTGCTTGCTCTGTGACTAGAGTTGGTGGAGTCAGAACAATGGCCTAAAGTGTGCTAGGCATCAGGCCAACGTCTTCATTTAATAGCTCCAATCCCACTTCCATGTCCGTGAGTTCAATAAATTGTTCAAGATCTTGAGAAAACTCTTGTTCCTGCATCTTTTCACTCACTCCTTCTGCTATTGATTGATCATGTACCCATTCTTCAATTTGTATCGTTGTTGTATCTTCCACCATGGAACCTTACCTTTCTTCATCTTCTTTCCTCTGTCTCTTCTTTTTCTCTCTTCTAAGCTCTCATTCTTCCTTTATATCCTATTATTCTTTATGTGCTCTCTGCACTGCTTCCTCTAAGTATTTTTTTTCTCTTTCTCTACTCTTCTCTCTACTACCTTTGTTCCATATTTTCTTTGATCGCCAAAACTACTTTTTCCATGAGAGGATATTATTTCATTTTCCAAATTTTTTTCCTCTTCCATATGTTCTGTTACCTTCCTTTTCACTACGTGTTGTTGTTGTTGCTGCTGGAATTTTTACCGCCTGAGGAACAACTTGAGAAGTCCCAGTTGTATTGATCGACTCACGGGGTTGGGAGGAGTTATAACAGTTCTTCCATGGCTCCTCCTCCAACAACTGGTATATCCCGCTGACCCAGTTGAAGTACACTCTGACATAGGGTTATTTGAAATTCCCCTTGGATCATACAAATTGTAACTCCTTATGTCGAACTCAAATTTTACCATGTTTTTTCCTTCAGCATCTATGACCTTGAGATTCTTAATCTCGTATAATCTGACCTACAAAGGAAGAGTTCGACATGGTTCCTTCTTCGTCTTATGTAGTGATGTCGACAACCCTGTGGAGAGGTGATAAGATATCTTTTGAAGTACCAATTTTTTGCTCGCATATCTGGGTAAAAGGTATAGTGGCTTCTACCCTGCCGAATACTCTGATCAATGTGCCATCCGGTAAGGCAAACCAATCATTGATCTCTGATATCACCTCCGTAGTTGCTCGGGACATGCAATGTGGGTCCTCTTGAAATATGAGACTATAGAACGAGATAATCAAGTGATCATTAATATGCTCCATGACTCTACGATGATTTTACCCCGAGAGTAGCTTGTAATAAATATGTATGGCAGTGTGTCTCCATGTTCATCTCCATTTCATCCTAGGGAACTGGTTATGCGCACATATTGCATCTAGTAAGTATGAAAACATGTAGAAGCATGCTTTCTTTCCTTTAGGTGGATTGTGAGCTTTTTTCACATGGAATCTTGACTCATGAGCCAATAGGTATGATCAGTTGAATGACTTCCCCCTCATTCACTACCTATTTCAGCAAGATAGCCCACCCCTTATAAAATTTCTTTGTGTCTAACTGGAAATATATTCTGCTAGCTAGTATGACCAAAAGATGATAGGATTTCCTGAGTGCTCTAGTATTGTACATATGTTTGTTTATCTGTTTAAACTTGGTTGGATCCTTCACCTAGCCCTTGATGATATCTCTCATGTTCGTGTAATTTTTAGTGGCATAGAAAATTGAGTCCATGTTCTTCACTGGTTCAAGAAGATGATAATGTTTGAAGTCTACTGCCAGGAATGTAGCAAGGTTCTTCCCACTGGTGTTGATCAATGTCATGGTTTCTACATTGATGTTAGAGACAACCCAACTGATCACATCTAGACATGGTATGGTTGGATACCTGCATGTAACCTTGTAAAGCCCTGGATGCATGATGTTGAGATATACCTATCAGTCTTCTAGTTCTGCCTAAAATTCCTTTGTGAAATAATATTTGATTTGATGCCATTTCAGTGTTAATCCCTTCTCTATGAACATATGAGCGTCTGATTAAACTAGCATGTTAACCAGAACTTGCTCAAATACTTCCCCAATACTGCTTTCAATGGTTTTTTTTTAGGCATCTCTCTTTGATGCCATTGTAGAAGTGATATCTACAGAGATTTTGGGAAATTGTTGTATCTGCAGGATATAAAAGAAACTGACAGCAAGAAAATATCAACTATATGCAAAACAAATCTCAGGACATGTTCCTGCAGCACACTACGAAACTAAAATGAAGTATTGCAAAAAACATTATGGGAAGAGGGTCTGACTGGATGGGAAATTGTGCACTATGCAATCCCAATAACCAGTTTCGAAGCTTGTGGCTTTGTGTAGTTCAACATGGGTAGTGATTTGGGAGAGACTACGCATTTCATAGTCTTAGTGGCCAAGGATGTTGGTTGAGGCCTAGCACTGCACAATACGTAGTGGGGCTAGCCTGTATTTCACATTGCACAGTTCCAGAGGCCAAGATTGAAGCTTGAGCTTCCATATTGTGTAATTCCCAACTTGGAAAAGTGTGTTATGGCTAAGGAAAGGCATATATGCCCATGGGAAGTATGGAAAACAAGAATATATGAGAGATGGTGAAGGCATGAGTGTGCATATGACTAAGTGGTTATGAAAAAAATAAATCAAGTGTAGGAACTGAAAAAATGAGAAGTGAACAAAATCGGTGAGGAGATTCGCCGCAACGATGACCATCGATGCAAAAATGCAGAAACTGATGTGACACTTGTGAAAGGAAAATGAAACTTAAAAAACCACTTCTATAGGCTAAATCATATTAAAATTCCAGCATGCATGCAAAGAATGAAGCAAAAAAACACTCATGCAAGACAAATGACAAAACATGACAAAAAAAACGACTAAAATAAATAAATTCAAAACTCACCCAGAAAATCGATGACAATCACACCAAAGGTTCCTTGGTCTCCTTAGAAATATTGGAGCTCTAATATTGAATGTGAGAATGAGATCTAAGGGCATCGATTAAATAGACTTGATAAATTATGGTTTATGACGTGCATGCCACAAATCAAGGGAAAAGTGACACTTGGCAGTAATTTCCAAAAATAGAAAGTGTGCCTCCTTCAGGTTACTAAAAATAGATCCCTAGATTTTAGGGATGTTTTTTTCTTTTTTCTTTTCTAATTTTTCCGAGAAAAAATTCCATTCACCTCACCGAGAATAATTGCGCAGTTTCAGGGAACTGGCTACTCCCGGTTTAGTGTATCGCATAGTTTCTGAGCTCAATGAGCGATTGGGCTTTTTTTGAACTTAGATTTGGGTTGCCTATCATGACTGCACAATTCCCAAGCTCAAGGTTGGGTTCTGAGTCATGAATGTGCAATTTGGATCAAGAAGGACAAGACTAGCTTCATGAATTTCACAGTTTCTAGAGGTAAACCCAAAACTATTGTGCAAGACTTAGACATGAGATCAACTTGTGACTTAGAGAAATTTATAAGTGGAAAAGAAAGTAAACACAAGAAAATCTATGAGATAAAAAAAAAAAATTAAATCATGGATACTTGATAGTAGTGCAAGGTAAGCTCTTGTGAAGGGAATTTAGATTCCAAAATCTAAGCAATGGAAAATTTTTAGAGGGTGGTTGTAGCTGCCACAACCTTGGCGACACAATGGTAGAGCTCCAGCTCTCTAAATGAATCTTGTCTTCGTGTAAAACCAAATCTCAACCTTCCAGAAGTATTTTTCAATTCATTGATTACCACAACTCCCTCACATAGTCTGTGTTAGAGGCACATCTTCCTCCATCCTCTTCATTGGTGGAACACTGACCAATACAAGTCACATTAAGTTTTTTCGATTAGGGATGAGGAGTATTTAGATGCACAAGTAAAATAAAAATGTTAGAGTATTTATTTTCATCTCTTGTGTTTCTCTACTGCTAGTAGACCTAGACAGTACCTCGGTAGAGTCACTTTAGAAACACAAACATTTCTTTGTTGTCAGCAAGCCAGGACATTACCCCGATGGAATTGTTTGATTCACCTCTCTGTGCAAGATTTTTTTCTCTTATTTTTTCCTTTATCTCTTTTTTTCATTTTTCATTTTTCATTTTTGAAAGAACTGTGCATATGAAATTATTTATTTCATGGGGTGGAAGAGCGATCCCAAATTATTGAGAGCAGAAGAGGTTTTTCCTTCAAAGAAGTATGTTTATGTACACCTTTGACATACTTGTTAAATTTTTCCTTCCATCATTACTCTACTAGACTAGAGTGACAAGGATTAATCGAATATAAAGAACCGATTAGTGTTGGAAAAACCAGTTAAAACCCAAAAATCATGATTTCAACATGCCTCTCTCTGATAAGGAATGTATTTTCCATCTCAGTATCATCAACCAAAAAAAAAGCAAGATTTGGGCAAAGAGACAGAATAGCAAAAATACCAAGTGTTGGTAGAAGTGTTGGGGTCTTGTGATTTGGAAGATTGGCATGCCAATTGACAAGGCAACATGAAAACCAAGCTTTAGAGCTCTGGGATCTAGCCCCCCTAGTCTCAGAGAGGGATCTATCAATATTTTTATAAAGATATGTCTTGAAAGGTTTTAGAAGTTGATTTTAGGCTAGTTATGAAGTGCAAGGTTGTTTGTTTTGTTTTGGTTTGAAAAATATGTTTCATGCAGTATAGATAGAGCATGGGAATCTACAAGCCATTGGGAAATGGAGTCATGTGAAGGTCCAACTAGTTCTAATTGAGAAGGAAGGGAAACCAAAGGGAAAATATAACTTGTTCAAGGATCTGTTGAACAATATAGGTGAAATGGGATGAACATTAAGGAATAAGAGTGAAAATAAAACTAAACCTTTTCGCAATGACTTAAAGGATTTGGGGAATGCCCTATTTCCTCCAGTAAGCTCACTATTATGGACTTAATCAACGTAACACTCGAAAAAGGATAAATGCAGACTAACACCTTCTAAATGAATTATAGGATTCGGGGAACGACCTATTTCCTCCTATAAGTTCACTGTTGAGGGCTTAATCAACAAGGACATACAATTACATTCAAAGAAGAGGGAACACCTTATATTTCTAGGACTACAATTATAGAGACCTTCAACACAATAATTACAGTAAGGAATAGAGGGTATGATTGAAATAGGCCTCTCTGTCAAACTGCAAGCATTAATAATTAAAGGGAGATTTCAGATACAATATTCAGTGGAAAATAAAGAGGGAAATGTTACAGGTCAAAATACCTCCTCATCAGCTCAGAGGAGAAGATAAATATGAAAGGAATACAAAGACAGAAACTAAACCTATTTCTACCAAGGTAACGCCTCACTATAACAACACAAGAGCATTACAACGCAGCTGATCAGTGAATGGGCCACGTTAATGGCTAGGCCAATGCTCTTTTTACACTAGAGGGCAGCGTTACCTGTGTTTTAAGTTTGAAATGGGAAAAACCTGCAGAGAATGATTTGAATCTCCAGTTTTTTCTCACAAGAGATTTAGTACAAAAAGGAAACTGCAAAGCACTAACTCTTATTGGGCCTTGCCATAAACAACTGAACTCTCAAAGAAGGAAAAAGCATGGAGGTTGAGGAAACATCTCAGTTTTTTCTATTCAAAACTGGTGGAAAGAAAAGGGCAATGATTGCTCTCTCCATCTCCTATAAAATGGAGTTGAAGGCTCTTGGTTCAAGGTCAAAGGATTTTCAAAGTTTTTGCATACTTGTGAAGTAGAGATCATTGTTGTAGTGTGAAGGTCAAAGGTCAAAGAGGTTCATTGAGAACTTGTTGATCAAGACATCACCACTTTGAGAGATAGAGAGATTGGAAGGCTGAGGAGGGAATGGTACAACCGATGGTTGTAATCCTCCTTTTTTATAAATCAATAGAACTGTATCTGTTTTTTCCATTCTATGCGTTGATATTGTCATTTTTATTTAATCACTTATATAGCATGAGATGAATGGCTTAGATGTGCATAGTTTAAGTGTTTATTATATATTGGCTTAATTGATAGGAAATATATGTTATGGTAGAGATTACACGGGTGCTTTAATTCATTGCAGGGCCAATATTTGGAGCTGGTGAAGGAGAACTCATGCTTCGCTGCCTAGTGCTCTCCAAGGGACTCCAAGATCATTAAAGAGGTAATCTTCTATCTCATTCTATCAAGTTTTTTAAAGTTAATATGAATATGTATGTGCCATATTTGTGAAATATACAGCTAATCTTACTGTCTGCCTCGGGCACTGGAAAGCACTGAGAGGGATATTTGATAATCAAAAACCCAAGCATTTTACCCTATAGCACAATTGGCGACTCCGCTAGGGAGTTTCCCCATAGTTTCCGGACTATTTATTTCCTCCTCTTTTCTTTCCTCTGTTCACAGACCCTTCCGACTAGTATTTATGCCCAGTAAACATTTTAAAAGCTCGCAGAGTTCAATCCTGTTTCTGTTTGACCATCTGAAGAAATTTTCCCTAGCTAACACTACCTCTGTAGGTTTTCTAGTGCGTTATAATGTTGTCTCTACTTAAATACAGTGCGTTAGTCTCTGGATTAACATTGTCTTTACTCAGAGACAGTGCGTTACTCAGCCAAAATTTGTTGTTCATTGCTGTGATTTTTTTTTGGTTGCAGAGTTTTTTGGCCATCAGTATCTCTCCTTGACTGAATCCCTGTGCTTGTTTACTAAGCTGGCATTTCTGTTTTTTTTCTCTTGTTTGAAAATTTAGTGTCGAAAGAATTTACTTTTTAGAGAAGAATTTTCTTTTTTTAGTTTTTCTGCATCTAGTTGAGTTAATTCTGAAAATTTCAGTTCATAGATTGTTAATAAGATGTAGATAGAAGTCTGAATCTTTAAAGTTGAACTACACTATTTGAATGTTAGTGCATGGATTTTGAAAAGAAACCTCCCCTTGTAGAATACTCTTCATCGAATTGAATATTTAGAGCATATTTTTCATGGTTTCTTGAGTCAGAGCCTCATTACATTTCATACGTCCACTCCCCCTCCGCAAGACTAATAATAAAGTACACTAAGAATCAATTGATAATAAAATCAATCACATTACTCTTTTTGAGCTCACACCAATAGTAGTTCAGGCTAGGATCTTGGGTTAGGAAAAGTGAGAAAATCACCCAAGATCTCAAAACTTGAAACTAGAGTCATTAACGAGCGACATCCTACTGCACTCACATTACCGGGACCGTTCCTTTACCGGAGCTCAGCGCGAGACAACCCTTGGGTGCACAAGAAGGTAGCCCGTCTTCGACTGCATCCGGTGGGTGTGTTATATAATGAGGTTCCCTTCGGGGATGTCAAAACTAGATCGGGGATCTAGGTATTATGCCCATATAGCATGCTGTCCTTGACCGTGGACCCCCATGATGATGTTTTTGATTTGAGGTATCTTTAGTGGCCATAATTTTTAGGGACTTACACAAGGTGACTGGGACGGGATGTCCCAGTACCTAAAATAGATGGACCCACTCTGTCTTCGGTCTTTAGGAGGGTACTCGTCTTCACGAGAGTACTTACACCTATCGTTTGAGGTTTGGGCGAAGCTCTAGACTGACCGTAATTGTACTTTCGACCAACCATCTATGTATACTATTGTGATACTGGATTTCATCATTAGAAAACGGTACTACTTAGACAGGGTACCCTTTTCTAGCTGCTTTCTGATTGATTTTACAGAGTCTTTTTTTCTTTTTTAGGTGTGTGGTTACTGTCATTGAGACTTTATAATACATCACAATTTATTAAAAGTTGTTAAAAATAAACAGGTCATCGTGGTGTCATCTGACCCACGCCGTCTGTCTCGACGACAGCAAGGTCTACCTCCTCTGCCTCTTGAGGAACAAATGAACCTTGGTGAACCCGTGCCTTCTACGAAAGAGTAGTCTCTACTAACAAACACTGATTTACACATAGCCTCGTATCATACGAAATTTCCTGAGGACCCTTTCACGGAAGGGGTTGTACCTCATTACAATCCTCCACTCACTGATCCGTTGGGGCCTGTGATAGTTTAGATTCCACCACGCCAAGATATGTCTTTGGCCGCACAAACATCCATTTCACCACCAGCATCCACAGGGTCGATGCCAATGGCAACCATCCCAGGTGTGCCACCATCCTCCCCGCCGGTTGCCAGTTCTATGCCATCACTAGGTAACCCCAGTAGTCAACATATACCTAATACCAACCCTACAGTCATCACAACTGTGAGTAGCTTACCGAATCCTTCAGGATCTACTCCTACCGTGACCACGTTGGGACCCACAGTTGCTCCTCCCACGAGTGTGACTACTTCCGTTCCTTTTAGCAACCCTTTCGGTTGGAACCCTTTGTTGAGTTCAAAACCCTTGGCCGGTATACCAGGGGGCAGTGTCACCAGCACGCAGGTAACATGGAACATTTCACTTCCCCTACAATCCTTAGGACAAATGGGACAACCTATTGTTAATACTATTCCCTTAAGTGGTTCAAATATAGGTGTAGGGTCTATGCCGTTGCCGAACTATGCAAGTAGTAGCATGCCTCCAGGAAACTCTATTGCATCCATATGGACTAACCCACCCCAACCTCCATCTAGAATGGGAGGGCACTTTTGTACTAGGGGCAACCAACTGTTCGCCCCGCAATATAATATGCCATATGGATAGCAACCATATGTCCCTACCCCTCCACCTATAGGAAATTTTTATCAAAGTCCTACTTATCCTCCTGGTAACACATTGATGGGTGGACCCTATGGTCTAAATAGTCGGCCCATACTTCCTTGGCTAGATTCGGGGGGAAATCCACAATTTCCATTTTTGGCAGCTCTGGACATCCCCGATATCCATAAACTGACTAATGATCCCATCAATCACAACTCGCTCTGGCCTCCAGTACCGCACAAGATTCCTTCTGACATCCCAAAGTTCGATGGGAAACAAGGGGATGACCCAACTGCACAAATCACTACCTTTCATCTATGGTCTATATCCAATTCCATGGTGGATGATAGTGTCCGGCTTCAACTGTTTCCCCACACCCTTACAGGAAATGTTGCCAAGTGGTATATTGAATTGCCACACGCCGTTGTCAACACTTTTGGCGCTTTAGCAACAGAGTTTCTAAAGAACTTCCAATTACCAATCAGATTTGAAACCGGAACAGAATTTTTAACCTCATTGTGCCAAGACACCGCCACCCATATCTTTGATCACATTCATGAATGGAGACGTAGGAGGAGGCTAGTCAAAGCGCCAATCCCAAATCATCTCTTAGCTAATTGGTTTTGTAAGTTTCTCTTACTCCACATCTCTAAAGACATTGGCCTTTCTGGTGCGGTTACAGAAGATCAATGCATTCGTCATGCCCAACATTCGGATTTAATTTATTCACAATCTGGCACACTATATGATTTTCTCCCCAATGCCCCTAGTAACGCAAATCTCTGGTGTAGCCACAAAATATTCTCAGGGGCAAGCCTCCCAGCCATCTTGGGCTGCAACCGCCCCTCACCAAATGACTGCACTTCCTGCCACTCAAGTAAATTCTATGCAAACTTCACAAAAACCTAGTGGCAAAAATAAGAAGAAAAAGAAAAAGACATATTCTTCGGAAGAGCAGTCGGACAATCAGAATAACCCTAATCAGAAAAACGCTGCCAAAAATGACAAAGGGAAGGATAAACCCATCAAATTTCTTTGCAAGATCTATGTAGAGGACCACTTGACATACAAATGTCCTCGGCTGCAGGAATGCACTGATTTTATTGCAAACAAGGATTCTGGGAGAACACCTACCGTTCTTCATAATCCTTTCCCTAATCAATAGCAGCAACATCAACACATGGTTGACAATTTTCCACAACCCCATCAACGAGGCAATGGTGGTTCACATCCTTCCGGTGAAGGAACATCTGCCATTTATGGAATTTAGAGTGTTGAACTTCAAACATGAGCCAAGCTTTATGGAAATCCTACCATAGATGCTCAAGAACTTGGTACTAGTTCAAGTCCACCACCAACGGCTTACTGCTGACCCCGTGATTTGTCCCCCAAAAGGGACACCTCGACGGGTGACTCATAACACTTCTGCACGTGCAGCCCAAAAATACAGCATTGTAGAAGATTTGGCGTAGGCACCGTCAGCTATGTCTGCTCTCGAAGTATTACAAACCTGTCCAGCATAAAGGAAAGCCTTGCTTTCGGCCATTGGTGGAATAGACCCCCAGGATTCCATGCTAGCTATCTTTGATATGGAAAAATCTAAACCTCGCCTCTCACACCGACTCGCATTCGAGCTATAGGTTGTGTCGAAAGGGAGACCAATCCATCGCACTGTCATAGAAGAAGGTGCTTCGACCTGCGTTATGTCACAAGCTTGCTGGCTCAATTTAGGTTATCCTACCTTAACACCGCTGCTGAATTCCCTCAAATCTTTTGATGGCCACACATTCCTCCCAAAAGGATACCTTGCTAGCTTTCCCATCACTCTGAGTGGGAAAACGGTAACTGTGGACGTTGAAGTCGTAGAGCCTCATCTCGACTATAATCTATTGCTTGGTGATAGTTGGTCTTATGCCATGACCGCCATTGTTTCTTTGGTCTTCTGACTCATCCTATTCACATTGGATGGGAAAATAGTCACAGTGGATCAGTTATCCTTCTGCACCCTTGATTATACCACGTTACCAAGTAGCATTGTACCCCTAATAGGAGGCTTTCCTGACTCTTACGTCAACATCGATACCGTTCCTCTGAAGACATCTTCCCTACTGGGTTGTTTTCCTCTCCTGCCACCACAGATCCCAAACACGATTGCAATGATATCCACCACTTTGGATGGCTCTATTGAACCATGGATCATCCTTGTAGCTTCAGACATTGATTCCTACAGAGATCAGATTCCACTCTCACCGGCCAATTTGGCCGACCAAGCCATCCAAATCACATCTGAACCTTCCACTACTATGGTTTCGACCAAAGGTACAAACCTCCCACCAATCACAGTTCTCTCTAAGGATCTCCTCAATGAAGTCTTGCCTACAGATGAAGCTATTCAAGAGATCATGTCTCTAGAAGAATGACCTTGGGGAGAGTTTCACCATCGTGCTTCGATGATCGACTCGGACGTGATAAAAACTGAAATCCCATACTTTGACCCACCAAAGATGGTTCCATCCACTTACACGACTATTCAAACTATCGATTCAGAAGGGAAAATGGGTAATATTTCTAATACAATGCTCATTGATATCTCAGTCAAAATGGGTATTGTGGAAAATAATCAGATTGGAGCCAATTGCAATCCTGAGGAAATTTCATGCTTCACATCCCTTTTCAAGGAATTCCGCGATGTGTTTGCTTGGTCTTATGATGAAATTCCCGACATAGATCCATCTACAGTCGAGCATGAAATAAATATTTATGACAATGCTAAACCAATTCGGCAATGACTCAGACCTGTCCACCCGCGCAAATCAGCTGCCATCAAAATTGAGGTAGAAAAACTTTTAAATGCTAGTTTATGTTGTATGGATTAATCCGTCTTGCAAACAAGACCAATCTCCCTAGTACTAAAAGTATCTAGCAACAAAGAGCCAAATAGACTAATCTTTCTCTAAGCATATATGATCTATGAAAAGCTCTATATAGGTGTAAAAGACTTACCATTTGTCCAGTGCTTGTTTGAAGTTTTTGTTATCCCTCGCGCGCTTGAAGGAGTTTCGCTTGTAAACCTGCAGTCACAAACAAGCAAAGGATTACATAGCACCTGTATAGAAATCATCATAAACCATGCTTATCATAGTGATCAAGGAATCTATGAAATAAACCATTGATTGAAAGCTTATTAAGAAAAATGAGTATATTTGTATCTATTTCAAAAGAAGAAAATCCTTACAACCTGAGCCTTGATGTTGCACAGGACTTTCCGGGGTCCGAAGCAAGAGTCTCCTTTACTTTGATAAGCTCTGCACTCCTCCAACCAAGACCAATAGAGGTATGTAATCTCTCCTCAGAAAAGTCTTAGTTAACTGAGTCTAAATCTCAACAGCACTTAACCTCAAGTATTCTTAAGCTTGAACTCTCTTTGAGGCTACCCAATGCCTCTTTTTATAGTGCAACAGACGAGGTTTTTTGTTCCAAGTATGAAGGGATAGAATCCTCCTTCAAAGGGATAAGCTCCTCACATCAAGGGGTTAGCTCCATAAGGTAAGGGATTCATGCACCTCACAAGAGCGGTTCTGCCACCGCAAGATCCATTCTAGAAGCTTCCAGAATTTACTTTAATTAATATTTTTGGGATTTACTTGCGCCTTTTAAATCTTATAGGGGTCTGCACCTATAACAAAGATAAAGTGCGTTCAGGAACGCAGGAAATCTGAACATTGGGTGCGGGACTGCAGGAAAGATAGCCAGAAAGTGCGACACCAAAGTTTAGGAGACTTTTAGGAATTTTTTCTGATTTTCAAGGCTTGATATGAGGAGCTGATATGTTAGACTTGCCAAAGGGGGGAAGTATGAGTAATAATGAGCTCATACTTATGGCAGAATGTTAGGATGACAATTTTTAGTGTAACAGATTGCCCCCTAAAGTGCAAAGTCTGGAATATATGAAACTGAAGTCTGTCATATATGAAGAGTGCAGTACTTTATCATTTCAAGGATTATCTTGTGGACATCCCAGTCAGCACCTGTAAAAACATTCAATGAATAATATATATGTATACATATCATCACTGAGGTAGGCATTCCCACACTCAGATTAAACTAACTAAAAACTGATGCAACTATTCTGATATAGGAATGATTTTGAGTACATCACAGTATAGACATGTGTGAACACAGTATGGGCGCAGCCATCTATTTATAAATAGTCCAATGTATAAATGACAATAAAATTCCTCGCAGCCTGGACGATAGAAAATAGATTCAGGGTCTTGATTTCTGTATCTTGAACTAGTACGATTCTATCCATGTGAATGAATGTGTCGAAGTCGAACATGGTAGAAACCACTTGATTACCAGTCAATGATGTAAAATGTTAACAAGTGTGAGAGTAACCACCAGTAATGTCAATGGCTATCAAAGTACCCAGTACAATCCATGAAATGTGAATGAATGAGATGAAGTTGAACATTTCACGGAATCATTCGATCGAAGGTCAATGATGTAAACCGTCGTCAGCCGAAAACCACCATTAAGGCATGCGATTTCAAAATTTGTGATTTCTAGATCAAATTCGAGATAATGAGTTATCGTCGATGAAACGATCCGTCATAGAGCAAGCCCACAAAACGAAATCATAGATCAATTTTTGAAAATATCTTGTACGAGGCCCGGCTAGGGGATGGTCAAAATGGATGTGAGATATTTTACAAACTGGTGGATTCATTGACATCTCTTGAACACATAACGAGCTGCAGATGGTTGGCGACAATTGACCCAAAGCTAATACCCGAAACCGGATAGAAAACAATGAGGTTTGATTAACTATAAGACAATAGGATTACCCAACCCAGACAGGAGTGTGAAAAAGTGTCATGTTCAAGAGTGACATGCTCCTTCTAAAACAAGTATAAAAAATGGATTATTTTTCTCAATTTCTGCCCCACCATTACTGAAAAGTACCTCTTTATTTTTGTCAAGCTTGAGGAGGATAAAATTTTCTTGTTGTGTAAGCTCTTCCTTTGGATGAGTGCAACAGTTTAAGATTAGAAACCTAAGAAACGGTGGTCGTTCTGTTTGTGATGTTGGGTCCTTTCTTGTTAAATCTTAACGATCCCGGTATAGGGCTTCGGTGTTTTTCAATTTTAAAGTGAAGAAAAAACTTAAAGAAAAACTCACTAGATTGTACTTTTTCGTAAATTTAGTCTCTCAGGCCCGAAAAAGGATAAAATAATGTGGGAGAGAACTCTATTGACTGTAATTAGTCAATGTATACCTTTTTCGTAAATAGTCCATTTCAGTCCGTAAAAGGGGTAAAATTATACTGAAGGGATGATTATTAATTTACTTTAACGAGTTCAAAAAATCAAGTACTTGGCGATCTTTTCATGTTTAGAGAGTCTAAAAAGGGCTTAAAAGAGGACTCCAATGTTTTGCTTTTTCGTGAATTTTTGAAAGAGTCCGAAAAAGTGATAAAAGTATGCTCTTTGTTGAAAAATGATCAACTCTCCTAAAAAATCCAATTTCTGCACAAAAACTTGAAACATTACACATGCCTATTTAAGATGAGTAAAAATGCTTCAAAAATACCCTTTTTAAAGTGAAAAATAAATAAATTGAAAAATTCATCTATTCAAAAAAACTTATAAAAAGGACTTTTTCAATTTCATTTTTACCGTTCAAGTTCAAAGTGAAAAGTAGAAGCTTTTGGGTAAAAATTTCCTGTGAAGATTCTAGAAAATCTATCCGTTGAAATCGAGAACCATCAGTCCCAGGTAATCCATGACCTCTTAATCTTGCATTTCATCCGTTACAATTCATTTTTAGGCTTTAAATTTTATTTTTAAGGAACAAATATGGTTCGAAAATCGCCCGCGGGGGTCCGTAGGTGACACACATGGTACCTGCGGACCCCGAATTTTTTCTACAAAGAAAAAATTCATGGGTCTGCACTTTCCTTACAAAGCGTGTGTGTTCCTACGCACTGTTTACAAAGGTAAAGTGTGGTCCCCGCGCGTTTAAATTTAAAACTCAAATTTCTCTTTTTCCGCCCAAAATTTTTCAAATTAGATTGTTCTAATCTATCTTTTTATGTATTGTAGGATTAACAAGATGTTTATTTGGAGAGAACGTGAGCATGAGGATGTGGATGACGCCGCAATGCTCCATATGCCCACAATGCAAGCATTAAGAGCATGCGGTTTATATAAATTCTTGGCCATCCAAGGCATGAGAGCATAGGTAGAGCTCCTAACATGGCTGGTAAACAGGTGGAATGTGAAAGACCAGTGTTTCATTATTGGTGGCCACCGGCTCGAAATCGAGCTGGAGGAAATTTATTTTCTGACGGGTTTGTCCAAGAGGGGTGAACAACTCTCCTTGTTTGGGACTAGGCCAGGTGGCCAGACTATTGCTAGTCTTCGGCAAGAATTCTGTAACGATGAAGCAGACCCCAAGGACAAACGTATTGATATAAAAACTATCATCCGTCCCGAGCTAAAAGTTATTGCACTTACTGTTACCAGAGTGTGCGGGAGCACAACATTGCATGTAGCTACCAGTTCTCAGATGCGCATTGCTGTGGACTATTTTTGCGGCACCATTTTCAACTGGTGTGACGCTGTGTTGGTTAATATAAAAGGCCAACTAACTAGAGCGAAAAATGGGAAACTGAATAACTTTGGATATGGATCCATCGTCATCTCCTTTGCTCTAGAGAGGATTCCTATGCTAGCTCCACAGAGTATCCCTGTTGATGTCGGTCGACTTAGAGAACCTAGGATGGTTCATTGGTCCGCACTGATGGCCCGTCACGGTATTAAGGGCGCTGAGATAGTTTGATTTTCTTCTTCATATTTTCATTGGCTAGATCGCCAAATTTTTGTCATAGAGGAATTTCCATATGCCGGGATATATTTCCACGGCGACCGAGAGCTGACTCTCCCAGCAAGGGAATAGTGGGATGACTCAGGTAAAAAATATTTCTTCAACAGTTTCTAAGTTCTAAAATTTTTTATTTTTAAATCGTCTTGAAAATTAATAACCAAATTTTTTTTGAATACAGATGTAGGCCCACACTGACCAGCCCATCTCCAAACTTATGAAAGAAGACAACCAGTTGTAGCTGCACCAACTTCAGCAGGCCAATCAGCAGAAATATTGACTGATTTAGAGCATCATCTAGAGCGTTTGACTCTAGATATTCCGGAGACAGAAATAGATGACATTCCACTCAGATTGCAGAGATACGTGATTGGTGTTCCAGGACCTTTTAGGAGGTTCCTGTGCAGGGTGGCTCGGGCAGTGGTTTCTTATCGTGATCACCATCAGTGATGGGATGATCATATTGTAGACTCATATTTTTGACTTTTTGTGTTATCATTTGCTGATCATAAGGTGTTTCCAACCTATGATCGAAGACGATGTATATTTTTTGAAAACACTTTTATACTATGATATATATCACTATTTACCGACTATCTGCGTACAATTTATGAATGTTGTTTGTTTTATTGTTTCGATCACTGCAAATGTCGATTTATCATACTAGAAGCAACTGCATTTGCTAATGTATTTAAATTTCTTGGAATATGTTGATATTCAATGTGGTCAAATTCACGTTCCAAGAGACGAACTCTTAAAAATAACCGTAACAACACTAGATTTCTAATGGCATAAACCCTGTTAAGCTGTAATACAACAAGTTCAGAATCCAATATCACAATCAAACTCCGAATCCTAAATGATATGGACTCAAATAATAACTCAATCACTACACTATACTCGGAAATGTTATTCGTTGTTTGGCCAAGGCTTACCCCATGCATGGAAACTAACTCGTTAGAGGGTGAATAGATAACCCAAGTTGCGGAAGAAATGTTCCATGTACTATGACAAGCACCATCAGCAAAACCAATGTAGGTTTTAAGAGACGTCGACATCTGCAATATCAAGAGTAAAACTTAGATAAGCAGGAATAGTGATAAAAACACACTTCTAAACTAGGCACACCTTTCTAATCTAAGACACACCAACAGTAAAGAAATATAACCTAAAAAATAAAATATCTCCACACCAGGTTTAAGCATAATATCACTTCAGATATAACCCATTTCTGGGCTTATCTAAAGGGATAACATCAAAATCTATCAGCTCATAGGCTCCTTTTGCCAGCTTTCGCTTAACAATGAAAGGACCATGCCACATGGGCACGAATTTCCCAGCTCCTAGCTTATCGTTGGCTTGATCGTAAACTAAAACTAGGTCTCCTTCTGAAAATTTTTGAGGGGTAACACTTCTATCATACTGAGCTTTTAATCTTTTGACATGAGCCTCATTTGCTATTGCAGCGTTTCTCTGATTTTCATCCAATTGAGCCAAATACAAAAAATGTTTCTCCTCTTCAGACGTAGCTGGGAGTAACTCTATGGCTAATTTCAAAGATGGAATTTCGCATTCAATCGGCAACACAGCTTCCAAACCGTAAACGAGTTTAAAGGGAGTGAAACCAGTTGATGTTTTGACTTAGGTTCGGTATGCCAAAAGTGATAAAAATAACATGGAATGCCAATTCGTCTTGTGAATACCAATAATTCATCTGATCATGGTGACTAAAACTTTATTTATGGCTTCGACCAGACCATTGGCTTGTGGATAATATGGAGTGGAACTATCGTGGCGCAGGCCAAGCTGTTCTGTCAGTTCAGTCATCATGACATTCCAAAAATGGCTTTCATGATCAGTAATAATGGCTTGAGGAACACCGAACCTAGTAATTATGTGATTAAATACAAAAGTTGCAGCAGTCTTTCCGTCAGCCGAAAATGTAGGCATCGCCTCGGCCCACTTAGTAAAATAATCTACTGCTAAGATAATATAATTAGTAAAATAATCTACCGCTAATATAATATACCCATGCCCCCCGGCTGAGTGAGGGTTACATGTAATAAAATAGATACCCCATTTTGCGAAAGGACCAACAACAATTATGGGATGAAGAGGAGCAGGTGGCGTGTGCATCTTACGATAAAAAAGTTGACAATTGTAGCATTTTCGGACTGCATAAATACAATATTTGAATAACTACAGCCAGAAATAACCAGCGCGCAATATCTTTTGGGTTGTGGCATACCAAGACATATGACCTCCACATGGTCCAGAATGGTAGTCATTTAAAACCTTTTCAGCTTCTTCATGAACAAGACAGTGTCAGAAAACAGAATCTGCTCCACGACGATAAAGTGTATCACCAATAATATTATACTGTTGGGATTGGAAACGTATTTTCCGTCGCTGAGATCGTGAGATTTCAGGCCGAAAATATTGGGTTTGGAGATAAACGATAATATCTCCATACCATGGATCAAGAGCACTGATAAGAAACAGAGATTCGTCCGCAATGGGCTACTCTGCCACAGTTTCAGTATTAGTAGAGGGTAAATCACACATTAGTTCCGCAAATACCAAAGATTTCTTTGCCTTGGATTTCTCAAACTCCAAGTCAAATTCCTGCAGGATGACTATCCATTTGGAATACTTGGCCCCTAGCAATTGTTTAGTTAAAATGTACATCATAGGGTTGCAATCAGAAATTACCATAGCTTTGTGTAACAATATGTAATTTTTAAATCGTTGGACAGCTTGAACAGCTGCCAAGGCCAATTTCTCCACATGTTTGTATTTGATTTCAATTGGATGCAGATTTCAACTAAGATAATAAATCACATGTTTAGCGTTAGATTCATCTTCCTGAACTAAAACCATCCCAATAGTGGAATGAGAAGCATCGAGGTACAAAATTTAATCCTGGTTGTAGTGGGGAGGATGCAGTAATGGTGCATGGGTTAACGTGTGTTTAAGTGCATCGAAAGATCGGTCAGCGATCTCATCCCAAAAGAATGGAATGTTCTGTTTTAGCAACCGGGTAAAACCTTTCGTAAGCTCCGCATAGTTAGGAATAAATCGACGTAAAAATTTTTCTTTCCCCTGCAAACTTTGGAGTTGGCGTAAAGTCGAAGGAGGAGGTAATTTAACAATAGCTTCGACCTTTGACGGATCGATACGAATACCTGCTTTCGAGACAACAAATCCCAGTAAACGACCCAACTCGAAACAAAAAACACATTTGTGTGGATTCAGCCGAATTCGATAATGCCGACATCTCATAAAGATAGCACGTAAAAGTGTGAGATGGTCAGCCCTGCGTGATGAATGAGTAGGTCAATCATCTAGATATGGTTGCACAATGCGCTTAATGTCATGAAACGCATAAGACATTGCCCTTTGAAAATTTTCTCCAGCGTTCTTCAATCCAAAGGGTAGTTTGCAGTAAGCAAATGTCCTCCACAGACAAATAAAAGCTGTTTTTGGCTGATCAGCAGGGAGTATGTTTATTTGATTATACCCTGAAAAGCCGTCCATAAAGGAAAACATTTCACTACCGGCACAATCATCGATTATTTGATCAATATAGGGAGTTGGATAATTGTCTTTAGGACAAGCTCGATTAATATCCCTATAATCGATACATACTCGTATTGTTCCTTGTTTTTTAGTCACAAGAACAATATTAGATACCCAATATGTTAAAGGAATCGGATAAATGAAACCTGCATGAAGTAATTTTTCAACCTCTGCTTTGATAGCAGCAGCTTTTCTAGGATGCATTTGACGTAGACGTTGACGGACAGGTTTGGCATCTAGGTAAGTCTTGATTTCATGTACGACAATTGATGAATCAATTCCTGGCATTTCTTCATAGGACCAGGCAAACACATCACGGAATTCTTGAAATAGGGCTTTATAAGTTTGAATTTCATCTTCAGTACAGCAAGCACCTATATGAATGTTTTCAATTATTCCAGGTTTTACTGAAATGTCAATTGGAATCGTTCGAGAAATATTTTCCAAATTTAACTCAGAATCAGGATCTTTCAATGGATTCTACAGTTCCTTGACATATTTAGCAGTAAATATTGAAGCGAAATCATCTTCAAAATGATCTAGTTCAAGTAAAAATGAAGATCAGTGATGTAGATATTCCCATGGTAAATCGTGAACAGACAAGAACTCACGAATCTGCTCATCAGTATGAACAAGTTCAGGAAATGCCGTTGTAGCTGAACTAGATATAGAAAGTGATTACTCATGGATCCCATTCACTGGATCAATTTCGGTTGAAGAGGGGTCAGAAATGACTGTACAGCCTGATATGCAAGTTCAAATGGACTCAAAGGCGTCATGCCATCAATTGAATCTAACTCGGATTCGGAAGGTACAATCCAAGGATCATCAAACATAACAGAGTCTGACGAAATCATATGAATACTTGCAATAGAAGGAAATACATTAGGAGGAAGAATGGCAAAAGTTCCTAGCAAACCAGAATCTTTAATCAAACCTACTCCAACATCCTTGTACGGGATAGCCGCTTTACCAACATGCTGGATTATTTCTGTAGAGGCTGGGTTAGAAGAAAAATAAGTTAACTGATCTATTGTAACAATCCTTCCTTGATATGGAAATTTTATGAGTCGAAAGACCGAAGAGACAACAACAGTCATAGCGTAAGACCAACTACGACCCAGAAGAAGGTTGTAATCAAGAGGGGCATCAACCACTTCCACATCTATATTTACAATTTTACCTTCAACCCCTATGGGTAAATCCTGCAAAATACCAAAAGGGTGGAAACCTCGACCATCAAAAGCCTTAAGAATCATCAGATATTGGTTCAGTGTAGGTGAACCAAGCGATTTACAAAACTGAATCGACATAATACACGTTGAAGCTCTCTCATCAATCACAGTCCAATAGATCGGTCTGTTTTTTACTGTCACTGGAATATGGAAAGCAATTTGGTGAGGCAGACGAGGTGTACTATTTTCTAGATCAAAGATTATAAGATTAGAATCCTGAATATCGACAGCTCCTATGGCATACAAAAGCAATTTACGTTGTGCTGGGCATGATTGCAGCACTTCCAAAGCCAACATCGTTGAAGGAGAAATAGCTAAGTCTTCAACAATGTTGTAATTCTGAGCAGATCTCGCATGTGGATTGAAAGCTGATTTACGAAGAACACCTTTAGCAGGCGGTTTGATTATTAAGTCTGGATTTGGTTTCTCGATCTGTAGTGGACCAGAAACAGGAGGAGGTGTAGTTGATGTATTTTCATTAGAAGATTCTGATTCTTTACCATCAACAGGATTCTTAGTACCATAATCTTGCGATCGCATTGCAATCCTTACATGAGACATCATTGAAATTGGTTCTTCTGAAGCAGTCAAGGCAGAACTAACCATCTTACTATCTTGAGTTGAAAAGGGATCCTTCAAGATAGCAGGTTGTGAACCTTTGACGAATTTCACAACCTCGGCCCGATGTGGGCATTCCTTAGTAAAATGATCTTCGTCACAAATATAACAAGGATAACGTGGTTTATTTTTTTCATCATTGGATTCATTTTTATCAATTTTTTCTTTCGAATTCTTTTTGTTTTTATTCTTCCCTTTCTTTTTACTACCAGATTTAGATTTAGCTGTAGATGTCTCCACAACATGAATATCAGCAGAAACTTTGGGGGAAGATTCTCCTTTCGGGGAATCAGGTAAAGTTATAATTGGAGAAGAATTCTTTGAAGATTTCTTCTTACTTTTAGTATTGACCGTACCAATCATACCGTCAGCGGCATCAGACCCTGAAGGAGCAGCAACTATTTGATCTTGTTTTGGAAGTTCTGGGATTTTTTCATGTAAAGTACCCGACTACGTGTAAAAGTGGTCAAGGTACTGAGATTGAGCAATTACTTGCTCTTTAGTAACAACACCAGCCTTAGCTACATCTTCAGTAATCTTGGGTAGCAATGATTTAACAAACCATTCTGCCAAAATTTGATCGGGAATATAAACTTTTACCAAATGTCTCCTACGTCGCCATTCATGAATATGATCAGAAATATACGTAGACGTGGATTGTTTCAATGAAGTTAATAATTCCGTGCCATTGTTATATCTGACCAGCAACTGAAAATGAATCAAGAAGGCAGTTGCTAACTGACTGAAGTTATGAAATGAGCCTCGTGGTAACTCAATGTACCATTTGGCTGCAAGACCAATAAGAGTTCTTTGGAAAAGACGTAAGCGAATCGAATCATCAATGATTGAATTAGACACACACCAAAGGTGATAAGTCATGACAAGATTTGATGGATCCTCTCCTGACTTACCTTCAAATTTTGGTATATCACTGGGCAACTTATGCGGCATTGGAGGCCAATATGGATAATGAAAAATTGGATCATTCGTAAGGCGCATCAAATCAGGTAAATCCAAAGTTGCAATAAATGGTAACTGATGGTTAGGGTCACGAAAACCTTGAGTAGCCAAAGTAGTTCCAGGAGGCGGATATCTAGGATAACTTGGAATTGGATTTGCATTAGGAATTGTATAACCTCCTGGAAAACCAGGATTAACCAGACCGAACTGGGGTTGTTGAGGTTGTTGATAAGTATAGCCAGGGTACGGTTGATACTGATAGTTTGGCTTTTGTGTATAGGGACCGAATTGTGGCTGTCCCTGGTACGGTTGATAAGTGAATTGCGGTTGACTTGTGACAACTGTACTCGTACTGGCTTGTCCCGTAGGCATCTGAACCGAAGTCTGAACCGAAGATCCTGACTGGGGTATAGATACTTGAGGGATTTGCACGGATGCAAGGATAGACAAACTCGGGGTTACAGATACTCCAGAAGCAGGTGTTATAGGCTGAACAGTCGTAGCAGCAATTATAGGAATTTGAGGCGGAGTCTTAGGTGAACTAGGACCAACTTGCTGAATAGTACTAGATGCAGAAGGTTGAATAGTAGGCTGGACAGGTTGCTGAGTTAGACAAAAAATTAAAGGCTATCTAGGCTGATAAGGCAACTGCACATTAGGATGCATAGGCTGTTGATATTGGGATGGATCCCACACCATATTCATTCTGGGGTATTGTCCCGTAGAAGGTTGAACGTAAGGACCATAACCTGGTTGAACGTAGGTTTGATAAGTAAGTGGTACATTTCCGGCTCCTTGAATAGATGGCTGACCAGAAGGCTGTTGGAAACCTTGAATTGGGTACTGACCTTGAGGTTTATAACCCTGAGGCGCGTACTGAAGCTGGGGTTGATAAGGACCCTGAGGAGCATACTGAGTTTGGGGTTGACCTTGGGGCATATACTATCCTGAAGGTTGATACCCTTGAGGTGTGTACTCTCCTTAGGGTTGTCCCCCAAAATAATATGATTCCATAGTTTGTCCTGGGAAAAAGCTACCTTGAGGTTTCCCCCCAGGCGGTAACTGACTTCCTGAAGGTTGGCCCCTAGGCGGTAACTGACTAACTTGAGGTTGTCCCCCAGGTGGTAACGTATTTCCCTATGTTGGCCCTTCAGGCGGTAACTGACTGCCTTGAGGTTGAGGATTCGGAATATTACCAGACATCATATATATTTTCTCTGCATTCGAAATTTCAGTTTTAACACCATTAAAACCAGATGACAACACTTGTTCGATTGGTTAAGGAGCTGCTCCTGAGAAAGTACCAGATAGAGCCTGATATCCCGAAGGAACAGAAGGACCACCGTGTAAAAATGATTCCAGTGTCTGGGAAAACATGGATGACTCTCCGAACATAATGGATGGTGGATAGTAACCTCTGGGTGTAGGATGAAATGGAACTCGAGGTGGAGAAAAATCAAGACCTAGATTCTCTAAATTTTTTGTTAAAGATAGATACCAAGCACTAGTTTGAATAGGGCTGTAGAAAATAGATTCACGCTCCCTAAGATTTAAGGATTGAGGGGAGTCGGGAAGAGATATATCTTCGTCTGGATTAGTAAGTTCTTCAATGGAAATAAGACCAGCTGGAAGATCGTCAGTGACAATATTTCTTACCCTAGGTGAACCAAGATCACTAGAAGTTGGTGAAATAAATCCTGAGGATGTTTCCAAAACAAAAGGTTCAAATATTTCAGGTTCGTCAGCCAGTTCACTGGAAGCAGGAATACTACCAGTAACTTCAGAAACTAAAATCGGTTCTTGAATGTATTATGTTGCAGGTATTTGATGATCAGGATGAAAAACTATAGAGGAACTTCCAATTTCTGTTGATCTAATCCTACCACTACTGGATGATACCAGAGCACGAAGCCCTTCAAGCTGACTTGGTGAATATTCAGGGGGTTTCCCTTGTAGTCTCCGGGATTGTCTCGGCAATTCTGACACGATTAAAGATTAACTAATCACACACAAACAAAGAAAATTTCAATGAAAACACCTAAATTCTCTAAAGAAACAAACAGCTGAATCACACGCTTAAAAATCTAAGATTTCAAACCACACACAAACAATAACTTTCCATACTAAAAACACTAGTTGGTGATGAAATCCAACTTAGTAGAAATTCAACACATAAAGGGCAGTTGGAACAGTTACCCCGATGACCTGCTTAATGAAACAGACTTGCACAAGTTTCCTCACAAAATCATCTCGTGTGAAGAGAACCCCCCAGAGAGTCCAAGTGAGTCTAGTCAACGTCTGCTCCAGGTACAGTGAGATATTTCCTTCACCGTCACCTTAGGAAATAATCTTAAGATAATGGACACTAAGGTTACCAACAGTAACAAATATAACTGGGGGAACAGTCTACGATCCGATTTCACGCGCAAGGGTAGAGTAGCAAGCTCAATCCCCTTGAAGGCTCCTCGACATGGTTAATCCTAGGTTTACCGACAAGTGACCCCAGGCTCCTCAACAATGGTTAATCTGAGGTTTATCGTTTGTAATACGTGCAAAATATTCTATCTTCCCCAATGAAACAGAATTGATTTTCTCAAAGGTTTGGACATGATCTCATGATTGACTTTTTTAAGACAAGCTTCCCAGATTATATAAATTACAATTGGATTTATCTCCTACTGCAAGATTTGTCTACTTGTTTGTTTTTACTACCTTGGAGAGTTAACTACTCCTTACTCCAAGATACTAGCATAAGCTATGTTGGTGATAAGAGCCCTAGAAAATAAAAAGATTGCTAGATGAATTTTAATTAAGCGTTACTTTTAAGAGCTATTCCTTAAGTCAATGGGTGCGGAAATGAAATTCTAATGGTGTGAAGACTCGGTTTCCAAAAGAAACTAAAAATGCACCTAAAAATGATAATCAGATTGTTTTCTTTCAATGAAATTCTAATTAAGGAAAAGTTAGAGAATGCAACTCTTTTAATAAACAATTCCTTCTTTAAACATAAAGAATACTTGAAAGAAAATATTTTTGTCTTTTCCAACAAATGATCAAAGCTCACAATAAAAATCCATTTACTTTCCAAAAACTTGAAGCTACAAAACAATTTTCCTTCAAAAGAAATCTAGAAATTTTAAAAGCACTCAAAACTACAAACTAATTTCGAGATCTACAAAGTTTAATAGCACACAAAACTACAAAATTTAATAATCTAAATGAATAAAAGCTTTAAGAATTTTTTTTGAAGAATGTTTTACTTAGTTATTCAGCAAACTAAAGATCTATTCGTCTATAATAACAAACAGATTCAAAACACTCAATTATGTTTTTATAAAAAATGAAATTCAAAAACCAATAAAAAAGTTTATTTTCAAAGATTTGCAAAGAAACAGGTAACTCGATTTCTCAATAAAGGATGATTTCACAATCAGGTCAGATCCAGCAAAAAGACAAAAAAATACCAAGGTAATCTGGGGTACTTCTAAGTGTCAAATGCTTCAAATCGCTACAAAGACCAAGTGAAAAGCAATCCAAAATGCAAAACTTCTAGAAAATCATCAAAACACCAATACTGTTGAGATTTATTAACAGAAAGCTTTTGACAGAAACAATCATCAATCTGGGCAGAAAAAAAAAAAGTGAAAATAAAAATAAAGATGAACTAAAGAAAGAAATCTGAAGTTTTTCAAAACTTTAACAGGGTCCGCAGGCTCCAAGATATCACAGGTGCGGTCCCGCACTGTTTACACAGGAAAAGAGCGAAACTGCCCGCACTGTGAAAACAAGGTAAAGTGCGGTCCCAGGAAAAACTAGAGAAAAACCCAAAGGCTTTCAAAATTTTCAAAATAGAGAAACCCTAAGCTACCCAGGCAGATGTCAATCAATCAAAAACCAAGAAAAACGTTTCCTCAAATCAAAATAAAAGAGAACCAAAAACAACAAGTTCTTTCCCCAACGGAGTCGCCAATTTTTTGTAGGGATTAATCCGTCTTGCGGACAAGACCGATCTCCCTAGTACTAAAAGTATCTAGCAACAAACAGCCAAATAGACTAATCTTTATCCAAGCATATATGATCTATGAAAAGCTCTATATAGGTGTAAAAGACTCACCGTTTGTCCAGTGCTTGTTTGAAGTTGTTGTTATCCCTCGCGCGCTTGAAGGAGTTTTGCTTGTAAACCTGCAGTCACAAACAAGCAAAGGATTACATAGCACCTGTATAGAAATCATCATAAACCATGCTTATCATAGTGATCAAGGAAACCATTAATTGAAAGCTTATTGAAAAAAATGAGTATATTTGTATCTATTTCAAAAGAAGAAAATCCTTACAACCTGAGCCTTGATGTTGCACAGGACTTTACGGGGTCCGAAGTAGGAGTCTCCTTTACTTTGATAAGCTCTTCACTCCTCCAACCAAGACAAATAGAGGTATGTAATCTCTCCTCACAAAAGTATTAGTTAACTGAGTCTAAATCTCAACAGCACTTAACCTCAAATATTCTTAAGCTTGAACTCTCTTTGAGGCTACCCAATGCCTCTTTTTATAGTGGAACAGACGAGGTTTTCTGTTCCAAGTATGAAGGGATAGAATCCTCCTTCAAAGGGATAAGCTCCTCACATAAAGGGGTTAGCTCCATAAGGTAAGGGATTCATGCACCTCACAAGAGTGGTTCTGCCACAGCAATATCCATTCTAGAAGCTTCCAGAATTTACTTTAATTGAGCTTTTTGGGATTTACTTGCGCCTTTTTAATCTTACAGGGGTCTGCACCTATAACAAAGATAAAGTGCATTCAGGAATGTAGGAAAGTTGAACATTGGGTGCGGGACCGCAGGCAAGATACCCAGAAAGTGCGACACCAAATTTTAGGAGACTTTTAGGAATTTTTTTTTTATTTTCAAGGCTTGACATGAGGAACTGATATGTTAGACTTGAAAAAGGGGGAAGTATGAGTAATAATGAGCTCATACTTATGGAAGAATGTTAGGATGACAATTTTTAGTGTAACAGATTGCCCCCTAAAGTTAAAAGTCTGGAATAGATGAAACTGAAGTCTGTCATATATGAAGAGTGCAGTACTTTATCATTTCAAGGATCATCCCGTGGACACCCCAGTCAGCACCTGTAAAAACATTCAATGAAAAATATATATCTATACATATCATCACTGAGGTAGGCATTCCCATACTCAGATTAAAATAACTAAAAACTGATTCAACTATTCTGATATAGGAATGATTTTGAGTACATCATAGTATAGACATGTGTGAACACAGTATGGGCGTAGCCATCTATTTATAAATAGTCCACTGTATAAATGAAAATAAAATTCCTCACAGCCTGGATGATAGAAACTAGATCCAGGGTCTCTATTTGTGTATCTCGAACTAGTACGATTCTATCCATGTGACTGAATGTGTCGAAGTTGAACATGGTAGAAACCACTTGATTACCAGTCAATGATGTAAACTATTAACAAGTGTGAGAGTAACCACCAGTAATGTCAATGTCTCTCAAAGTACCCAATACAATCCATGAAATGTGAATGAATGAGCTGAAGTCGAACATTTCACAGAATCATTCGATCGAAGGTCGATGATGTAACCTGTCGTCGAAAGCGAGAAACCTGCCATTAAGGCATGCAGATTTCAAGGTACTGACGATTTCTAGATCAACTTCCCAGATAATGAGTTATCATCGATAGAAAGCGATCCGTCGTAGGCAAGCCCAAAACACGAACTCATAGATCAAGTTTTGAAAATATATTGGCAAGGACTGACTCAGGGATGGTCAAAATGGATGACAGATATTTTACAGATGAATGGTTTATTTGAACTGTCCTCTTGAACACACAACGACACTACAGATGGCTTGGTGACAATTGACCCAAAGCTAATACCCAGAAACCAGATGAAAACTTTCAATGAGGTTTGATTAACTGTTAGGCAAAGGATTTCCCAACTCAAGTGAATGAAAGTGTCGTGTTCAAGAGTGGTTGACTGAATTTTCGAAGAATCAAAATACAACAAACACGCCCATTTTCCTCTCTTTTCCCCCACCATTTCTGGCAAGTACCTCTTTATTTTTGACAAGCTTGAGGAGGATAACATTTGCTTGTTTATAAGCTCATCCTTCGGATGAGTCCAACTTAGTTTAAGATTCAAACCCTAAGAAGGAGTGGTTCGTTCTTGTTGAAAATTAAACAGGTCCTTTACTGTTAAATTTTAATGAGTCCAGTATAGGAGAAACTCGGTGTTTTTCAATTTTAGGGAGTCAGAAGAAAAAACTTAAGAAAACTCCATGAGTGTACTTTTTCGTAAATTTAGTCTCTCGAGCCCGAAAAAGGATAAAATAATGCGGGAGAGAACTCTATTGACCGTAATTAGTCAACGTATACCTTTTTCGTAAATAGTCCATTTCAGTCCGTAAAAGGGGTAAACTTATACTGAAGGGACGATTATTCATTTACTTTAATGAGTTCAAACAATCAAGTACTCGGCAATCTTTTCATGTTTAGAGAGTCTAAAAAGGGCTTAAAAGAGGACTCCAATGTTTCGCTTTTTCATGAATTTTTTAAAGAGTCCGAAAAAGTGATAAAAGTATGCTCTTTGTTGAAAAATGATCAACTCTCCTGAAAAATCCAATTTCTGCACAAAAACTTGAAATATTACACATACCCATTTAATATGAGTAAAAATGCTTCAAAAATACCCTTTTTAAACTGAAAAATAAATAAATTAAAAAATTCATCTATTCAAAAAAACTTATAAAAAGGACTTTTTCAATTTCATTTTTACTGTTCAAGTTCAGAGTGAAAAGTAGAAGCTTTTGGGTAAAAAGTTTGTGTGAAGATTCTGGAAAATCTGTCCATTGAAATTGAGAACCGTCAGTCCCAGGTAATCCACGATCTCTTATTCTTACATTTCATCGGTTTACAATTCGTTTTTAGGCTTTAAATTTTATTTTTAAGGAAAAAATATGGTTCGAAAATCGCCCGCGGGGGTCCGCAGGTGACACACATGGTACCTGCAGACCTCGACTTTTTTCTACAAAGAAAAAATTTGTGGGTCCGCACTTTCCTTACAAAGCGCGTGCGTTCCTACGCATTGTTTACAAAGGTAAAGTGTGGTCCCCGCACATTTAAATTTAAAACTCAAATTTCTCTTTTTCCGCCGAAAATTTTTCAAATTAGATTGCTCTAATATATCTTTTTATGTATTGTAGGATTAACAAGATGTTGATTTGGAGAGAACATGAGCATGAGGGCATGGATGACGCCAAAATGCTCCATATGCCCACAATGCAAGCATTAACAGCGTGCAATTTATATAAATTCTGGGCCATCCAAGGCATGAGAGCACAGGTAGAGCTCCTGACATGGCTAGTAAACAGGGGGAGCGTGCAGCACCAGTGTTTCATTATTGGCGGCCACCGGCTCGAAATCGAGCTGGAGGAAATTTATTTTCTAACTAGTCTGTCCAAGAGGGGTGAACAAATCTCCTTGTTTGGGACTAGGCCAGGTGGCCAGACTGTCGCTAGTCTTCGGCAAGAATTCTGTAACGATGAAGTAGACCCCAGGGACAAATGGATTGATATAAAAACTATCATCCGTACCAAGTTGAAAGTTAGTGCATTTACTATTACCAGACTGTGCGGGAGCACAACATTGCATGTAGCTACCAGTTCTCAGATGCGCATGGACTATTTTCGCGGCACCATTTTCAACTGGTGTGACGCTGTGTTGGCTAATATAAAAGGCCAACTAACTAGAGCGAAAAATGGGAAACTGAATAACTTTGGATATGGATCCATCGTCGCCTCCTTTGCTATAGACAAGATTCCTATGCTAGCTCCACAAAGTATCCCTGTTGATGCCGGTCGACTTAGAGAACCTAGGATGGTTCATTGGTCCGCACTGATGGCCCGTCCCGGTATTAAGGGCACTGAGATTGTTCGATTTTCTTCTTCATATTTTCATTGGCTAGATCGCCAAATTTTTGTCATAGAGGACTTTCCATACACCAGGATAGATTTCCGTGGCGACCGAGACATGACTCTCCCAGCAGGGGAATAGTGGGATGACTCAGGTAAAAATCTTTCTTCAACAGTTTCTAAGTAAAAAAAAAATTATTTTTAAATCATCTTGAAAATTAATAACCAAAATTTTTTTGAATACATATGTGGGCCCACGGCGACCAGCCCATCTCCAACCTTATGAAAGAAGACAACCAGTTGCAACTGCACCAGCTCCAGCAGGCCAATCAGCAGAAATCTTGACTGATTTAGAGCATCATCTAGAGCGTTTGACTCTAGATATTCTGGAGACAGACATAGATGACATTCCACTCAGATTGCAGAGATATGTGATTGGTGTTCCAGAACTTTTTAGGAGGTTCCTGTGCAGGGTGGCTCGGGCAGTGGTTTCTTATCGTGATCACCATCAGTGATGGGATGATCGTATTGTAGACTCATATTTTTGACTTTTTGTGTTATCATTTGCCGATCATAAGGTGTTTCCAACCTATGATCGAAGACGATGTATATTTTTTGAAAACACTTTTATACTATGATATATATCACTATTTACCGGCTATCTGCGTACATTTTATGAATGTTGTTTGTTTTACTATTTCGATCACTGAAAATGTCGATTTATCATACTAGAAGCAACTGCGTCTGCTAATGTATTTAAATGTCTTGGAATATGTTGATATTCAATGTAGTCAAATTCACGTTCCAAGAGACGAACTCTTAAAAATAACTGTAACAACACTAGATTTCTAATGGCATAAACCCTGTTAAGTTGTAATACAACAAGTTCAGAATCCAACCTCACAATCAAACTCCGAATCCCAAATGATATGGACTCAGATAATAACTCAATCACTGCACTATACTCGGCAATGTTATTCGTTGTTTGACCAAGGCTTACCCCATGCATGGAAACTAACTCGTCAGAGGGTGAATAGATAACCCAAGTTGCGGAAGAAATGTTCCATGTACTACGACAAGCACCATCAGCAAAACCAATGTAGGTTTGAAGAGACGTTGACATCTGCAATATCAAGAGTAAAACTCAGATAAGCAGGAATAGTGATAAAAACACACTTCTAAACTAGGCACACCTTTCTAATCTAAGACACACCAGCAGTAAAGAAATCTAACCTAAAAAATAAAAGATCTCCACACTAGGTTTAAGCATAATATCGCTTCAGATATAACCCATTTCTAGGCTTATCTAAAGGGATACCATCAAAATCTATCAGCTCATAGGCCCCTTTTGCTAGCTTTCGCTTAACAATGAAAGGACCATGCCACATGGGCACGAATTTTCCAGCTCCTAGCTTATCATTGGCTTGATCATAAACTAAGACTAGGTCTCCTTCTGAAAAATTTCGAGGGGTAACACTTCTATCATACTGAGCTTTTACTCTTTTGACATGAGCCTCGTTTGCTATTGCAGCGTTTCTCCAATTTTCATCCAATTGAGCCAAGTACAAAAAACGTTTCTCCTCTTCAGACGTAGCTGGGAGTAACTCTATGGCTAATTTCAAAGATGGAATTTCGCATTCAATCGGAAACACAGCTTCCAAACCGTAAACGAGTTGAAAGGGAGTGAAACCAGTTGATGTTTTGACTGAGGTTCGGTATGCCCAAAGTGCTGAAAATAACATGGAATGCCAATTCGTCTTGTGAATACCAATAATTCGTCTGATCATGGTGACTAAAAAATTATTTATGGCTTCGACCAGACCATTGGCTTGCGGATAATATGGAGTGGAACTATCGTGGCGCAGGCCAAGCTATTCTGTCAGTTTAGTCATCATGACATTCCAAAAATGGCTTCCATGATGAGTAATAATGGCTTGAGGGAAACCAAACCTAGCAATTATGTGATTAAATATGAAAGTTGCAGCAGTCGTGCCGTCAGCCGAAAATGTAGGCATCGCCTTGGCCCACTTAGTAAACTAATCTACTGCTAAGATAATATACTTAGTAAAATAATCTACTGATAAGATAATGTACGCATGCCCCCTGTCCGAGTGAGGGTTACATGTAAAAAATCGATACCCCATTTTGCGAAAGGACCAACAACAATTATGGAATGAAGAGGAGCGGGTGGCGCGCGCATCTTACGATGAAAAAGTTGATAATTATGGAATTTCCGGACTGCATAAATACAATATTTGAATAACGACGGCCAGAAATAACCAGCGCGCAATATCTTTTGGGCTGTGGCATACCCAGACATATGACTGCCACATGCTCCAGAATGGCAGTCATTTAAAACCTTTTTAGCTTCTTCATGAACAAGACAGCGTCGGAAAATAGAATCCGCTCCATGATGATAAAGTGTATCACCAATAATATTATACTATTGGGATTGGAAATGTATTTTCCGTCGTTGAGATCGCGAGATTTCAGGCCGAAAATATTGGGTTTGGAGATAAACGATAATATCTCCATACCATGGATCAAGAGCACTGATAAGAAACAGAGATTCGTCCGCAATGGGCTTCTCTTCCACAGTTTCAGTATCAGTAGAGGGGAAATCACACATTAGTTCCGCAAATACCAAAGATTTCTTTGCCTTGGATTTCTCAAACTCCAAGTCAAATTCCTGCAGGATGACTATCCATTTGGAATACTTGCCCCCTAGCAATTTTTTGGTCAAAATGTACATCATAGGGTTGCAATCAGAAATTACCGTAGTTTTGTGTAACAGTATGTAATGTCTAAATCGTTGGACAGCTTGAACAGCTGCCAAGGCCAATTTCTCCACATGTGTGTATTTGATTTCGGTCGGATGCAGATTCCGACTAAGATAATAAATCACATATTCAACGTTAGATTCGTCTTCCTGAACTAAAACCATCCCAATAGTGGAATGAGAAGCAGCGAGGTAAAAAATGTAATCCTGGTTGTAGTTGGGGGGATGCAATAATGGTGCATGGGTTAACGCGTGTTTAAGTGCATCGAAAGACCGATCAACGACCTCATACCAAAAGAATGGAATGTTCTGTTTCAGCAACCGGGTAAAACCTTTCGTAAGCTCGACATAGTTAGGAATAAATCGACGTAAAAAGTTTGCTTTCCCCTGCAAACTTTGGAGTTGGCGTAAAGTCGAAGGAGGAGGTAATTTGACAATAGCTTCGACCTTCGATGGATCAACGCGAATACCTGCTTTCGAGACAACAAATCCCAGTAAACGACCCAACTCAACACAAAAAACACATTGGTGTGGATTCAGCCGAATTCGATAATGCCGACATCTCATAAAGATAGCCCGTAAATGTGTGAGATGGTCAGCCCTGCGTGATGAATGAGCAGGTAAATCATTGAGATACGGTTGCACAATGTGCTTAATGTCATGAAATGCATAAGACATTGCCCTTTGAAAATTTTCTTCAGCGTTCTTCAATACAAAGGGTAGTTTGCAGTAAGAAAATGTCCCCCACGGACAAATAAAAGTTGTTTTTGGCTGATCAGCAGGGAGTATGTTTATTTGATTATACCCTGAAAAGCCGTCCATAAAGGAAAACATTTCACTGCCAGCACAATCATCGATTATTTGATCGATATAGGGAGTTGGATAATTTTCTTTAGGACAAGCTCGATTAATATCCCTATAATCGATACATACTCGTATCGTTCCTTATTTTTTAGTCACAGGAACAATATTAGTTACCCAATCTAATAAAGGAATCGGATAAATGGAACCTGCATGAAGTAATTTTTCAACCTCTGCTTTGATAGCAGCAACTTTTCTAGGATGCATTTGACGTAGATGTTGACGAACAGGTTTGGCATCTGGGTAAGTCTTGATTTCATGTACGATAATTGACAGATCAATTCTTGGCATTTCTTCATAGGACCAGGCAAACACATCACGGAATTCTTGAAATAGGAATTTATAAGTTTGAATTTCATCTTCAGTATAGCAAGCACCTATATGAATGTTTTCAATTATTCCAGGTTTTACTGAAATGTCAATTGGAATCGTTCGAGAAATATTTTCCAAATTTAACTCAGAATCAAGATTTTTCAATGGATTCTGCGGTTCCTTGACATATTCAGCAGTAAATATTGAAGCGAAAACATCTTCAAAATAATCTAGTTCAGATAAAAACGAAGATCGGTGATGTAGATCTTCCCATGGTAAATCGTCAATAGAAAAGAACTCACAAATCTGCTCATCAGTATGAACAAGTTCAGGAAATGCCGTTGTAGCTGAACTAGATATAGAAAGTGATTCCTCGTGGATCCCATTCACTAGATCAATTTCGGTTGAAGAGGGGTAGGAAAATGACTGTACAACCTGATATGCAAGTTCAAATGGACTCAAAGGCATCATGCCATCAATTGAATCTAACTCGGATTCAGAAGGTACGATCCAAGGATCATCAAACATAACAGAGTCTAACGAAATCATATGAATAGTTGCAACAGAAGGCGATACGTTAGGAGGAGGAATGGAAAAATTTCCTAGCAAACCAGAATCTTTAATCAAACCTACTCCAACATCCTTGTACGGGATAGCCGCTTTACCAACATGCTGGATTGTTTCTGTAGAGGCTGGGTCGGAAGAAAAATAAGTTAACTGATCTATTGTAACGATCCTTCCTTGATATGGAAATTTTATGAGTCGGAAGACCGAAGAGACAACAACAGTCATAGCATAAGACCAACTACGACCCAGAAGAAGGTTGTAATCAAGAGGGGCATCAACCACTTCCACATCTAGATTTACAATTTTACCTTCAACCCCTATGGGTAAATCCTACAAAATACCAAAAGGGTGGAAACCTCGACCATCAAAAGCCTTAAGAATCGTCGGAGATTGGTTCAGCGTAGGAGAACCAAGCGATTTCCAACACTGAATCGACATAATACACGTTGAAGCTCCCTCATCAATCACAGTATGGTAGATTGGTCTGTTTATGACGTACACTGGTATCTGGAAAGCCATCTGATGAGGTAGACGAGGTGTACTATTTTCTAGATCGAAGATTATAAGATTAGAATCCTGAATATCGACAACTCCTATGGCAGAAAAAAGCAATTTACGCTGTGCTGGGCATGATTGCAGCACTTCCAAAGCTGACATTGCTGAAGGAGAAATAGCTAAGTCTTCAACAATGTTGTAATTCTGAGCAGCTCTCGCATGTGGATTGAAAGCTGATTTACGAAGAACACCTTTAGCAGGCGGTTTGATTATTAAGTCTAGATTTGGTTTCTCGATCTGTAGCGGACCAGAAACAGGAGGAGGTGTAGTTGATGTATTTGCATTAGAAGATTCTGCTTCTTTACCATCAACAGGATTCTTAGTACCATAATCTTGCGATCGCGTCGCAATCCTTACATGAGACATCATCAAAATTGGTTCTTCTGAAGCAGTCGAGGTAGAACCAACCATCTTACTATCTTGAGTCGGAAAGGGATCCTTCAAGACAGCAGGTTGTGAACCTTTGACGAATTTCACAACCTCGGCCCGATGTGGGCATTCCTTAGTAAAATGATCTTCGTCACAAATGTAAAAAGGATAACATGGTTTACGTTTTTCTTCATTGGATTCATTTTTATCAGTTTTTTCTTTTGAATTCTTTTTTTTTTATTCTTCCCTTTATTTTTACTACCGGATTTAGATTTAGTTGTAGATGTCTCCACAACATGAATATCGGCAGAAACTTCGGGGGAAGATTCTCCTTTCGGGGAATCAGGTAAAGTTATAAATGGAGAAGAATTCTTTGAATATTTCTTCTTACTTTTAGTATTGACCGTACCAATCATACCGTCAGCGGCATGAGACCCTGAAGGAGCAGCACCTATTTGACCTTGTTTTGGAAGGTCTGGGATTTTTTCATGTAAAGTACCCGACTGCGTGTAAACGAGGTCAAGGTACTGAGCTTGAGCAATTACTTGCTCTTCAGTAACAACACCAGCCTTAGCTACATCTTCAGTAATCTTGGGTAACAATGATTTAACAAACCATTCTGCCAAAATTTGATCAGGAATATAAACTTTCACCAAATGTCTCCTACGTCGTCATTCATGAATATGATCAGAAATATACGTAGACGTGGATTGTTTCAGCGAATTTAATAATTCCGTGCCATTTTTGTATCTGACCAGCAACTGAAAATGAGTCAAGAAGGCAGTTTCTAACTGACTGAAGTTATGAAATGAACCTCGTGGTAACACAATGTACCATTTGGCTGCAAGACCAATAAGAGTTATTTGGAAAAGACGTAAGTGAATCGAATCATCAATGATTGAATTAGACACACACCAAAGGTGATAAGTCATGATGTGATTTGATGGATCCTCTCCTGACTTACCTTAAAATTTCAGTATATCACTGGGCAACTTATGCGGCATTGGCGGCCAATATGGATAATAAAAAATTGGATCATTTGTAAGGCGCGTCAAATCAGGTAAATCCAAAGTTGCAATAAATGGTAACTGACAGTTAGGGTCGCGAAAACCTTGAGTAGCCAAAGCAATTCTAGGAGGTGGATATCCAGGATAAATTGGATTTGCATTAGGAATTGTATAACCTCCTGGAAAACCAGGATTAACCGGACCGAACTGGGTTTGTTGAGGCTGTTGATAAGTATAGCCAGGGTACGGTTGATACTGATAGTTTGGATTTTGTGTATAGGGACCGAATTGTGGATGTCCCTGGTACGGTTGATACGTGAATTACAGTTGAATTGTGACAACTGTACTCGTACCGGCTTGTCCCGTAGGCATCTAAACTGAAGTCTGAACCGAAGATCCTGACTGGGGTACAGAGACTTGAGGGATTTGCACGGGTGTAGGGATAGACAAACTCGGGGTTACAGATACTCCAGAAGCAGGTGTTACAGGTTGAACAGTCGTAGCAGTAGTTACAGCAGTTTGAGGCGAAGTGTTAGGTGAACTAGGACCAGCTTGTTGAACAGTACTAGATGCAGAAGGTTGAATAGTAGGCTGGACAGGTTGCTGAGTTGGACCAGAAATTAAAGGTTGTCCAGGCTGATAAGGCAACTGCACATTAGGCTGCATAGGCTGTTGATATTGGGCCGGATCCCACACCATATTCATTCTGGGGTATTGTCCCGCAGAAGGTTGAATGTAAGGACCATAACCTGGTTGAATGTAGGGTTGATAAGTAAGTGGTACATTTCCGGCTCCTTGAATAGATGGCTGACCAGAAGGTTGTTGGAAACCTTGAATTGGGTACTGACCTTGAGGTTGATAACCCTAAGGCACATACTGAAGCTGGGGTTGATAAGGACCCTGAGGAGCATATTGAGTTTGGGGTTGACCTTGGGGCATATACTGTCCTGAAGGTTGATACCCTTGAGGTGTGTACTACCCTTGGGGTTGTCCCCCAAAATAATATGATTCCACAGTTTGTCCTGGGAAAAAGTTACCTTGAGGTTGCCCTCCAGGCGGTAACTGACTTCATGAAGGTTGCCCCCCAGGAGGTAACTGACTACCTGAAGGTTGCCCCCCAGGCGGCAACTGACTACCTAAAGGTTGCCCCCCAAGCGGTAACGGATTTCCCTGTGTTGGCCCTCCAGGCGGTAACTGACTGCCTTGAGGTTGAGGATTCGGAACATTACCAGACATCATATAGATTTGTGCTGCGTTCAATGTTTCAGTTTTAACACCAACTTGTTCAATTGGTTGAGGAGCTGCTCCCGAGAAAGTACCAGACAAAGCCTGATATCCCGAAGGAACAGAAGGACCACCATGTAAAAATGATTCTGGTGTCTGGGAAAACATGGATGAATCTCTAGCCATAATGGATGGCGGATAGTAACCTCTGGGTGTCGGATGAAATGGAACTCGACGTGGAGAAAAAGAAAGACCCAAATTCTCTAAAAAATTGCTTAAAGACAGATACCAAGCACTAGTTTGAATAGGGCTGTAGAAAATAGATTCACGCTCCCTAAGATTTAATGATTGAGGGGAGTCGGGAAGAAATATATCTTCGTCTGGATTAGTAAGTTCTTCAATGGAAATAAGACCAGCTGGAAGATCGTCAGCGACAATATTTCTTACCCTAGGTGAACCAAGATCACTAGAAGTTGGTGAAATAAATCCGGAGGATGTTTCTAAAACAGAAGGTTCAGTTTCAGGTTCAGAGATTTCAGGTTCGTCAACCAGTTCACTGGAAGCAAGAATACTACTAGTAACTTCAGAAACTGAAATCGGTTCTTGAATGTATTCTGTTGTAGGTATTTGATGATCAGGATGGAAAACTATAGAGGAACTTCCAATTTTCGTTGATCGAATCCTACCACTACTGGATGATACCAGAGCATGAAGCCCTTCAAGCTGACTCAGTGTATATTCAAGGGGTTTCCCTTGTAGTCTTCGGGATTGTCTCGGCAATTCCGCCATGATTAAAGATTAACTAATCACACGCAAACAAAGAAAATTTCAATGAAAACACCTACAGTCTCTAAAGAAACAAACAGCTGAATCACATGCTTAAAAATCTAAGAGTTCAAACCACACACAAACAGTAACTTTCCATACTAAAAACACTAGTTGGTGATGAAATCCAACTTAGTAGAAATTTAACACAGAAAGGGCGGTTGGAATAGTTACCCCGACAACCTACTTAATGAAACAGACTGGCACAAGTTTCCTCACAAAACCATCTCGTGTGAAGAAAACCCCTTAGAGAGTCCAAGTGAGTCTAGTCGACGTCTGCTCCAGGTACAGTGAGATCTTTCCTTCACCGTCACCGTAGGAAATAATCTTAAGATAATGGACACTAAGGTTACCAACAGTAACAAATATAACTGGGGGAACAATCTACGGTCCGATTTCACACGCAAGGGCAGAGTAGCAAGCTCAAACCCCTTGAAGGCTCCTTGAAATGGTTAATCTGAGGTTTACCGACAAGTGACCCCAGGCTCCTCGACAATGGTTAATCGGAGGTTTACCATTTGTAATACGCGCAAAATCTTTTATCTTCCCCAATGAAACATAATTGATTGTTTCAAAGGTTCGGACATGACCTTGTGATTGACTTCTTTAAGAGAAGCTTCCCAGATTATACAAATTACAATTGGATTTATCTCCTACCACAAGATTTGTCTACTTGTTTGTTTTTACTACCTTGGAGAGTTAATTACTCCCTACTCCAAGATACTAGCCAAAGCTATGTTGGTGATAAGAGCCCTATAAAATAAAAAGATTGCTAGCTGAATTTTAATTAAGCATTACTTTTAAGAGTTGTTTCTTAAGTCAATGGGTGCGGAAACGAAACTCTGATGGTGTGAAATGACTCAATTTCCAAAAAACACTAAAAATGTACCTAAAAAATGATAATCAGATTGTTTTCTTTTAATGAAATTCTAATTAAGGAACAGTTAGAGAATTCAATTCTTTTAATAAACAATTCCTTCTTTAAACATAAAGAACAATTGAAAGAAATTATTTTTGTATTTTCCAACAATTTATCAAAGCTCACGACAAAAATCCTTTCACTTTCCAAAAACTCGAAGCTACAAAACAATTTTCCTTCAAAAGAAATCTAGAAATTTTAAAAGCACTCAAGACTACAAACTAATTTCGAGATCTACAAAGTTTAATAGCACGCAAAACTACAAACTTTAATAATATAAATGAATAAAAGCTGTAAGAATTTTTTTTTGAAGAATGTTTTTACTTAGTTGTTCAACAAACTAAGGATCTATTCGTTCAGAATAACAAACAGATCAAAAAAACTCAATTATTTTTTTATAAAAACTGAAATTCAGAAACCAATAACAAAGTTTCTTTTTGAAGATTTGCAAAGAAATAGGTAACTCTATTTCTCGATAAAGGATGATTCCACAATCAGGTCAGATCCAGCAAAAGACAAAAAGACCAAGGTAATCTGAGGTACTTCAAAAATGTCAAATGCTTCAAATCGCTACAAAGACCAAGTGAAATGCAATCCAAAACGCAAAACTTCTAGAAAATCATCAAAACACCAATACTACTGAGATTTATTAATAGAAAGCTTTTGACAGAAACATTCATCAATCTGGGTAGAAAACAAAAACTCAAAATCAAAATCAAGATAAACTAAAGAAAGAAATCTAAATTTTTTCAAAACTTTAACAGGGTCCGCAGGCTCCAAGATATCACAGGTGCGGTCCCACACTGTTTACACAGGAAAAGTGTGAAACTGCCCGCACTGTGAAAACAAGGCAAAGTGCGGTCCCAGGAAAAACTAGAGAAAAAATTAAAGGATTTCAAAATTTTCAAAAACAGAGAAAACCTAAGCTACCCAGGCAGATGTCAATCAATCAAAAACCAAGAAAAACGTTTCCTCAAATCAAAATAAAAGAGAACCAAAAATAACAAGTTCTTTCCCCAGTGGAGTCGCCAATTTGTTGTGTGGATTAATCCGTCTTGCGGACAAGACCGATCTCCCTAGTACTAAAAGTATCTAGCAACAAAAAACCAAACATACTAATCTTTCTCTAAGCATGTAAGGTTTACAAAAAGCTCTATAGAGGTGTAAGAGACTTACCGTTTTTCCAGTGCTTGTTTGAAGTCGTTGTTGTCCCTCGCGCGCTTGAAGGAGTTTTCCTCGTAAACCTGCAGTCACAAACAAGAAAAATATTACATAGCACCTGTATAGAAATCATCATAAACCATGCTTATCATAGTGATCAAGTAATGTATGAAATAAACCATTGATTGAAAGCTTATTGAGAAAAACGAGTATATTTGTATTAATTTCAAAAGTAGAAAATCCTTACAACCTGAGCCTTGATGTTGCACAGGACTTTCCGGGGTCTGAAGCAGGAGTCTCCTTTACTTTGACAAGTTCTGCACTCCTCCAACCAAGACAAGTAGAGGTATGTAATATTTCCTCAAAAAGTCTTAGTTAACTGAGTCTAAATCTCAACAACACATAACTTCAAATATTCTAAAAGCTTGAACTCCCTTTGAGGCTACCCAATGCCTCTTTTTATAGTAGACAAGAGGAGGTTTTATTTTCCAAGCATGAAGGGATAGAATCCTCCTTCTAAGGGATAAGCTCCTCACATCAAGGGGTTAGCTCCATAAGGTAAGGGATTCATGCACCTCACAAGAGTGGTTCTGCCACCACAAAATCCATTCTAGAAGCTTCCAAAATTTACTTTAATTGAGATTTTTGGGATTTTACTTGCGCTTTTTTAATATTACAGGGGTCCACACCTATAACAAAGATAAAGTGCGTTTAGGAACGCAGGAAAGCTGAACATTGGGTGCGGGACTACAGGAAAGATAGCCATAAATTGCGATACCAAAGTTTAAGAGACTTTTAGGAACTTTTTCTGATTTTCAAGGCTTGACATGAGGAACTGATATGTTAGACTTGCAAAAGGGAGAATTATGAGTTATAATGAGCTCATACACATTTCATAATGTCAGGATGACAATTTTCAGTGTAATACAAAGGAAGAAAGAGGATGAAGAGTATCAGCAAAAGGGTCAAAAATATCAGTTCAAGGGTCTGATTTCTTAAAGGAATAGCTAGAAGAAGTTTCAAATCATCAAAGAGGAAAAGAATGAGTTAAAATTACCCCAGGAAGTGATTGTGGTAAGCACAAGTTCACTGTTGATAAAGTAAGTTGTCCAAGTTCAAAAGAGATAGTGATCAAAGGAAGAAATTGTGTAGGCACCTGCATACACAGAAGTGGCCATGAAAGACACAAAAAGAGTTTAAACTAGCTTTCCCCACACACTAAGACCTACATCATTGTAAAAGAGGTCTAAAGAAAAAATATACCACTAATTTGCAGCAGAGCAGTGAAACTCCCAACAAGGGCCTCCTTATCAAATGACTATTCTACAAAAGGTGGATGAACATGAATGACACTTTACAAGACTGTCAAAAGTGTTTTCCTGTAGGAAAAATTGATAAATTCAAGGCAAGAATGTTTCAAATAAAGGTGGTACATCTCAAAAGGCCAAGTTGATGTTTATACTTGCTGCTAGGGTCTTTCTCCCACCAAGAGGTTTTTCCTCATTACTTAAAGAGAAAAGCATGACAGAATATCAGCCAAAGGAAGAAATGGAAAATATGACAAGTTTGTTTTCTATAGGTGTTAAAAGTCATGAAATAGGTTCATTTTCCAAATGTAGGTGAGAGGCATAGTTTTAGCTTCTTCAGGAAGTTTATGAATCTGAAAAGAACCTTAAAGGGCTTCCAGCAATGAAAAAGCAATGTTTATATCAAACTGCCACCTACAAGGATAAAAGGCCACAAAGCACAGTGAGAAAATAGGAAGGAAAAATGAACCTTATAAAAGTGGGTTTTGGAATCAAATCATTTTTAAGAAAGACTATAAAGCCTCCTTGACTGCTTTCACATCTCATTGTTATTTTAAAATAGTCAAGCAAGCCGTTGAGAGCGATTTTGGAAATTTTCTGAGCAAAATTGAAGAAATCTGTAGGCGCTACGCACTAAGGCCAGTGGTATGCACCTGGCTCTTGGTGCTACACACAGACAAGGTGGCCGCAATGTTATTTAACACTGCGCTATGCACCTAGAGCCCGACGATATGCACCTAGGCAAGCGCTATGCACAGGCTCATGAAACTACCTAATTGCCCACTAAACCAACTAGCACTACACTCCAACTAGCTCGACTGGCCCATCCTCTGACCTGAGCTGACCATATTTGCACTCCAACTGGCCCAACTGGCCCTTCTCCGACCCAGCACTACGCTCCAACAGGCCGAACCGACCTGAACGTGTTGTCGGGCAGGCGCTACGCACAAACAATTTTTATCCCAAATTGCTAAAAATGGGCCAAAAATTCAAGTTTTTTCCTTCAAAGCTCCTGCAGTAGTCAAAACAAGGTCGGTATTTCCCTCCCTTATCTTCCAAACAGTCATTTTCATAAGCAAAGACGATGCTTAGAGGCTTGTTGTCACCAAACCCTAAGTTGCCTAAAAATTAATTTTTGACCTCTTGGGTTAGGGTTTGTAGAGAGAAGAGTTGTTGTATATGTAAATACACTTAGTGACCATCAGAACTGCTTCTAAAAAGTTGAACCCACTCCTTAAAAGCCTCATCTTAGCCCTCATTTGCAAAATTTGCCCTTAGGTCACTCATTTCCATCCTTTGACCTAAAGGCCTTCAAACAAATTTAAAAAGAAGCCTGCTATGCTAAAAACAATCACCATGTCTGAAGAAGAGATTCACACCAACAGTGATGAAAGTCAAAAGCCTACCAAGACTAAGCACAAGGGAGGAAGGCTTAGTATTTTTGAACCCTTGGACACCATTCAAATCACCTCTTCTCCCATGATACTTACCTATTTTCAAGATGTTGGGTGTTATCAATTTTGTGAGAATATTAAGCAAGTCCAAAGCCATTCAGATCTGACTAGGTTGTTCATCCTCAGTTTGCAAAATCACCAAGTCAACCTAGGATGGGTGAATTTTAAACTCTCATATGAATCCATTGCTAAAGCCACATGGATACTAGACATTCGTGAGAGATGGTTTAAACAAAAAAAATTGGATTTGAGCTATTATGAGCCCTACCTCAAACCTGGCTGTCAACAAGGCTACAAGTTTGTCTTCCCCTTCTCCTAATTGCTAGAGAGGTATGCCCTATTGATGAGGCAAATTATCAAGTACTTCACCTGTGAGGGAAGGGACTCCTGGGTTTACTCTTATCACATAAGGCTTCTGATGCAGTTCACCAGTGTTAAGTTACTGAACCTACCATACTACCTATACCAGAGCATTGACAAAATGGCTTCAGTGGTCAAAAAGAGGAGTTATGCCCACCATATGCAGAGCCTTTTTCACAACTCCTTGATCAAAATGATTGTCTTACACCAACTGGAGCAGGAAGGGATCCCTTGGGAGGTTTTTGTCTCTCATGATGTGTTTGCCAATCCCCAAGCCTTCATTTTGCAAAATTTTCCCTCCACTTCACATCCACCTATGTCCACTCCTCCTTCATCTCCACATATGCCTTCTCCACAAATAAATTCACCTCCTATCCCTTCTCCGAATGCATCAAGTGAAAGAGTTGACAATAGCCCTAATGAGGGGCAAACAGATGACAATGAAGAAGAAGAGATAGAAACTATGGTAGATGAAGAAAACAAAGAAGACAACAGTGCTAAAGAAATAGATGATGATAGTAGCAGTAATGAGGAAAAATATTATGATAGTAGTAATGAACAAGAAGGTGATGAGAGCATGGAAAGGAGTGAAGAAGATGAGGAAAGGGTAGAAAATAGTGATACAAATATAGAGATTAATCAAGAAGATGTTGAGGAAAGTGAAGAAAAAAATGGGGCAGAAACAAAGCCTAATGATGAAGAAATTGATGATGACATAGAGGAAGAGGATGAACATAGTAGCCCTGAAGGGAAAGGCAGCGATAAAGAGGAGCAAAACAGTGACAGTGATGACACTCACAAAACAATGTCAAATGCAGAAAAGAATGTTGATGATGAGAAAAGTGACAGCCAAGGGGATTATGAAAAGAAAAATGAAGATACCAGTCAGCAGGGGGATGAAAAAAATAGCCAAAAGCAAGTTGGTTTTGAGCATGACAGTGAGCCCAATCATAGTGACAAAAGTGTTGAAATGAATGAAGAAGGTGAAAATCAAGAGACAGAGGGAGAGGATGAAGAAAATAAAGACCTAAAAAGAGCCAAAGTTCCAGAAAGCCTTGGAATTTTGGCTAAGGCTTCTCAATAGGTGTCCAAGGCCTCTTAAGGGACCTCTCCACAAATTTTGAGGCAAATTGGACAACTTTTTGTTTTTTCCAAATTTTGACCCCTAGGAGCGCAACATCTTAGGTGCTATGCACAACATTGGTGCATACTCATCTCTCAAAGTTTTCATTTTTGGACTTCTCACATTACCAATAGTCTGGTCACCAAGTTTAAGTTCATTTGGAGCATTTTTACCCACTCAAAAGGTCAACAAAACATAAACAATTTAACCTTTCTACCTCATTTTCAGACTAGGCGTTGCACACAGAGCAGTTTTGGAAGATTTGATTTTTGGATAGGCACATGGCATCAAATTAGCACAAATATTAATTTCTAGAAATTAGACTCACCAAGCTTTCCAACGGGCCATCACGGAGCCAAATCCGGTGTCGGGAAGGGGTCCAAAACTCAGCTGCAAGAGACCCCATTTTAAGAGACCCCATTTTATGCTGAAGTGGCACTACGCACAAAGGCTGCCTAGTGTGCTTTGGACCAAAAGTTAGCAAAACATACTCATTTATTGCAAATAGATATTTTTGAGGTTTTTGAGGCAAATTAAGCTATAATTAGGTGCAAATAGCTATTTTATTTATTTCTTGGGATATTATGTGCCTTCGGCCTTGCATGGTCTCTTGGCCATAAATGATATTTATGACTATATTTGACATTTTTCTACCACATTTAGGGTTTTATTCCTAATTTTCTCCCTAAATAGAGCATGAGGCCCCTATGTATTTTGTTGGCATTTGATAAGCTTGAAGAGCAATATACATGGTTTCATGAGCTTGGAGAATAAATTGGTTTTGTGAAGTGGATGAATGGCTTGTTTTCTTGGATGATGGAGAAGCTTGTTTGTAGGATTCCATAGCTTGGTGAATGGTGATGTTTTCCCAGTTTGTCTATTGTTTCCTTGTTATCATTATGTTTCATGTTTCTTAGTTGCTATTAAACAGAAAAGTATAGGTTGAGACATGTTCTTTGAGGCACCTCAGTCCTCCTGTTTGTTATAGCCTTTATGTTTTCTCTTTTGGCCATCTTAAGGAATTATTTGCTGCTCCTTAAGTCCACCAAAAATTGTTTTTGTTTCATGTATGGTTAGTATTTTAGTTCACAAGTAAGATTTATGGTATGCCCTGCTTATTTGAAGTTCTCATAACCCTATCTTGAAGCCTTTCTATGGAATATTGATTGATTAGGTTAAGATAAAGAGGTCTCGTTTGATATTGCCATTTTTCCATGCTTGTTAACTTGTTTCAGAGTTCCCAATAGATTTAGGAGTTCCCTCTTCATAAATTAAGTTATTTGTTCAAATCTTGTATGTTTTCCCAAAATCTGAAGGTGAATTTCTAAACTTAGGAGTTCTAATGCTTCTATGCTTCACTGGAATGTTCATCTTATATGTTTATCAGTTTCAGTATTGTTCATAGAGATCAATGGTTTGCCCTACCTCATGAGTTATGCTTCAAACTATATATTTGTAAGACCTCTTAGTCTTTTCCCCAACTTAATGTTCATTACACCATCATACATCACCTTAAGGATCCATTGACCTTGCTAAATTGGCCCTGCAACACACTCTGTTTCATCATTTAGACACTCTTGACTTTCACTTGACTCCATAGCTCAATGGATTTGACATATTCTCACTCCACCTATTCTAGACCATCTTTCCCAACCAAAAAAATCAACAAACCCTACACCTAACAATTAGCCTAAAATCAAAACCCTAGAGCAAAAAGAACAAATCCTTTGCATCCAATAGAGAGATCCCTCTCTGAGTCCAGGAAGGCTAGGTCCTCGGACTCCAAAGCTTGATTCCATGTTACCCTGTCATTTGGTCTGCCAATCTGACAAATCACGGGACCCTAACATTCTGGCGATCATGGTGGGACCTTCTGAGTTAGTGGCAATCTAAGTATTCCTTAAGACTCCATAATCCCTTGTTAAAGAGTATCCAGTGATCATTTTGCCACCTCATTGCCACCCTAAAATTTTGGTGATCATAGTGGGACCTTCTGAGTATATAGTTTCTTAGAGAACTCTTATAGACTCATTTGAACCTTCTATTGAACTTAGAAAACTGACTGATAGTATTTGGTGGCTCATTTGCTACCCCATCACCACACTAACACAATGGTGATCATGATGGACCTTCTGAGTTAGTGACAAATTAAGTAAACCTTACAACTTCAGATACCCTCATCAAATCATTAAGAACACACACTATCAACCAAAGAGTAGACTCTATTTGCTTTATCATCCTAGCAAAATGATGACTCAGTTATAGGACACTCTCACAAACTTTAAGAGACTCAGAAAACCCAAAAACTCCCTTAGATTGGTTTTTATTACTTATTGGTGGTGGACCATAATACATTTTACCTTCAAAAGAGCTAAAAATTTCCACCTGGCGACTCCACTAGCCTCTAGTAGGCCTATTACTTCATTAGCATTCATTTGACTTCCTAGAATTATTTCACAACAATCCTAAGAAAATTGTGAACCATTCATATACTATAATAAGTACCATATATAAGAGAGGTTAGCCTTAAGAAACCGTCCTAAAAACTTTCAGCCTCTCTGAATTTTGAAATTTTAAATCTGGCTTCACATAGGATCGATACCAGATCTCATCTAGATCCAAACCCTCCCAACATAGTTGATGGCCCAGAGAAGATTTTGTGACAAACTTCTAGATCTAGAAACTTAACCACTGTTAGGACCATCCATAGAACAAGATCTATGCCTGAAAATCTCATAGCTTTTCAAGATCCCTAGTTTGACTTGCACCATACCAGGAACCTTTTCAGAAACAGGTCTCAAACTGATATTGACCAAACTGAACTTGAACCCTTAGATTTGCACTAGAGTTTGAGTAGAGAAGCCTCTCCTTCCACACCACCTGACTTTCAGCTTCTCCATCACTTCAACTCTTTCCGTACCAAATCTACTCAAAATCAGTTTGTCGGTCCAAGTACTTCCACCACACACATCCATACCACCACTGTGCAAACCACTCCACTTCATCCTACACCCCCTATAACAAACTCACCTCTTGTAAATCCTCCATTAGCTCCCATCATGGCAGCTTGGTATGCACCTTGGGTCTTACCCCAACCCCTAATACCTTTGCCAAATGAATATCAATCTAAGATCCCTCATTTCACTAGGGTTGAATCCATCACTGCCCAACAAAATATAGATAGAATCAATGATGATTTTGATTACATGGAGATAGAGGAAGAAACCCTTAAGATGAGAATATTTGCACAAATCCTAGGAGGAGAGGCCAAAAAATGGTTCAAAGCATTAAATCCTAATTCAATACATGACCTCCCTTCCCTATACCAAACTTTTATAAACAAATGGGAAATCAAGAAAAAGCCCCTCTAGATCCTGTCAAATATAATAATCTCAAAAGGAATGTAGGGGAGAGTGTGCAAGACTATTGCACCAAGCTTAACAGTGTTTACAACTCCCTCCCACCTCACATGAAACCTCCACTAGGCCTAGCACTAGTGAAATTCCCTGAAGGTTTTGATCCTAACATGACTTTCCAATTAAGAGAAAGAGACTATGAAACCCTAGAAGAAATGCAAAAGGCAGCTATTAGTACAGAGGTAAACCTAATTGAAAAGAGAGCTAGGTTGAAATCAGAAAGGAGGGTAACCTACAAGGATGAAACCATGCCCTCAACCTCCTCTTCTGATACCAAAATTGACAACTTAATGAGAATTGTAGAAAGAATGATAGAAAAAATAAATTTGAATGAAAGGACCCCTCCCAGGGAAAACCAAGCTAATACCCAGAACAGAAATAGACCTCATAATTTCAGAAGAGACACTCCTCAAAACAAACCAAGGGAAAGTGATCAACAAATCAAACCTCCCTTTCAACAAAGTTGTGTAGATGAAGATGAAGGAGAAATTATAGAACCTGAAGAAAACCATATAAATCTAATAGATTCTGATAATGAAGAGGATGTTTTTCTTACTGAAGAGGAACAAGGTTTCTTCTCTTCAGATCAAACGGATACAAACATTGAATAATATGAGGACTACTGCTTGGGGTTTGAAAATTCCATCATGGAAATCCATAAGAAATATGACCTTAAGAGCAAAAAGTACGTAGATTCAACCAAGAAAGACCAAATAGAGGCTGCTGTCTGGAAAGTACCTGAAAACACCCCTAAGAAAACAACAGAAAATGTCAACACTATAGTTAAGAAAGTCGAAGCAAACAAAGGGAAAATCAGCCATCCAAACAATGACCTTAGCTATCCTAGTACCTCCACCAGTGACCCTAAGAAAACCACCAAATCAGGATCAACAAATCAAGAATGTAGAGAAGATCATGGTCGATAAAGCTGATGTTAATATTTCCAACACATTAGTGTCTTTCAGTTTTGAGGGAGAGATTACCAAAATTAAGATAAATATGACCCTCATTGAACTAGTTACTCAACCCATATATAGATCTTAGATGTTGAAGGTACTAAACATAGGAAATGATGCTGACACTTTACACTTGGTAGATGACACCGTTGATTTGTTGTTTGGACCCAAAATAGAAGGAAAGTATCAGGAAGGAGCCATTCCCCCTTTCTATATCAGCCTAAACATACATGACAAAATCTTATATAATGCCATGTTGGATTCTGATGCCTCTCACAATCACATGCCCAAAGTTTTGATGTAGCTATTGGGCCTAGAAATAACTAAACCTTACAAAGACCTGTACTCCTTCGATTCCAATAGGGTCAAATGTTTGGGCCTCATGAAGGACCTTTGTATTAGCCTGGCACAAGTGCCTACAAAGAATCTAGTCATGGACATAGTAGTGGCAGATTTTCCTCCCAAGTATGGCATGCTCTTATCCAGATCTTGGGGAGCCAAGCTTCAGGAGAACCTTCAACTAGATATTTCATATGCAACCATCCCTGTTTTCAACCAGACAAGAAGATTATATCTAGAATCACATATGAAATATATGGTTAGCAGTCAGGACAGACCAGACAACACTCCTCTCTATTCTATTCACTCAAATCTTGATTCTTTCATACTATATAATGAGGAAGATAATGTTGAGCAGGTATATGAAGTTGAAACACATCATGACAAAATCAAACTTGGCTCTCTACAAACTAACAATTAAACCTCAAAACCAATGGTTAGTTTGACATATAGATCAGGTTGCTCAAAGGGAGGACAGACATAAAAAACACAACCCTTCCTTTCTACCTATTCCAAAATGCTAAGATACCCTCACAGAAAAAAAATATTAGGTGATTTAAATCAAATAAATCTTATGTTTTTACCTTATCTGGACACCTCATTATTAGAGAGTCTTGTTCCTCTAGAATAGCTATTAACTCTCACTGATGTTGCCATCAATCCTAAAGGGATGTCTATTGAAACTGATATAGAGGGATACAATATAGGCAGCTTAAGAAGACCCAAGGTAATTAACTTATCCAAAACCTTGCCATTACACACAAAAATCAAATACTTGAGGTTATGCAAGAAATTTTAGGATGCTTTTGTTTATAGAAGTAAAAGCTCAAAACCTGATGGCATGGATATTGTTCCGAAGAGACCTCTTTTCAAGGAGAACTATGAAACCTTTGGACAAATCCTGTTGTTTGGTCAATTTAGTGTGTCCTAAATTGCTACATTAATTTGTCAATCCGAGATTCGTAAGCTGACGAAGTGTGGCACACTATATGTTCAAGATAACCTATCTCTTACTTTTTGTCGTTTTTGGTTTTTTTTATTTTTGTCTTGATTGGTTTTCTAATGTGAGATGGAAATTCTAAAAGAAAAGTATGGTTATGTTTGTTCAAGGCAATGATGTCCTTTATAATGATTTACCAAACTTCAAATTTCAAAAGGATTTTGAAACATACAATGAGAAAATTAGTTCCTAAAAGGAAATGAAAATGTGCTACTATTCTAGTTAAACAAACAGTGAACTATTGATCATGAAAACCATTACCCTTGCTGCTGTCTAAACACAAAAGAAACTGTACTCAAAGAAAATATTGCAAGTAAAGTAAAACTAAAATCAAATTACATCAACTCATATTTTTACCCCTCACCATTAGTCTCGCTATGGCTTTCAGAGGTAATCATAAACAACTTGAGAAATTTGATATCTAATTTGCAGAAAAATAAACTAATATCAAATTACACACTCATACTTCAATCCCTCACCATTAGTCTCGCTATGGCTTTCGGAGGTAACTGATAATGACATGAGAAATTTAATATCTATCTTGCAGAAAAGTAAACTAATATCAAACTACACACTCATACTTCAATCCCTCACCATTAGTCTCGCTATGGCTTTCGGAGGTAACTGAAAATGACATGAACAGTTTAATATCTAACTTGCAGAAAAAGTAAACTAATATTAAACTACACACTCATACTTCAATCCCTCACCATTAGTCTCGCTATGGCTTTCAGAGGTAACTGAAAATGACATGAACAGTTTAATATCTAATCTAACTACTTAAAACAAATGTGCAAGACTGAAATAAACAAAACAGTGCTGGAATTAAACAAAAACTAAGAAAAGTAAATTAGCAGAAGGAAAATATTGAATCCATGTCATTAGTCATTATAAAAAGATGTGCAAATGCCCGGGCTGCCTATTGTAATCTGAAACAAGAACACTGATCAGTTAACAACAACATAAAACATAAAAGATTATGGACAGAAGTAAAATGTAAAGCATGAAAGATTATGGACAGAGATGAAACGTAATATACACGTGAATGACTATGGCACAATGAACTTAAAGAAATGAAGCATGAAACTATACAGTAATACACAAAACCTCAGCGTGTGCAGGGGCCCTCTGCACAGACCTCGGGGAGCAGCTTTCAAATACGAATTACGCTTATGAACAGAGTCTTCTCATATATTAAAATGCGGTCATAACAGAGAGATAATGTCACAGCACAATGGCGACGCAATTACATTACAGAGCTAAAGAAGATCTAACTATTATGCGTATGAGAACGCATTATTTATAACAGAGGGAGATATAACTAATTCCCTAAAGTCTGCGCTGATAGAAGACACGTGAACCATCACGTCCAGAGATCTAGCGTTATGGCCGCCGTGAGGATTAAATCTATGGAGAGTGGCTATTGGATTCGGCTTATGGAGCCGTTTACAGGTGTTGATGTGTTTCCCATGATCTAGAAACAGCCACGCAAATCTCCGTGCGATGAGAAATAGAGTTCTGTCACCGTGGGACTCTTCGGTTGACCACCACTTGGCCACCTTTGACCACAGCCTTCTTAGGTGAATTTGACTGAGCCAATAGGACACGATCCATGTCCATGTCATTTCTAACTTTCCCATGTGGCTCGATTTTCCTGAAGACACCTGCAATATAGACTTTAACAAAATGGCTGCGGAAAGTTGCAGCAGCTGCGGAAAGTGACAAGATTCCGCAGCTAAATGAGAAAAAATCTAAATCAAACAGCAGACACAAAACATAGTTAAAAACCATTTTAAATGCTCTTTTACAATTAATATGCAATGATATTGATGACTTAGAAGGTTCAGGTGAATGAAGAAGGTCTAGAAAGGTGTATAAGAAAGATGCATATTTGAGACTCAACATACCCCCACTGTGAAGGTGTTGCATGTCCTCATGCAACCAAAATTTGGATAATCCTTCTTCAATTCATATGCCTTGACACTTCAGCCAGTACATCTAGTCCTCTCCTCCTCTTCCTTGGTGCTGCTAACATCCTGGGCTTCTTCATCAAGTATCTGAATTTGATATTAACCAATGCTCTACTTAACTTCTGGCATTTCTTCTTCAATTTCCTGTTCTTTTTTTTCCATAGTCCCAGATGTAGCATGGTATTGTCATGAATGATCTTGTCCAATTTTCTTTGTTCCTTCAATACCTCATTTTCATTTTTAATGTGTCTATTTAAAACCTCTAACTCAAAGAATTCTTGTTTCAATGATTGGACTAAATCTTCTTTTGCTATGTGAGGCTGAGTGGATGAAGTGTTGGGACCCGTGACTGCTCTTTCTAAAGATTCTATATAATCATATACTTCTTGCTACTTTGGGTCTATCTCAGGTGTCGTTTTTATTAGGCTGTCCCCAAAATGCCGTGGAGGAGAATTAACTTCAAAATCTAGCTGAAAAGGACTCATGTCAACATTTGACTGAGAATGCGGTGGACTATGTTCAACGTCTGGCTGAGAATGAGATGGACTATGTTCAATGTCTAACTAAGAATGAGATGGACTATGGCCAGCTGGGGATTTTTCAGGTGTTTCTTCTCCCAAATCAATAAAATGGGGTCCTTTCATTTGTGTTTTCCTCAACTTCCCTTTAAGCCTGGAACTTCTTCTTACACGCTGTGGACCACTATCTTTTCCTTTTTATTTTTCTTTTCCCCTCTTTTTGGCCATAGATGACTGTTCCTGAAGGTGAACTATTCTCTCAGATAACACTTGATGATCTTCTTCTGAGGAAGGGGTTTGATGCATAGCCTCAATGCTTTTTCTCTCTTTTGATGTTATTGGCTTTTTACCCTTGGTTTCTTCCTTCCTCCTTTTTGACAGTCTCTCTTCTCCACTAGTTCTTTAAATTGTAGTAGTAGGAGTGCTTTGAGTTTCATAATTTTTTCTCTTTCTCCTACTCCTTCTTGATGTACTGCCTTCAGGAATTTCTTGGGGTTCCTCAAAGAAAATTCTAATAAAAAATTGTTCCCATGTGTCCTTTTTCTCTTTTAACTATTTTTCAATCAAAATTTTCACAAGACCATGGTGATAGAAATGTGGTTCCACGTCCCCTAAATGCTTCTGGACGGTCACAGACATCTTCTTCAAACTATTTAATAAAAATTATGGAAGATTGAGGGTCTGGTTGTATATAAAATTCATCAGCAATCGGGTATGATACATATACATGGATCCAAAACGGCCCTCACAGGTGATAAATTTTTGAATGACCAACAATAAAGTGGCCCACTCTTCTTTCAAAGCATGAACATGAATTCCCTTTTTAAAAATAGTTACATCCATACCTGGGTTACGTAGGATCATTCTCCAGGCTTCATCACTAATGCTTTTGTTCTTGAACCAACGTTCACCTTATTGGGGGAGTTCTATAGCAGATGCTATGGATGCCTCATTCACCGTAAATTTGAGGTCCCCAATCTCTACTTCCAAACCATTGAAAGACCTTGCAAAAGCTTTTTTCACCTCTTTATGGTAGCCTCTAAACTTTTGAATGAACCAAAGCCACTTTTCCTTTTTCAATAAATCTCTGACTTGCAGGTATCCTTCCATGAATTTAGGTCCTTCTGGTTTTTTTCTCAACAACTGACCCATCCTTCTTTCTACTCTTTAAAACTTGTCTGCGTGAGGAGGGTTCAACGGAGGTAAGATGGCTGAATGAGCGGAAATGAGCATGATTTATGAAGGAGACCAGTGACTGTAGGCGGATATCAAAGAATGGGTATACGGAATGTAGCGTAACAGAGAACAAAATGGGGGTGAAGCGGAACAGAGAAGGGTTACGTGATCACAGTGGAAATGCGGCTGTGAGATTGATAGAACAGTAGGAGGAGTATAACGCATCGGGTAGTATTTAAAATTGGGTGGCTGCAGAGTAAATGTAAGCACGTTTATAAAACGGCTACGGATTTTATGGGGTTGAAAGAAGCCGTAGTCAAATCAACCACGTTTCATCATCACAGGTGGAGCATCGGAGTATGACTGAAGATCGGAGGCTTGATTATGGGACCGTTTGAAAATGAATGCAAGGATTATGGGCGGATCATATAGAGATCGTGGAATGGTTACGGAGTTTGTGAACACAATCATTGCATATAATGGAGCTATGGTTTATAACTATGTAAAAATGTGCTTAAATGCCATTTGAAATAAATTTTTACTCATACCTTGGAATTCTTGCCATTTTTCATTGGTCTTCAATTAGTTGCTCCTCATTGATATCTTGAATGCCCCATGTCTTCATAATATGTCTTCATACCTACATTTGATTTCATGATTATTGAACTAACATCTGGCCGTACTTTTTTTTTTTTTTAAACATAGTGTTAGCTGCAGAATCTGCTTCCAGCTGCGGAAACTGGTGTCAGCTGCGGAAACAGGTGTCAGCTGCGGAAACTGACACAGCTATTATTTGGGTGAATGAAAATAGATGGATGATAACTGACAGAACGAAAATGGTCATGAAAGAAAATTTTATTGGTGAAATGAAATGAAACAGATGAAATGAAGTGAAATGGAATGATGTGGAGTGAAATGAAGTGGAATGAAGTGGAATGGAATGGAGTGGGTGATCACAAAACTTGTAAAATGAAAGAGAGATTTTTTTATTTTTTTTTGGAAAATATAGGGTGTCAGGTGTTCCTGATTTTCATCCTACATTTTCTGTATAAGACTGCCAATCAATGATTTGTTTTCAGGCTTATACAATTTTTTTTTTTCTTTTTTTTAAACAGAAAAGAACAAAGGCTAGGTTGGTGGAGAAGAAGAATTCTTCTGTACCAGCCTGATTGCAGAATTTTCTTGAAACATTTTGAAAAATTCCTCTCTTGAGAGTGGTTTATGATAGACTTTTAATCTGTGGCCATTCACAATAAGAGGAGTTTTAAATTCATCAATGGTCTTGATTCTTACCGCTCCATTGCTAAAGATCTTGTCAATCTCATATGGCCCAAGCCAATGAGTCTAAAATTTTCCTTTAAAATCTTTAAACTTGGAATCAAATAACAATTCCCAATCTCCTTCTTGAAACTTCTTCTCTTTGATGTATTTTTCATGCCATTTAGCTCTCTGATATTGAACTAGATCAGTTCTTAGAATTGCCTTTTGTCTAATCTCATCTAGCTCATTCAACTGCTCCATTCTATGCGTTTGAGCTTCTGATAAATCCATCCCCAACTGAACTGCTATCTTGAAGGTCTTGACTTGGAACTCAATGGGGAGCAGGACTTCTTTCCCATAAATAAGTTCATAGGGAGAATGTCCTGTTGTATTTCTCCATGTAGTTCTGTAGGCCCACAAGGCTTCAGAAAGCCTTTCAGCCCAATCTCTTCTATGTAGATGAACAGTCTTGGTGATGATACTTTCGAGAACTTTGTTTGTAGACTCCACTTGAACATTTGCTTACGGATGGTAAGGAGTAGATCTTCTATGCTTGATTTTGTATTCTTCCATCAGCTTCTCCACCAAGTTGGATGTGAATTGGCTTCCCTGATCTGTCACAATTTCTCTTGGAACACCAAAGCGGGTAAAAATATCCTCATAAAGAAAATTAACAACTGAATTTTCAGAAGCAGACACTAATGCTTTAGCTTCTACCCATTTAGTAACATAATCAGTACAAACCAATATATACTTCTTTTGCTTATATGGTGGATTAATAGGTCTAATGAAATCCAAAGCCCATTTTTCAAAGGGTTCGATAAGTACCTGTGTTTGCAATGGAATTTCATTTGAAAGGGTAGGTTTCCCTACTCTTTGGCAGCTGTCACACCTTTTGACATATTGTTTTGCATATTTGAAGAGGGAAGGCCAATAATATCCTAAAGAGAGGATTTTATAGGCTGTCCTTTTTTATGCAAAGTGTCCTCCGCATGGTTCATCATGACATGCCTTAAGGATATCAGGCATTTCATCTTCCCTGACACATCTTCTGATCACAAGATCTGGCCCTGTTTTAAACAATTCGTTAGAAATCCATGAATATTTTGAACTCTCTTGAATAATTTTTCGTTTTTCACTTGGAAATAAATGTGAAGGCAGTTTCCCTGTAACCAAATAGTTAGCAATATATGCATACCAAGGAGTCTTAATAGTTACTGCAAACAAGTATTCATCAGGAAACTTATCCTCTACAGGAGAATCTTCTTTAGTATTCTGAATCCTAGACAAGAAATCAGCTACTGTATTTTGTTTTCCTGGTCTATCCAACACGGTAATATTGAATTCTTGCAAAAGTAAGAGCCATCTTGTCACTCTGCCATTAGTAACAGGTTTGTTCATTAAATATCTAATTGCAGAATGGTCAGTATGAATAAAAGTTTCATAGCCTATTATATAATGTCTAAACTTATTGATTGCATGAACAACAGCTAAAAACTCTTTTTCAGTCACAGTATAGTTCAACTCTGTGGGAGTCAAATTTTTACTGGTATAATAAATGGCATAAGGGACTAAATATTTTTGACCCAACACAGCTCCTAGAGCTGTATCTGAAGCATCTATAGAAATATGGAAAGGGAGTTTCCAATTTGGTCCTCTCAAGATAGGTGCTTCAGATATTCTTGTTTTCAAAGTTTCAAAAGCTGATTGACAATCAGGATCCCATTTAAATTCACAGTCTTTTGTAAGCAATTTGAAGAGTGGAGATGCTATTTTAGTGAAGTTTTCTATAAATCTTCTATAGTAACCGGTAAATCCTAGAAAAATTCTAACATCTCTTTGACAATTTGGAATAGGCAACTTGGAGATGACTTCAACTTTTGATCTATCAACCTTAATCCCATCTCTTGAAATATGATGCCCCAAAACAATACCTTCAGTAAACATCATAAAGAATTTTTCATGGCTTAATGAAAGGTTTGTTTCTTTACATCTTATAAGGACTTTTTCCAAATTTTCTAATGCCTCTTCAAATGAATTACCATAAACTGCAAAATCATCCATATAAACCTCTACACAATCATGGATTAGATCAGAAAAAATTCCTAGTACTACTCTTTGGAATGTTGCGGGTGCATTACATAACCCAAAAGGAAGTACTCGATAGGAAAAATTTCCCCATGGACAGGCGAATGTGGTCTTATCTTGATCTTCAGGTGCTACCTGAATTTGATTATAGCCACTAAAACCATCCAAAAATGAAAAGTACTTTTTACCTGCTAATGTATCTAATACCTGATCGATAAAAGGAAAAGGAAAGTGATCCTTCAAAGTTGCTTTGTTCAATTCCCTGTAATCAATGCATACCCTCCATTTACCATTCTTTTTAGGTACTATAACCAAAGGAGAAACCCACCGGCTATCTGAAATTGGATAAATGAAGTTTACATTGAGTAATTTTTGGAGCTCTTCTTTCACTATCTCCCTAAGATTTGGATTCATCCTTCTTTGAGGTTGTCTGATTGGTCTACTGTTTTCCTCAATATAGATATGATGAATGCAGGTCTTAGGATCAATACCTTTCATATCAGTATACTCCCATGTAAATGCAGTAGAATGTTTTTGCAAGATTTTGGTTAGTTCTTCTTGTTGTGACTTTTCAAATGTTTGTTGATATTCAATGTTTTTCTTGGAAAAATCTCAATGGTAGAACTACCAAAATCTTCCATAGAGTAAAGAGACATTTGTCTTGATGATAAATATTCAATGTCAGATTCCAACTGAAATTGTGTGGGGTCATATTCTGAAGATATCTCAAAATTTTCTAATGTGTTCAGAATTTGACTATCCTCACTGATTTCAGAAATGGTAAAGACAGGTTGTATAGTGTCCTCATCATCGACCCATTCATTGTCTCCTACTTTTGTAATTGCTTTTGCTGGAGGATACAAATTGAATTTGTTTGTCGAATTACCATTAGAAATGTACATATCCCCAGATCTACAACTAATGAAAGCATCAGCTGTGGCTAGCCAAGGTCTTCCTAAGATAAGTGGGTGCCCTCCTAAATTACTCTTGGGAGTCAAAATCATAAAATCTACCGGATATTCCCAAGAATCTAAGGAGACTGAAATATCTTCTAATACACCATATGGTTTAATAATTGATCGATCTGCAAGTTGCAGTAAAGTAGGTGTAAAAATAAGGTTAGGAAGTTTTAGCTGGTCCATAGTCTGTCTACTCATAATGTTGATAGCAGCCCCTAGGTCAATCAATGTGTTTGGAATTTCTATCCCATTTATATGTGTCTTGACAATTGGACTTCCTGGATCTACATACTTCTGCATGGTAATTTTTCCCATCATGATATCTACAATTTTTCCTACCAGGTGGATTCTTCTTGTGTCTTTTAGTTTCCTCCCTGGTCTTTTGAGACTCAACTCCTTTATTTTTTTTGCTAGAATAGGAATCTCTCGAATGGCTTGTAGCAAGGGAGTCTTGATACAAACATTCTTTAATTCATCTAGAAAATCATAGTTAGGCAACAATATTTGTTTTTCCATCCCTTTATCAATTTGTAATCTTTCAGGGAAAGGAGGTGTGGATGAAGATGCGGGTTGCTCAACTATAGGAGTTGTGGGTGTTAACTTTTCTTTCTCTTTTTGAATGTTTGAGTTTTGAAGAGATGCTTCCTCAGAACTTTTATTGGCTTTAAGAGAATCCTCCTCAAAGGTATCTTGGTCTTGGACATCTATAGAACGTTTTTCTAAAACTCTACCAAACATGAGTTGTACATCATTGAGAGGAACAATCATATAGGTAGGAAATTGTTGTCCTTCTATCATGTAAGTATTCTGAGGATTTTTATTGTTAGGATTTGGAAATGGCTGAGCTGGAAGTTGATTTTTCTTTTGTTGGTATGGAAGCATGAGTTGAGGATTTGGATTTTGCTGAGAAGGTTGTTGTTGTGGAAATGGCAATGAAAGTTGTGGATTTGGGTTTGGAAGTTGTGGGGCTTGTTGATTTTGAAAATATGGAGGATATTGATAAAATTGAGAAAATCTCCCATAAGGATTTTGCATCCCTTGTACCCATGGTTGATATGGATTTTGATGTTGGGACCAAGGTTGTTGACAAGGATTCCAATTTGGTGGGGTTTGAAGATTCATATGATTGTTAAACCCTTGAGTTTGTTGTCCCTGCCAAGGTCTTCTTGCAACAAAACAGAGAGATTCTACTGAATTTGGGTCTTCTTGAAAGACAGCTTTGAGTCCAGGAATTGAAGGAAAATCCTTGGTCTCATGATTCTCTGAGAAAATCATACATGTTTCTACAACTTTTGCATCCAAGGGACATTCCCTTAAAGCATTTTTCTTCCTACATTTCGGACAAAAGATGGCTAGAGCATCTGTTTCTGTTTTCTGCTTGTTTTGGATCTTAAGGGTGTCTAGTTGTTCACTAAGGCTCCCTAAGATATTAGTTTTGAATTCATCAAGAATATTTCCAATCTCTGCCCTACTTACTGATCCAGTTGTAGATTTGTTAGCCCTGAGAAGAGAAGGATCCCTAGGCCCTTTTCCTGTTTTAGATTTTCCTCTTGAGAGATGGACACATAGTTATGTTATGTCACGAAGTGGAAGTTGAGAAATGTCTCCTTTCCCCATCATGTTTAAAATATCTATCCATTCATCTCTAATGGCTTTTAATATGAGGGCTTTCAAAGTTTCTTAATCTAAGTTGCTCATCTTTGCTCTTTTTAAGTTGTATTGAAATCTTTCGAGTAAATCTTCCAAATTTTCATCTTCTTTTTGTACCATTTTGAATACCTCATCCTTGTGATTGGTGGGCATGCAATAGTCCAAGTATCTATCCAAAAATGTTTATTTCATGTCATTCCAAGTCCTAATAGATTGGGTGGCTAATCCCATGAACCATTTCAAAGCAGCTCCCTTCAATGTTGAAGGAAACAGTTTGAGTTTTTGAGAGTCTTCCATATAGTCATAGGTTCGGCACACGACTTCAAACTCAAAGAGAAATGTTTCAGGATCTTCACTTCACAATCCATAGAAGTTAGGGAGGATAGATGGTGAGATTTTTTTCATTGTTGTATGAGTTTTCTCATCAACTATAGGGAATCCAAACAAGTTGTCTCCTTCCCTATTTCTTCCATTATTACCTTCACCATTGTTGTCTCCATTTTTTCCTCCTCCTCTACCTCTACCTCTAAATCCATCTATTATTTCCACTGCCATGATAGTTTCTTTAGAGTCCTCAAAGTCCTCTGGTTCTTCTATCAAGGGAGGATGAGAGGGAGTCTTTTCCTTTTCTTCTTCAGGTGATTCTACTTCTTTGATTACAATATACTCTCCTGTAGAAGTAAAGAAAGGATCCTTTTCTAAATGAGATTTAGTAGGTGGTGTAGGAGAATCCTCTAAGTCAGCTATTCCTTGAATTCCAAGAATCTTAAGGCTAGGGGTAGATGGTGGTGAATCTTGTCTATGCCTTGAAGAAGATGGAGTTGTGAAAATCGAACTCTTGGCTCTAGCTATAAACCTTCCCCTAGAATCTCTTGCTCTATGCATATCATTTTTACTATTTTTTTTTTTAGTTGGGCTAATAATTCTCTTTCTGATCTTCCAGGTCACACTAAGTGCAAGAAGAGAGCATACTTAAGAAATTATCGAACCAATAACTCTCTTTTCTGATCCTCCAGATCACACTAGGTGCAAGAGGAGAGCATACTTCAAGAAGTTATCAAGTTTTCCCTTCTTTTTATTGTTTTTTTTTTTTGAAGAAATTGGCTACCTAGTTACACTTCCCCGGCAACGGCGCCAAAATGTTTGGTCAATTTATTGTGTCCTAAATTGCTACATTAATTTTTCAATCCAGGATTCGTAAGCTGACGAAGTGTGGCGCACTATATGTGCAAGATAACCTATCTCTTACTTTTTGTCGTTTTTGGTTTTTTTTCTTTTTGTCTTGATTGGTTTCCTAATGTGAGATGGAAATTCTAAAAGACAAGTATGGTTATGTTTGTTCAAGGCAATGATGTCCTTTATAATGATTTACCAAACTTCAAATTTCAAAAGGATTTTGAAACATACAATGAGAAAATTAGTTCCTAAAAGGAAATGAAAATGTGCTACTATTCTAGTTAAACAAACAGTGAACTATTGATCATGAAAACCATTACCCTTGATGTTGTCTAAACACAAAAGAAACTGTACTCAAAGAAAAGATTGCAAGTAAAGTAAAACTAAAATCAAATTACATCAACTCATATTCTGACCCCTCACCATTAGTCTCGCTATGGCTTTCGGAGGTAGTCATAAACAACTTGAGCAATTTGATATCTAATTTGGAGAAAAATAAACTAATATCAAATTACACACTCATACTTCAATCCCTCACCATTAGTCTCGCTATGGCTTTCGGAGGTAACTGATAATGACATGAGCAATTTAATATCTATCTTGCAGAAAAGTAAACTAATATCAAACTACACACTCATACTTCAATCCCTCACCATTAGTCTCGCTATGGCTTTCGGAGGTAATTGAAAATGACATGAACAGTTTAATATCTAACTTGCAGAAAAGTAAACTAATATTAAACTACACACTCATACTTCAATTCCTCACCATTAGTCTCACTATGGCTTTCGGAGGTAACCAAAAATGACATGAACAGTTTAATATCTAATCTAACTACTTAAAGCAAATGTGCAAGACTAAAATAAACAAAACAGTGCTGGAATTAAACAAAAACTAAGAAAAGTAAATTAGCAAAAGGACAATATTGATTACATGTCATTAGTCATTATAAAAAGATGTGCAAATTCTCGGGTTGCCTATTGTAATCTGAAACAAGAACACTGATCAGTTAACAACAACATAAAACATAAAAGATTATGGACAGAAGTAAAATGTAAAGCATGAAAGATTATGGACAAAGATGAAATGTAAATACCATGAAAGATGTAATCTATATACATGTGAATGAATATGGCACAATGAAAATAAAGAAATGAAGCATGAAACTATACAATAATACACAAAACCTCAGCGTGTGTAGGGGCCCTCTGCATAAACCTCGGGCAACAGCTTTCAAATACGAATTACGCTTTTGAACAGAGTCTTCTCATATATTAAAATGCGGTCATAACAGAGAAATAATGTCACAGCACAATGGCGACGCAATTAAATTACAGAGCTAACTATTATGCGTATGAGAACGCATTATTTATAACAGAGGGAGATATAACTAATTCCCTAAAGTCTGCGCTGATAGAGGACACGTGAACCATCACGTCCAGAGATCTAGCATTATGGCCGTGGTGAGGATTAAATCTATGGAGAGTGGTTGTTGGATTCGGCTTATGGAGTCGTTTACAGGTGTTGATATGTCTCCCGTGATTTAGAAACGGCCACGCAAATATTCACGTGATGAGAAACAGAGTTCTGTCACCGTGGGATCTACGGTTGACCACCACTTGGCCACCTTTGACCACAGCCTTCTTAGGTGAATTCAACTGAGCCAATACGACACGATCCATGTCCATGTCATTTCTAACTTGCCCATGTGGCTTGATTTTCCTGAAGACACCTGCAATATAGAATTTAACCAAATGGCTGCGGAAAGTTGCAGCAGTTGCGGAAAGTGACAAGATTCCGCAGCTAAATGAGCAAAAATCTAAATCAAACAGCAGACACAAAACATAGTTAAAAACCATTTTAAATGCTCTTTTACAATTAATATGCAATGATATTGATGACTTAGAAGGTTCAGGTGAATGAAGAAGGTCTAGAAAGGTGTATAAGAAAGATGCAGATTTGAGACTCAACACTTGTTACTAACTAAGAACACCAAAGGATGCAGACTGTGTATGGACTTTAGACACTTAGGCAAACCCTCCATGGAATACAAACACCCTTTTCCCAAAATAAGTTATCCTATGCCAAAAATAGAAATTTCTAACAAGGTGACTTTGATTGGTAGTGTTTCAGGTTTTCATGAGATGATACCACTTCAAATCAATCAACACAAAGACATTTTCAAAGTTCCTTGGGATGACTACATTCTTAACAAAAATTTTCCTGGAATAAGGAAACCTACATGTTAGCCCCTATAAATTTCTTGACAAGAAAGCAAGGGGCTAATTTTTTTCATGAGCCTTCAAGGAATGCATTTCTTTGAAAAACACATCATCCTTGAAGCCTTTTCAGGTTAGCTACCCTTTGAACAGTTCCCTCTGCTGTTCTTGAGTAATTAAGCCTCATTGAGCATAACAAATTATGCTCCAAAGGGCCTTTATTTTCCCCTTGTATCCCTGCAGAATGTCCCATTTTACCCTTTTTTCCCCTTTGTCTAAGTCCCCCTTTACCCTCTAAGTCATACCCAAAATTCCCTTTAATCCTACAAGTTCCCTTTGTTCGGCCTAATTCCCCCTTTTTTCCCCCTATCGTTACCTTTTCCTAGCCTTGAAAAGTGTTAAAAAGAGCCCAAAAACCCACTTTTAAACTTATATAAAGGCCCAGCCCCTTTTCTGCCAGCCCCTTAACCACTTCCCCAGGTAACCGGCACCCAGAACTAAGCGCTAAAGACCCCGGGCGCTTATCGCAATCGAAAGTTTGCGATTGGAGTTTTCCTTTGTTTCTTGAAAAGTTCCAATGCGATTGGGTTTTGTTATGAAGACCCGCGATGTGATCTACACTGTTGATCTGCTATTCCGGTCCGATGGTCGAGCGCCAATTGCACTCCCCGCCCCATTTCAATCGCAAAGGTCTTGTCGTATCCCTCGATTGCGATCGCCTCGATCCATCCACTCCTCCGATTACGTGTGAGCCGTTGATCTATTTTCGGATCTGACGACTGGTGCTCAATCGCACCCCCGATCCAATCGCAATCGGAACTTTTGTAATGTGTCACCCCTGTACCCCCTGATTGTGATCTTCCGATCTAATCTCCACCATTGACTCCCCTGTAGATCCGATGGCCGACATTCTCCCGCTCGAATCGCAATCACATTTTTCGATTGCTACCACCTTCCACCTTTTGCAATTGCGATCTCCCCGATCCAATCTCGAATGTCCATTTAATCCAATATCCAACAGCCATGAAACATTTGCACCATCGTTCAAATGAATTGTCACACCTCCCATTTCTCCCCTCCGATTGAATCATGGCCTTCAATCTCCTCCTGAGATCCGACGGTTCTAAATGAATCGCCCTCCACCCATGCCGGGTCCCACCACACGATCATGTTCGTTGCATTTCAATCCATTTCTTTATATTTTCGCCTATATCCAAACTTTAGGGATATACATTAAAGTTTAATGTTTCACATTCCTTCTGCCCAACTTCATACGTGATCCCACTGATTAATCTCCACCGTCGATCTTCGTAACTGGAACATGATCGGACGGACCACGCTCATTTCTCCACCATAAACCTATTTTTCGAGGTCTACACCATATCAATGCATTTTTCACCATTGTTTCATCTAAAACCACCGTTTTACCACCATCATGCTATCATTCTACCTGCCCTCCATATCCATCCTTCCCTATGCATGGATTTCATATCAGGTTGTCATGTTTTGCAGGGTTATCAGGTGGTGAAAGCCGCCATGATTACACAGTCTTTAATACAGTGGCAGAACGACAAGACTTGCATTCAAAGAATAGGGTTTGAACTCTGTAAAACCTCCCCAGAGCCATTAAAGCACAGATTTCACCAACAAAGACAGAAATGGAGCAGCAGAGAGTTTAAGGCAAGAAAATTAAGGTCTTTGAGCCTTAACTCAGTGGTTTGGATGCAAAGTACTGGATTGAAGACATCATGGATCTCTAAGAAGGTCCAGCGCATAGAAAATAATACTATCACGGTTTCACATCATTGGATTGTTCTAAAGGACCAAGCGCCCATATTGTCCCCTTATTTGCCATGTTCCTGAAGAAGATCTCCACCCTGACGAAACAGTCCTAAGCTACCAGAGCATTTGTTATGAAGCATGGCGCACTTCACTGTCATTTATTTTCCTTTTTGTTTATTCACCAAAGGTACTACATAGTACTACAGCCAGAGTGCATCAGAGCCATACCAGAGTAAATGGAAGCCTGAAGAAGATCATTCTCTCACCAAAGAGTGCCAGAGATAAATGCACAGGATTTAAAACAGAATGGGCTTTGGCCCTCTTTATTTTCTAAGTTTTAATGCTTCATTTAGTGTTTCACCTACCTCCTCTTCCCTCTTCAACTATAAAATTCAGAAGAAACTCATTATAAAGGTTGTTGATAAGCTATCTGAGAATTGCAAGTTGTTTCCTTTGAGACATGTTCTCTGTGTAAAGTTGTAAGATAGGGTGAGGAAGATGTTTTTAGACTGAATTTCAAGCTATTGGTAATGTTGTACTGGAATGGTGTTGTTTTTTAATATGACAAGCACATTTCTTTGGATCCTGATTTAAAGCAGCTGGTGATGTTTTCTATCTCTCTGTTTTATTTCATTTCATTACATTTCTTCTGGCACGCATCAGAAATCTGGCATAGGATATACCCTTGTTAGGTACCCTATGCCTCTGCTCTCCCTTCCTTTAATGATTTTCTACTATATGTGTATCTAAGGTATTTATTTTAATTGATTTAACCAGTGTAGTGGTTTCATATGATGCTAGCTGATGTATGAATTAATGAATCATTTCTTAGATGTTCTTGTTAGGATTTAATTGAATGAATTTGGAACACTAGGAGGTACAGAACTTGTCTCTATATCACTAGGATCATTTTCAGTTAATGAAGCATTTCTAAGTTCCCTTGAGATGGAGGCCGAAGCATTGAGAGTTCAAAGTCTCTCTCTGATCTCAGGTTTTCAACTTTGTGTGCTAAAATCTTTAATGTTTCCTTGCTCTCACCTTCCCTCTTGCCTATCATACCACACTATCATATTTAAGATCCAATGCTTTAGATGAATAGCCCAATTGAAATCCTGCATATTGATTAGCAAGCAAATCCTTTCCTGACTCCATTGCCCAATGGTCTTGAATGTTCCCTGGAATTATCTCTCCTTTGCCTAAAATTTTCTTTGCTCGTCCTTGTCTTATATTGAACCCTTCTTTCCTGATTCCCAACAACCAAAAAAACAATCAAAAAAACAAACCTTGAGCCTTATAACTAGCCTAATATCTTAACCTTTACACTTCAAATACATAAATCCTTTGCCTATATAGAGAGATCCCTCTCTAGACCTAGGAGGGCTAGATCCTAGGGTTTGAAAGTGGTTTGATGTTGTATCATATTTTGGTATTGCCAACCTTGCCAAAACATGGGAACCCCAAACATAATTGTGACTCCACTGGGGAGTTTCTGAGTATTTCCCATCTTACTACATTACAACAGCCTCAGAAAACCTAGAAACTTTGGTTAGGTTGGTAGTGAAACACTTCCATTTTCAATTCACTTTCTACACCATTTGTTGTGTTTCTCCCATAATCTTAGATAGAGTCTAGAAAGTACCAGGTAGCCTCCATATCTCACACTCTTTCAAAGGTGACATATCTGGTAAATCCCCTCCCGATCAATCTCTGGTTAGATTTTTTTGTGTTTGAGATATTCCTGAAAGGGGACATCTCATAAGCACTGTGGTGGACAATGTACCCTCCAGAAGCATCCTAAACCTTCCACCTGGAGACTCCATAGCTCCTTAAAGATCAAAGACTCCACTGGTGATCAGTAGGCCTATTGATTATCTTGGTTTCACATAAGAGTCCACTGGAAGGCCAACCTCTAAATCAACATCAACCACAATAGAAGTAACAAGTAGGGTTAAGCTGCTTGGTTAGAAAACAACATTCTGGCTCCAAGAACCATTCACACAAGAGCTTATCCTAATCCAAATGCACCTGAAATAGTTGAAAACCCTGAGGGAATCCTCAAGATATCTCCTGCACCTAAAAGACCAACTATTTCTAGTCACATCCATAGAGCTAACTCTGCACTAGAAGATTTCACAGCTCTATTAGCCCCACTTTTTGACCTAGAATTTCAAAACAACTTACCCAGGACTAAGTCGTTCGATGCACTAGACCAACTAGACCTTGAGATTCTGGGTTCACCATCTCATAGTGGTCAACACATTAGGGACAAAGAGACCCCTTCATATACACCTCCTGATATTCACTTCATTCAAAACTTGGGGCTCTGCCACCCTAAATCTTCCCAACAAGCTTCTGGTGGTCCTAATATCCCTGTCAACCATATACCAGCTGCTCAAGCCAATACCTTACCTCCTCAAAATACCACCATGGCAGCTTGGTATGCACCTCTAGTCTCACCTCAGCCTCTAGTGCCCCTACCTAATGATTATCAATCAAAGATCCCACACTTCACTGCAAAAGAGTCTACCACAGCTCAGCACCATGTAGATAGGATGGAAGATTCTTTTGACTACATGGAGATTGATGATGATACAGTCAAAATGAGAATCTTTGCCTAGAGCTTAGGAGGTGATATCAAGAGATGCTTCAAAAGCCTACCTCCTAATGGTATCCAAGACCTCCTTGCTTTATATCAGACCTTCATAAACAAATGGGAAGTCAAGGCCAATCCTTGACAAATCCTAGCAGAATACATGAACCTTAAAAGAAAATTAGGAGAGAGCATCCATGATTACTCAACGAGATTTAACAACATTGACAATGCTCTTCCTCATCATATGAAACCTCCCCAAGGAATGGCTCTAGAAAAATATCCTGAAGGCTTCGATGCTGACATGGCCTACTAGCTTAGGGAGAGAGAATACAACACACTAGAAGACATGCAAAAGGGAGCAGTGAGTGTAGAGGCTAATCTGATTGAGAAAAAGGCAAGATTGAGAGCTGAGAAAAGGGTAACATATAGAGATGAAAATGTAGCTTCCACATCTGATCCAAATTATGACCATCTGTCTAAAAATGTGGAAAAGCTACAACAAATGATGGAAAAAATGGTTGTCACAGTTAGCAATCAAAGCAGAAACCAAGGTCATAACCAGAACCAGAACTTTAGAAGAAACAATATCGTTCCCAACAGACAAAGAGAGTCATATCAGTAAGTTATTCCCCCTTTTCAAGAGAACTTTCTTGATGAAGATGAGGGAATCATAGAGGAGTTTGAAGGGAACACCATAAACATGTTTGAAACAGAAGATTCAATCCATAACTATTACACAGAAGAAGATCAGCCCTCACCCTCATATTGGGATGAGGAAACATTAGAATCTGATGATTACAAACTTGGATTTGAAGATGCTATCATGCAGGTCAGAGAATAGTATGAACTTAGGAGCAATAATAGCCTAGACACTCCCAAACCAAAAGCTTCTGAGATTACCATTAAGAAAAGACTTGAGAAACCTTCTAAAGGGACTGCTGAAGGTAACAAATCAGCAGCTGAAATTTCTGAGAAGAACAAAGAAAAGGACAACCAAAACAGTGAGAAACAAATCCAACCAACTAGCAGCACTAGCATTGTAGTTAGTGCTCCTGATAAAACTTTCATCAACACTGTACATAACGAGAATCAGCACATTGATTCATCCACCAAGGCAGTGGCTAACAAAATAGAGTTGAACATTCCAAAGAGTCAGTCCACTTTCAATCTAGAAAGTGAGATTTCAAAAATTAAAATCTCTCTCCCACTCTCTGAGCTGGCCACTCAGGATGTATATAAAGGCAAAATTTTGAAAGCATTAAATCTAGGTGAGAACAGTGACATGGTCAATTTGAGTGATGATCAACCTGCCCTTCTGTTTGGTCCCAAGATTGAGGGGAAATATCAAGAAGGGGTAGTACCCCCTTTCTATATCAGTCTCAATGTCCATGATAATATCCTCCATAATGCCATGCATGAATCTGGGGCCTCACACAACCTGATGCCTAAAATAGTTATGGAGAAGCTAGGCCTAGAGATAACCCACCCTTATAAAGATTTATATTCATTTGAATCTAGCAGAGTAAAGTGTCTTGGCTTGATCAAATATTTGTGTGTAAGCCTAACCCAGATCCCAGCAAAATGTATGGTCATGGATGTTGTGGTGGCTGATGTGCCACCTAAGTATGGTATGCTACTGTCAAGGTCTTGGGGAGCCAAGCTGCAGGGTACCATGCAGATGGATGGGGCTTATGCCACAATCCCTATTTTTAGCCAGCTGAGAAGACCGCACAGAGAGGCACAAATGAAATTCCTGGTTAGTAACCTCGAAAAGCCCAAAAATTCTCCTCTTTACTCTGTTCACACAGACCTAGACTCCTTTATCTTCTACAGAGATGAATCTTTGGGGGATCCAGAACTAGAAAACATAGATACAAACAGAGGGGTTAAGACTACGGACCTTAACATAATAGCTACTCTCGATTCAGAGGAACACGAAGAAGAAAACCTCAGATTGTGCACTAAAACAGAGATTCAAACCAAACGCAAAATCGAATGTGATTAGCCGGTTAGTCACCCCTCACAAACTCATATACCACACGAGGAACGAAACCCTCCAGAACACAACACAGAACCCCTAATGCAACAAACCAGTGAAACTCACGATAGGGAGGGAAATGATAATAAAACGAAAAATGAACCCCTGTGGGAAATGAACTTTGATGGTTCATGCAACAAGAGAACTGCTGGGGCAGGGGTGTGGCTACATAACACAAAAAGTGACTATGTAGAGAGCCATCCCTACAACCTATATTTCAAATGTACAAATAATATTGTAGAGTACAAGGCTATTATCCTAGGCTTAAATCTGTTGAAGAAAATTGGAGCCCATAGGATAGCCGTGGAGGGAGACTCTGAGTTGGTTATAAAACAAGTAAACGTTAAATACACAGCCAAGCACCCTAGGTTGAGAGCATATAGGAATGATGCCGTGGATATATTGAAAACATTTGTTGAATACGAATTAGTGTTTGTTCCTAGGAGTCAAAATTTCATTGCAAACGGATTAGCTTGCTTAGCTAGTTCATACCCTAAGACTCCAAGCGACCAGTAAATCATAATACAGACCAAATTCAAACCCGCAGTGCCAGATAATGAAAAATACTAGCAGGTCTTTGAGGACGATAAACAAATTGAAGATTTCTTGATGGGCAGGAACGAGTTTGAATTTTCTGATTCAGACTCGAAATATGATGACGACTGCCTAAGTGAAGAACCCTCAGATGAGGAGGAACCACCTTGTAACAAAGAAATAAATGCTTTGAATGAGAAGATTGGAAATCCAAATGAAAATTGTAAAAACATAGATAGTGAAGATGTAGAGGTGTTGCAGACCAAAGATAAGAACATACCTCGAGGTCTAATGCCTTTAGAATACCTTTTCGAGTTTGACGATGTAGCAAAAAATCTCACTATAGAGCATGCTGATTCTAACGTCGAAGAATGCAACATAAGCACTAAAGATAAACCCAAAATGATTAAACTAGCCAAGTCCTTACTGACAAACATAAAAAATAAATACATTGACTTATTCAAGGAATTCATTGACGTGTTTTATTGGAGCTATGAGGACTTAAAGGCCTATGACACGAACATTATACAGCACAAAATACCTTTGAAATAAAATGAGAAGCCCTTTAGACAGAAACTTCACAGAATAAACCCAAAGCAATTGCCTGCAGTTGAAAAGGAAATTAAAAAGATGTATGAGGCAGACATAATAGCTCCTGTGAGGTTTTATTGGGTGTCAAACCTTGTAGCTATGAGAAAGAAAACAGGTGAGATCTGATTATGCGTAGATTTTAGGAATCTTAATAGAGCCTCACTCAAAGACAATTACCATTTGCAAAAAATGGAACATATTCTTCAGAGGGTAGTAGGCCCAAAAAGGATTTCCCTACTAGATGGTTTTTCAGGGTACAACCAAGTCTTAGCAATCCCATAAGATTAACTCAAGATAGCCTTTACCACTCCATGGGGCAGCTTATGTATGTTAAAATGCCCTTTGGACTGATGAACGCTGGTGCAACCTTCCAAAGAGCGATGGATATAGCTTTCTCCAACGAGATAGGGCACTTCATTGTCATCTATCTGGATGACATAACAGTCTATTCCAAGACTGAGGAAGAACACCTAAAACATCTGAGAAATGTCTTTGAAAAATGTAGAAGGTTTGGTCTGTCATTGAATCCTAAAAAGACTGTATTTGGGCTGCAAGAAGGTAAAATTCTTGGCCACATCATATCTGAGAAAGGGATTAGGATAGACCCACAAAGAGTTGAGGGAATACTACAAATCACACACCCAAGAAACATCAAAGAATTACAGTCCTTTATTGGGAATATCAACTTCTTGAGGAGGTTTATTCCCAACCTAGCTGAACACCTTAGGAATATGAAAAACATGTTAAAGAAAGGTGTGGGAGTTAAATGGAATGTAGAAGCCAAAAAATATTTCGAATTAGTAAAACTTGCACTCACCTAGGCTCCTGTCCTAATCAGCCCTAATTTCTCAAAGGATTTTCTAATTTTCTCATTTGCATCCGAGCATACAGTAGCTATAGTTCTGTTGCAGAAAAACCCAGGGGGAATGGAACAGGCCATTTCTTTCTTCAGCAAAGCACTGAGAGATGCACCCTTGAAATACAAAATAATGGAAAAATATGCCTATGCCTTTGTCAAGGCCTTGAAATACTTTAGGGTGTACATATTGCATTCCCACACCATGGCCTATGTGCCTAACATAGTGGTCAAAGATATCTTGTCCTAAGACCCAGACGGGAAGAGGGGCAAATGGATTGCTGTGATCTTAGAATATGATCTTGAGATAAAACCCACCAAACTGATCAAAGGTTAGGGCTTAGCTCGACTAATGGCTAAATCAAATCTATAAGCCCTTGACATTAACATGGTAGATACCTTGGATGAGCAGCAGGGATTGCCTATTCCCACTATTGAAGAGAAGTTTCAGAGCTCTCCTTGGTATTCTAACATTCTGTATGTGCTTACACACCTCAATGCCCTTCCTGAACTATCAAAGACCAAGGCCAGATTCTTAAAGCTAAAAGCCAAAAGATATTGTATTTTGAATGAATGTTTATACTGGAAGAATACAAATGGCCTATTGCTTAAATGTTTTCCTGAGTCTAAAGCAGAAAGGATTAAACAAGAATTCCATGCAGGAGAGTGTGGAGGCCACCTGAGCTGGAAAGCCACTACAAACAAAATACTTAGAGCTGGCTACTATTGGCCTACACTCTTCAATGACGTCCACAAGATGATAATTTCCTGCCACAAATGCCAGATTTTTGAAGGCAAAAGAAAGCTCATCCCCTTACCTTTACAACCCATCACTATTGAAGGTCCCTTTATGCAATGGGGCATAGATTTCATAGGAGAGATTCACCCTACTTCTTTTGCACAACAAAAATGGATCTTAACAGCCATAGAATACTTCACTAAGTGGATAGAGGCCATACCTACTAGGAATTACACAGATTCACTCATCATTAGGTTCCTAGAGGGTCATATCCTTTCTCGGTTTGGTTTCCCAAGGAAAATAATAACTGAAAATGCTACTGCTTTTAGATCCAAGAAAATGGTTGATTTTTGTCACAGGTATCAAATAGCACTTGGTCATTCAACTTCCTATTACCCACAAGGTAATGGCTTAGCCGATTCATCAAACAAGAGCCTAGTGGTCATCATCAAAAAGCTGTTAGAAGAGAACAAAAAGTCTTGGCATAACAAGTTAGTGCATGCCATATGAGCCGACAGGCTTACAACAAAGAAATCCATTGGCATGTCACCATACTAGCTTTTCTATGGAACAGAAGCAATGTTCCCTACCAGCCTTGGGGTACTAATGATCAAGCTGGTCCAAGAGATCCAGACAGAAGAAGACAGTGTGGTGAGAAGGATAAACCAAACAATCCATCTCTAGCAAACAAGGGAATAAGTCTATAACAGAGCTATCAAAGTTCAGGAAAATATAAATAATTTATTTGACAAAATAACTAAAGCCTATGACTTCAAAATCGGAGATAAAGTTCTGAAGTGGGACTCAAGGAGAGAGGATAAAGGAAAGCACGACAAGTTTGACAGTTTGTGGCAAGGTCCCTACATCATCCAGGCCACTGTGGGTTCAAATGCCTTTTTTCTACAAGAGATAGATGGTACTGAGCTTTTTGCGGGTCCTGTCAATGGCAGGATGCTCAAACACTACTTCTGCTGAATTCCAATTTACAGTTTCCATTTCCATTGTACATACCATTGCAGTGTTTTGTTTTCAAGAAAAAGAGAAAATGTTCCAAAAAATAAGGAAAAAGGAGAGGTCCAAACATGCTCAAAACATGAACCTCTGAAGTGCAAAATATTGGCTCTAATATGATCAAAACTTGGGCCAAAGAAAGTTAAAGATAGCTGGTTCAAACATGCCAAAAACCTGTACCAGCAAAGAAGAAAGAAGAATCAGCTCTAACAAGCCCAAAATCAGAGTTGAAATGAAGAAAAGAAAGTGACTCTAACAAGCTCAAAACTTGAGTCACAAAGGAAGAAGGATACTTCAAACTTCAGATTTCAAGCCTTCAAAGTTTGTTTTCAGTTTTCTGCAAGTTTCTGTCCATGTACAACTGTCTTTATGCCTTGGATCCATAGCAAACTAGACTGTCTAATCCTAGTTTAGCTGTTTTTGAATTTCTTTTGTAGAATGTAGAGAAGAAATCTTCTGGACAGTTTAATCCCAGCAGATATTAGATTAGGTAGAGAAACATATGAGACCAATAGTATAATCTGGTCTCATGGAGTGATAAGGGTAGATTTAGAATAGGTTTATTTTCTGTTTATAAAAATAAATGATGTAAAGGGTCTGCTAGTCCAAATGCACCCTAGAAGAAGAAAAAATGCTAGGATGGTACTCTGGGTAGGTAGATTGTTTGAGAATGCCTCTGCTGATTGATGTCTTCATAACTGTGGCAGCTGAAAACCAAGGAAGAAAGGTGGCTCAAGTTCCAGGCATTTGGCCTACTCCAAAGATCATTTCTGAATTCTTGTCTCCTTCAAGAAGAAGTCATCCCCATGTGGAGCCACTGTTAGCCCCTATAAATTTCTTGACAAGAAAGCAAGGGGCTAATTTGTTTCATGAGCCTTCAAGGAATGTATTTCTTTGAAAAAAACATCATCCTTAAAACCTTTTCAGGTTCCCTACCCTTTGATCAGTTCCCTCTGCTGTTCTTGAGTAAATAAGCTTCACTGAGCGTAAAAAATTGTGCTCCAAAGGGCCTTTATTTGCCTCTTGTACCCCTGCAGAATGTCCCATTTTACCCTTTTTTCCCCTTTTTCTAAGTCCCCCTTTACCCTCTAATTCATACCCAAAATTCCCTTTAATCCTACAAGTTCCCTTTGTTCGACCTAATTCCCCCTTTTTTCCCCGTATCGTTACCTTTTCCTAGCCTTGAAAAGTGTTAAAAAGGGCCCAAAAACCCACTTTTAAACTTATATAAAGGCCCAGACCCTTTTCCGCCAGCCCCTTAATCACTTCCCCATGTAAATAGCACCCAGAACCAAGTGCTAAAGTCCCCGGGAACTTATCACAATCAGAAGTTTGCAATTGGAGTTTTCCTTCATTTCTTGAAATGTTTTGATGCGATTGGGTTTTGCTATGAAGACCCGCGATGTGATCTACACCGTTGATCTGTTATTCCAATCCGACGGTCGAGCACCAATCGCACTCCCCACCCCATCTCAATCGCAAAGGTCTTGCCATATCCCCCACTTGTGATCGCCCCGATCCATCCACTCCTCCGATTACGTGTGAGCTGTCAATCTGTTTCTGGATCTGATGGATGGCACTCAAACGCACCCCCGCTCCAATCGCAATCGAAAATTTTGTAATGTGTCACCCCTGTACCCCCCGATTGCGATCTTTCGATCTAATCTCCATTGTTGATCCCCCTATAGATCCGACGGCCTGCACTCTCCCGCTCCAATTGCAACCGCATTTTTCGATCGCTACCACCTTCTACCTTTTGCAATTGCGATCTCCCTGATCCAATCTCGACGGTCCATTTAATCCAAGATCCAACGGCCAAGAAACAATCGCACAATCGTTCAAATGAATTGTCAAACCTCCCATTTCTCCCCTCCGATTGAATCGTGTTCGTTGATCTCCTCCTGAGATCCGACGGTTCTAAATGAATCGCCCTCCACCCATGCCGGGTCCCACCACACGATCATGTTCATTGCATTTCAATCCATTTCTTTATATTTCTGCCTATATCCAAACTTTAGGGATATACATTAAAGTTTGATGTTAGACATTCCTTCCGCCCAACTTCATACGCCATCCCACTGATTAATCTCTGTCGTCGATCTTCGTCACCGGACCATGATCGGACAACCCATGCTCATTTCTTCACCATAAACCTATTTGTCGAGGTTTACACCATATCAATGCATTTTTCACCATTGTTTCATCTAAAACCACCGTTTTAACACCGTCGTGCTATCATTCTACCCGTCCTCCATAGCCATCCTTCCCTATGCATGGATTTCATAACAGGTTGTCATGTTTTGCAGGGTTATCAGGTGGTGAAAGCCGCCATGATTACACGGTCTTTAATACAGTGGCAGAACGACAGGACTTGCATTCAAAGAACAGGGTTTGAACTCTGTAAAACCTCCCCAGAGCCATTAAAGTGCAGATTTCACCGACAAATACAGAAATGGAGCAGCAGAGAGTTTAAGGCAAGAAAATTAAGGTCTTTGAGCCTTAACTTAGTGGTTTAGAGGCAAAGTACTGGATTGAAGACATCATGGATCTCTTAGAAGGTCCAGCGCACAGAAAATAATACTATTAGGGTTTCACATAATCGTATTATTCTAAAGGACCAAGCGCCCATATTGTCCCCTTATTTTCCATGTTCATGAAGAAGATCTCCACCCTGACGAAATGGTCCTAAGCTACCAGATCATTTGTTATGGAGCATGGCGCACTTCACTGTCATTTATTTTCGTTTTTTTTTATTCACCAAAGGTACTAAAGAGTACTACAGCCAGTGTGCATCAGAGCCATACCGGAGTAAATGGAAGCCTGAAGAAGATTATTCTCTCACCAAAGAGTGCCAGAGACAAATGCACAGGATTTAAAACAGAATGGGCTTCGGCCCTCTTTCTTTTCTAAGTTTTAATGCTTCATTTAGTGTTTCACCTACCTCCTCTGCCCTCTTCAACTATAAAATTCAGAAGAAACTCATTGTAAAGGTTGTTGATTGGCTATCTGAGAATTGCAAGTTGTTTCCTTTCAGAATCTGTGTAAAGTTGTAAGATAGGCCGAGGAAGATGATTTCAGACTGAATTTCAAGCTATTGGTAATGTTGTACTTGACTGGTGTTTTTTCTTAATATGACAAGCACATTTCTTTGGATCCTTATTTAAAGTAGCTGGTGATGTTTTCTATCTCTGTGTTTTATTTCATTTCATTACATTTCTTCTGGCACGCATCGGAAATCTGGCATAGGATTTACCCTTGTTAGGTACCCTATGCCTCTGCTCTCCCTGCCTTTAATGTTTTTCTGCTATATGTGTATTTGAGGTGTTGATTTAAATTGATTAACCAGTGTAGTGGTTCCATATGCTTCTAGCTGATGTATGAATTAATGAATCATTTCTTAGATGTTCTTGTTAGGATTTAATTGAATGAATTGGGAACACTGGGAAGTCTAGCACTTGTCTCTATCTCACTAGGATCCTTTTCAATTAATTAAGCCTATCTAAGTTCCCTTGAGCTGGAGGCCGAAGCATTGAGAGTTAAACGTCTCTCTCTGATCTGAGGTTTTCAACTTTGTGTGCTAAAATCTTTAATGTTTCCTTTCTCTCACCTTCTCTCTTGCCTATCATACCACACTATCATCTTTAAGATCCAATTCTTTAGAAGACTAGCCCAATTGAAAGCCTACATATTGATTAGCAAGAAAATCCTTTCCTGACTCCATTGCCTAATGGTCTTGAATGTTCCCTGGAATTATCTCTCCTTTGCCTAAAATTCTCTTTACTCATCCTTTTATTATATTGAACCCTTCTTTCCTGATTCCCAACAACCAAAAAAACAATAAAAAAACAAACTCTGAGCCTTATAACTAGCCTAATATCTTAACCTTTGCACTTCAAAGACATAAATCCTTTGCCTATATAGAGAGATCCCTCTGTAGACCTAGGAGGGCTAGATCCTAGGGTCTGAAAGTGGTTTAATGTTGTCTCATCTTTTGGTATTGCCAACCTTGCCAAAACATGGGAACCCCCAACATAATGGCGACTCCACTGCGGAGTTTCTGAGTATTTCCCATCTTACTACATTACAAGAGCCTCAGAAAACCTATAAACTTTGGTTAGGCTGGTAGTGAAACACTTCCATTTTCAATTCACTTTCTACACCATTTGTTGTGTTTCTCCCATACTCTTAGACAGAGTCTGGTAAGGGCCAGGTAGCCTCTGGATCTCACTCTCTTTCAGAGGTGACATATCTGGTAAACTCCCTTTCGGTCAATCTCTGGTTAGAGTTTGTTGTGTTTGAGATATTCCTGAAAGAGGACATCTCATAAGCATTGTGGTGGACAATGTACCCTCCAGAAGCATCCTAAACCTTCCACCTGGCGACTCCGTAGCTCCTTAAATATCAAAGACTCCACTGGTGATCAGTAGGCCTATTGATTATCTTGGTTTCACATAGGACTCCACTGGAAGGCCAGCCTCTAAATCAACATCAACCACAATAGAAGTAACAAGTAGGGTTAAGCTGCTTCGTTAGAAAACAACATTCTAGCTCCAAGAACCATTCACACAAGAGCTTATCCTAATCCAAACCCACCTAAAATATTTGACAACCCTGAGAGCATCCTCAAGAGATCTCCTGCACCTAAAGGACCAACTATTTCTAGTCACATCCATAGAGCTAAGTCTGCACCAGAAGATTTCATAGCTTTATTAGCCCCACTTTTTGACCTAGAATTTCAAAACAAATTACCCAGGACTAGGTCGTTCGATGCAGTATACCAGCCAGACCTTTAGCTTCCCGGTTCACCATCTCATAGTGGTCAAAAAATTAGGGACAGAGAGACCCCTCCATATACACCTCCTAATATTCACTTCATTCAAAACTTGGGGCTCTGCCACCCTAATTCTTCCCAACAAGCCTCTCTAGTCCTAATATCCCTCTCATCCATATACCAGCTGCTCAAGCCAATCCCTTACCTCCTCAAAATACCATCATGGTAGCCTGGTATGCACCTCTAGTCTTACCTCAGCCTCTAGTGCCCCTACCTAATGATTATCAATCAAAGATCCCACACTTCACTGCAAAAGAGTCTACCACAACTTAGCACCATGTAGATAGGATGGAAGATTCTTTTGACTACATGGATATTGATGATGATACAGTCAAAATGAGAATATTTTCCTAGAGCTTAGGAGGTGATGTCAAGAGATGGTTCAAAAGCCTACCTCTTAATAGTATCCAATACCTCCCTGCTTTATATCAGACCTTCATAAACAAATGGGAAGTCAAGGCCAATCCTCACCAAATCCTAGCAGAATACATGAACCTTAAAAGAAACGTAGGAGAGAGCATCCATGATTACTCAATGAGATTTAACAGCATTTACAATGCTCTTCCTCCTCATATGAAACCTCCCCAAGGTATGGCTTTAGCAAAATATCTTGAAGGCTTCGATGCTGACATGGCCTACCAGCTTAGGGAGAGAGACTACAACACACTGGAAGACATGCAAAAGGGAGCAGTGAGTGTAGAGGTTAATCTGATTGAGAAAAAGGCAAGATTGAGAACTGAGAAAAGGGTAACATATAGAGATGACAATGTAGCTTCCACATCTAATCCAAATTATGGCCATTTGTCTAAAAATGTGGAAAAGCTACAAAAAATGATGGAAAAAATGGTTGTCACAGTTAGGAATCAAATCAGAAACCAAGGAAATAACCAGAACCAGAACTTTAGAAGAAACAATACCGTTCCCAACAGACAAAGAGAGTCATATTAGCAAGTTATTCCCCCTTTTCAAGAGAACTTTCTTGATGAAGATGAGGGAATCATAGAGGAGTATGAAGGGAACACCATAAACATGTTTGAGCCAGAAGATTCAATCCATAACTGTTACACAGAAGAAGATCAGCCATCACCCTCATATTGGGATGAGGAAAGATTAGAATCTAAGGATTACAGACTTGGATTTGAAGATGCTATCATGCAGGTCAGAGAACAGTATGAAATTAGGAGCAAGAAGAGCCTAGAAACTCCCAAACCAAAAGATTCTGAGATTACCATTAAGAAAAGACCTGAAAAACCTTCTAAAGGAACCGTTGAAGGTAACAAATCAACAGCTGAAAGTTCTGGGAAGAACAAAGAAAAGGACAACCAAAACAGTGAGAAACAAAGCCAACCAACTAGCAGCACTAGCACTGCAGTTAGTGCTCCTGATAAAAATGTCATCAACAATGTACATAACGAGAATCAACACACTGATTCAGCCACCAAGGCAATGGCTAACAAAACAGAGTTGAACATTCCAAAGAGTCAGTCCACTTTCAATCTAGAAAGTGAGATTTCAAAAATTAAAATCTCTGTCCCACTCTCTGAGTTGGCCACTCAGGATGTATATAAAGGAAAAATTTTGAAAGCATTAAATCTAGGTGAGAACAGTGACACGGTCAATTTGAGTGATGTTCAACCTGCCCTTCTGTTTGGTCCCAAGATTGACGAGAAATTTCAAGAAGGGGTAGTACCCCCTTTCTATATCAGTCTCAATGTCCATGATAAGATCCTCCACAATGCCATGCATGACTCTGGGGCCTCACACAACCTGATGCCTAAAATAGTTATGGAGAAGCTAGGCCTGGAGATAACCCGCCCTTATAAAGATTTATATTCATTTGACTCTAGCAGAGTAAAGTGTCTTGGCCTGATCAAAGATTTGTGTGTAAACCTAAGCCAGATCCCAACAAAATGTATGGTCATGGATGTTTTGGTGGCTGATGTGCTACCTAAGTATGGTATGCTACTGTCAAGGTCTTGGGCAGCCAAGCTGCAGGGTACCATGTAGATGGATGGGGCTTATGCCATAATCCTTGTTTTCAGCCAGCTGAGAAGACTATAGAGAGAGGCACAAATGAAATTCCTGGTTAGTAGCCACGAAAAGCCCGAAAACTCTCCTCTTTACTCTATTCACACAAACCTGGACTCTTTTATCTTCTGCAACGATGAATCTTTGGGGGAGCCAGAACCAGAAAACATAGATACAAACAGAGGGGTTAAGACTACAGACCTTAACATAATAGCTACACTCGATTCAAAGGAACATGAAGAAGAAAACCTCAGACTATGCACTGAAACAGAGATTCAGACCAAACGCAAAATCGAATGTGATCAGCCGGTTAGTCACCCCTCACAAACTCATATACCACACGAGGAATGAAACCCTCCATAGCACAATGCAGAACTCGTAATGCAACAGACCAGTGAAACTCACGATAGGGAGGGAAATGATGATAAAAAAAAAAATGAACCCCTATGGGAAATGAACTTTGATGGGTCATGCACCAAGAGAATTTCTAGGGCAGGGGTGTGGCTACATAACACAAAAAGTGACTACATAGAGAGCCATGCCTGCAACCTGCATTTCAAATGTAAAAATAATATTGCAGAGTACGAGGCTCTTATGCTAGGCTTAAATCTGTTGAAGAAAATTGGAGCCCGTAGGATAGCCATGCAGGGAGACTCTGAGTTGGTTATAAAACAAGTAAACGGTAAATACACAGCCAAGCACCCTAGGTTGAGAGAATATAGGAATGATGCCGTGGATATATTGAAAAAATTTGTTTAATACGAATTAGTGTTTGTTCGTAGGAGTCAAAATGTCATTGCAAACGGATTAGCTTGCTTAGCTAGTTCATACCCTAAGACTCCAAGTGACCAGCAAATCATAATACAGACCAAATTCAGACCCGCAGTGCCGGATAATGAAAAATACTGGCAGGTCTTTGAGGGCGATGAACAAATTGAAGATTTCTTGGTGGGCAGGAATGAGTTTGAATTTTCTAATTCAGACTCGAAATCTGATGACGACTGCCTAAGTGAAGAACCCTCAGATGTGGAGGAACCACCTTGTAACATAGAAATGAACGTTTTGAACGAGCAGATTGGAAATCCAAACAAAAATTGTAAAAACACAGATAGTGAAGATGTAGAGGTGCTACAGACCAAAGATAAGAACATACCTCAAGGTCTGACACCTTTAGAATACCTTTTCAACTTTGACAATGTAGCAAAAAATCCCACTATAGAGCACGCCGATTCTGACGTCGAAGAATGCAACATAGGCACTAAAGATAAACCCAAAATGATTAAACTGGCTAAGTCCTTACCAGCAAACATAAAAAAGAAATACATTGACTTATTCAAGGAATTCATTGACGTGTTTGCTTGGAGCTATGAGGACTTAAAGGCCTATGACACAAACATTATACAACACAAAATACCTTTGAAAGAAAATCAGAAGCCCTTTAGACAGAAACTTCACAGAATAAACCCAAAGAAATTGCCTGCGATTGAAAAAGAAATTAAGAAGATGTATGAGACAAGCATAATTTCTCCTGTGAGGTTTTCTGATTGGGTCTCAAACCTTGTAGCTGAGAGAAAGAAAACACGTGAGATCATATTATGCATAGATTTCAGGAATCTTAATAGAGCCTCACTCAAAGACAATTACCCTTTGCCAAAAATGGAACATATTCTTCAGAGGGTAGTAGGCTCAAAAAGGATTTCCCTGCTAGATGGTTTTTCAGGTTACAACCAAGTCTTAGTAATCCCAGAAGATCAACTCAAGACAGCCTTTACAACTCCATGGGGCACCTTTATGTATGTTAAAATGCCATTTGGACTGATGAACGCTGGTGCAACCTTCCAAAGAGCGATGGATATAGCTTTTTCCGACGAGATAGGGCACTTCATTGTCATCTATCTGGATGACATAACAGTCTATTCCAAGACTGAGGAAGAACACCTAAAACATCTGAGAAAGGTTTTTGAAAAATGTAGAAGGTTCGGTCTGTCATTGAATCCTAAAAAGAATGTATTTGGGCTGCAAGAAGGTAAAATTCTTGGCCACATCATATCTGAGAAAGGGATTAGGATAGACCCACAAAGAGTTGAGGGATTAATACAAATCACACACCCAAGAAACATCAAAGAATTACATTCCTTTATTGGGAAGATCAACTTCTTGAGGAGGTTTATTCCCAACATAGCTGAACACCTTAGGAATATGACAAACATGTTAAAGAAAGGTGCGGGAGTTAAATGGACTGTAGAAGCCAAAAAATCTTTCGAATTAGTAAAACTTGCACTCACTCGGGATCCTGTCCTAATCAGCCCTAATTTCTCAAAGGATTTTCTGATTTCTCATTTGCATCCGAGCATACAGTAGCTGCAGTTCTGCTACAGAAAAACCCAGGGGGAATGGAACAACCCATTTCTTTCTTCAGCAAAGCACTAAGAGATGCACCCTTGAAATACAACATAATGGAAAAATAGGCCTATGCCTTAGTCAAGGCCTTGAAATACTTTAGGGTGTACATATTGCATTCCAACACCATAGCCTATGTGCCTAGCATAGTGGTCAAAGATATCTTGTCCCAAGACCCAGATGGGAAGAGGGGAAAATGGATTGTTGTGATCTTAGAATACGACCTTGAGATAAAACCCACCAAACTGATCAAATATCAGGGCTTAGCTCGACTAATGGCTGAATCAAATCTACAAGCCCTTGACATTAACATGGTAGATACCTTGGATGAGCAGCAGGGATTTCCTATTCCCACTGTTGAAGAGAAGTTTCAGAGCTCTCCTTGGTATTCTGACATTCTGTATGTGCTTACACACCTCAATGCCCCTCCTGAACTATTAAAGACCAAGGCCAGATTCTTAAAGCTAAAAGCTAGAAGCTATTTTATTATGGATGAATGTTTATACTGGAAGAATACAAATGGCCTATTGCTTAAATGTTTGCTTGAGTCCGAAGCAGAAAGGATTAAACAATAATTCCATGTAGGAGAGTGTGGAGGCCATCTGAGCTGGAAAGCCACTGCAAACAAAATACTCAGAGCTGGCTACTATTGGCCTACACTCTTCAATGATGTCCACAAGATGATAATTTCCTGCCACAAATGCCAGATTTTTGAAGGCAAAAGAAAGCTCATCCCCTTACCTTTACAACCCATCACTATTGAAGGTCCCTTTATGCAATGGGGCATAGATTTCATAGGAGAGATTCACCCTGTTTCTTCTGCACAACACAAATGGATCTTAACAGCCACAGACTACTTCACTAAGTGGATAGAGGCCATACCTACTAGGAATGCCATATATTCAGTCATCCTTAGGTTCTTAGAGGGTCATATCCTTTCTCGGTTTGGTTGCCCAAGGAAAATAATCACTGACAATGCTGCTGCTTTTGGATCCAAGAAAATGGTTGATTTTTGTCACAGGTATCAAATAGCACTTGGTCATTCAACTTCCTATTACCCACAAGGTAATGGCTTAGCTGAATCATCAAACGAGAGCCTAGTGGCCATCATCAAAAAGCTGTTAGAAGAGAACAAAATTTTTTGGCATAACAAGTTAGTGCATGCCCTGTGGGCCGACAGGCTTACAAAAAAGAAATACATTGGCATGTCACCATACCATCTTGTCTATGGAACAGAAGCAATGTTCCCTACCAGCCTTGGGGTACCAGTGATCAAGCTGGTCCAAGAGATCCAGACAGAAGAAGACAGTATGGTGAGAAGGATAAACCAAACAATCCATCTCCAACAAACAAGGGAAGAGGTCTATAACAGAGCTATCAAAGTTCAGGAAAATATAAAGAAGCTATTTGACAAAAGAACTAAGGCCTCTGACTTCAAAATCGGAGATAAAGTTCTGAAGTGGGACTCAAGGAGAGAGGATAAAGGAAAGCACGACAAGTTTGACAGTTTTTGGCAAGGTCCCTACATCATCCAGGCCACTGTGGGTTCAAATGCCTTTTTTCTACAAGAGTTAGATGGTACTAAGCTGTTTGGGGGTCTTGTCAATGACAGGATGCTCAAACACTACTTTTGCTGAATTCCAATTTCCAGTTTCCATTTCCATTGTACATACCATTGCAGTGTTTTGTTTTCAATAAAAAGAGAAAATGTTCCAAAAAACAAGGAAAAAGGAGAGGTCCAGACATGCTCAAAACATGAACCTCTGAAGTGAAAAAGACTGGCTATAATATGATCAAAACCTGAGCCAAATAAAGTTAAAGATAGCTGGTTCAAACATGCCCAAAACCTGGACCAGCAAAGAAGAAAGAAGAATAAGCTCTAACAAGCCCATAATTAGAGCTGAAATGAAGAAAAGAAAGTGACTCTAACAAGCTCAAAACTTGAGTCACAAAGGAAGAAGGATACTTCAAACTTCAAATTTCAAGCCTTCAAAGTTTGTTTTCAGTTTTCTGCAAGTTTCTATCCATGTGCAACTGTCTTTATGCCTTGGATCCACAACAAACTAGACTGTCTAATCCTATTTTGGGTGTTTTTGAATTTTTGTTGTAGAATGTAGAGAAGAAATCTGCTGGACAGTTTGATCCCAGCAGATATTAGATTAGGTAGAGAAACATATGAGACCAACAGTCTAATCTGGTCTCATGGAGTGATAAGGGTAGATTTAGAATAGGTTTATTTTCTGTTTATAAAAATAAATGATGTAAAGGGTCTGCTAGTCCAAATGCACCCTAGAAGAAGAAAAAATACTAGGATGGTAGTCTGGGTAGGTAGATTTTTTGAGAATGCCTCTATTGATTGATGTATTAATAACTGTGGCAGCTGAAAACCAAGGAAGAAAGGTGGCTCAATTACCAGGCATCTGGCCTACTCCTAAGACCATTTCTGAATTCTTGACTTCTTCAAGAAGAAGCCATCCCCATGTGGAGCCACTATTAGCCCCTATAAATTTCTTGACAAGCAAGCAAGGGGCTAATTTTTTCATGAGCCTTCAAGGAATGCATTTCTTTGAAAAACACATCATCCTTGAAGAATTTTCAGGTTCCCTACCCTTTGATCAGTTCCCTCTATTGTTCTTGAGTAAATAAGCCTCACTGAGTGTAAAAAATTGTGCTCCAAAGGGCCTTTATTTTCCCCTTGTATCCCTGCAAAATGTCCCATTTTACCCTTTTTCCCCCTTTTTCTAAGTCCCCCTTTACCCTCTAAGTCATACCCAAAATTCCCTTTAATCCTACAAGTTCCCTTTGTTTGGCCTAATTCCCCCTTTTTTCCCCCTATCGTTACCTTTTCCCAGCCTTGAAAAGTGTTAAAAAGGGCCCAAAAACCCACTTTTAAACTTATATAAAGGCCTAGACCCTTTTTCTCCAGCCCCTTAACCACTTCCCTACGTAACCAGCACCCAGAACCAAGTGCTAAAGACCCCGGGCGCTTATCGCAATTGGAAGTTTGCGATTGGAGTTTTCCTTCGTTTCTTGAAAAGTTTCGATGCGATTGGGTTTTGTTATGAAGACTTGCGATGTGATCTACACCGTTGATATGCTATTCTGATCTGACGGTCGAGGGTCAATCACACTCCCCGCCCCATCACAATCGCAAAGGTCTTGCCGTATCCCCCAATTGCGATCGCCCCAATCCATCCACTCCTCCGATTATGTGTGATTCGTCGATCTGTTTCCGTATCTGACGGCTAGTTCCCAATCGCACCCCCACTCCAATCACAATCAGAACATTTGTAATGTGTCACCCCTATACCCCCCAATTGTGATCTTCTGATCTAATCTCCACCATTGATTCCCCTGTAGATCTGATGGCCCGCACTCTCCCGCTCCAATCGCAATCGCATTTTTCGGTCACTACCACCTTCTGCCTTTTGCGCTTGCGATCTCCCCGATCCACCAGCCATGAAACAGTCACACAATCGTTCAAATGAATTTTCAAACCTCCCATTTCTCCCCTCCGATTGAATCGTGGCCGTTGATCTCCTCCCGATATCCGACGGTTTTAAATGAATCGTCCTCCACCCATGCCGGGTCCCACCACACGATCATGTTCATTGCATTTCAATCCATTTCTTTATATTTCTGCCTATATCCAAACTTTAGGAATATACATTAAAGTTAAATGTTTCACATTCCTTCCACCCAACTTCATACGCCATCCCACTGATTAATCTCCGCCGTCGATCTTCGTCACCGACCATGATCGGACGGCCCATGCTCATTTCTCCACCATAAACCTATTTTTCGAGGTTTACACCATATCAATGCATTTTTCACCATTGTTTCATATAAAACCACCATTTTACTACTGCTGCGCTATCATTCTACTCGCCCTCCATAGCCATCCTTCCCTATGCATGGATTTCATAACAGGTTGTCCTGTTTTGCAGGGTTATCAGGTGGTGAAAGCCACCATGATTACACAGTCTTTAATACAGTGGCAGAATGACAGGACTTGCATTCAAAGAATAGGGTTTGAACTCTGTAAAACCTCCCCATAGCCATTATAGAGCAAATTTCACCGACAAAGACAGAAATGGAGCAGCAGAGAGTTTAAGGCAAGAAAATGAAGGTCTTTGAGCCTTAACTCAGTGGTTTAGAGGAAAAGTACCAGATTGAAGACATCATGGATCTCTCAGAAGTTCCAGTGCATGGAAAATAATACTATCAGGGTTTCACATCATCGGATTTTTCTAAAGGACCAAGCGCCCATATTGTCCCCTTATTTTCTGTGTTCCTGAATAAGATCTCCACCCTGACGAAATGCTCCTAAGCTACCAGAGCATTTTTTATGCAACATGGCACACTTCAATGTAATTTATTTTCATTTTTGTTTATTCACCAAAGGTACTACAGAGTACTATAGCCAGAGTGCATCAGAGCCATACCGAAGTAAATGGAAGCCTGAAGAAGATCATTCTCTCACCAAAGAGTGCCAAAGATAAACGCACAGGATTTAAAACAGAATGGGCTTCAACCCTCTTTCTTTTCTGAGTTTTAATGCTTCATTTAGTGTTTCACCTACCTCCTCTGCCCTCTTCAGCTATAAAATTCAGAAGAAACTCATTGTAAAGGTTGTTGATCGTCTATCTGAGAATTGCAAGTTATTTCCTTTGAGACATGTTCTCTGTGTAAAGTTGTAAGATAGGCTGAGGAAGATGTTTTCAGACTGAATTTCAAGCTATTGGTAATGTTGTACTTGACTGGTGTTGTTTTTTAATATGACAAGCACATTTCTTTGGATCCTGATTTAAAGCAGCTGGTGATGTTTTCTATCTCTGTGTTTTATTTCATTTCATTACATTTCTTCTAGCACGCATCTCAAATCTGGCATAGGATTTACCCTTGTTAGGTACCCTATGCCTCTGCTCTCCCTGCCTTTAATTTTTTTCTGCTATATTTTTATCTGAGGTATTGATTTCAATTGATTTAAACAGTGTAGTGGTTCCATATGCTTCTAGCTGATGTATGAATTAATGAATCATTTCTTATATGTTCTTGTTAGGATTTAATTGAATGAATTGGGAACACTGGGAAGTCTAGAACTTTTCTCTATCTCACTAGGATCCTTTTCAATTAATTAAGCCTATCTAAGTTCCCTTGAGCTGTAGGTCGAAGCATTGAGAGTTCAAAGTCTCTCACTGATCTCAGGTTTTCAACTTTGTGTGCTAAAATCTTTAACGTTTCCTTGTTCTCACCTTCCCTCTTGCCTATCATACCACACTATCATGTTTAAGATCCAATGCTTTAGATGAATAGCCCAATTGAAAGCCTGTATATTGATTAGCAAGAAAATCCTTTCCTGACTCCATTGCCCAATGGTCTTGAATGTTCCCTGGAATTATCTCTCCTTTGCCTAAAGTTCTTGTTGCTCATCATTGTCTTATATTGAACCCTTCTTTCCTGATTCCCAAACACCAAACAAACAAACCCCGAGCCTTATAACTAACCTAATATCTTAAACTTTGCACTTCAAAGACATAAATCCTTTGCCTATATAGAGAGATCCCTCTCTAGACCCAGGAGGGCTAGATCCTAGGGCCTGAAAGTGGTTTGATGTTGTCTCATCTTTTGGTACTCCCAACCTTGCAAAAACATGGGAACCCCCAACATAATGGTGACTCCACCGGGGATTTTTTGAGTATTTCCCATCTTACTACATTACAAGAGCCTCAGAAAGCCTAGAAACTTTGGTTAGGTTGGTAGTGAAACACTTCCATTTGCAATTCACTTTCTACACCATTTGTTGTGTTTCTCCCATACTCTTAGATAGAGTCTGGAAAGGGCCAGGTAGCCTCCGGATCTCACACTCTTTCAGAGGTGACATATCTAGTAAATGCCCTTCCAGTCAATCTTTGGTTATATTTTGTTGTGTTTGAGATATTCTTGAAAGGGGACATCTCATAAGCACTGTGGTGGATAGTGTACCCTCCAGAAGCATCCTAAACCTTCCACCTGGCGACTCCATAGCTACTTAAAGATCAAAGACTCCAATGGTGATCAGTAGGCCTGATGATTATCCTGGTTTCACATAAGACTCCACTGGAAGGCCAACCTCTAAATCAACATCAACCACAATAGAAGTAACAAGTAGGGTTAAGCTGCTTGGTTAGAAAACAACATTCTAGCTCCAAGAACCATTCACACAAAAGCTTATCCTAATCCAAATCCACCTGAAATATTTGACAACCCTGAGAGCATCCTCAAGATATCTCCTGCACCTAAAAGACCAAATTTTTCTAGTCACATCCATAGAGATAAATCTGCACCGGAAGATTTCACAGCTCTATTAGCCCCACTTTTTGACCTAGAATTTCAAAACAACTTACCCAGGACTAGGTCATTTGATGCACTAGACCATCCAGACCTTGAGATTTCCGGTTCACCATCTCATAGTGGTCAACACATTAGGGACAGAGAGACCCCTCCATCTACACCTCCTAATATTCACTTCATTCAAAACTTGGGGCTCTGCCACCCTAAATCTGCCCAACAAGCTTCTGCTGGTCCTAACATCCCTGTCATCTATATACCAGCTGCTCAAGCTAATCCCTTACCTCCTCAAAATACCATCATGGTAGCTTGTTATGCACCTCTAGTCTTACCTCAGGCTCTAGTGCCCCTACCTAATGATTATCAATCAAAGATCCCACACTTCACTGCAAAAGAGTCTACCACGACTCAACACCATGTAGATAGGATGAAAGATTCTTTTGACTACATGGAGATTGATGATGATACAGTCAAAATGAGAATCTTTGCCCAGAGCTTAGGAGGTGATGTCAAGAGATGGTTCAAAAGCCTACCTCCTAGTAGTATCCAAGACCTCCCTGCTTTATATCAGACCTTCATAAACAAATGGGAAGTCAAGGCCAATCCTCGCCAAATCCTAGCAGAATACATGAACCTTAAAATAAATATAGGATAGAGTGTTCATGATTACTCAACGAGATTGAACAACATTTACAATGCTCTTCCTCCTCATATGAAACCTCCCCAAAGTATGGCTCTAGAAAAATATCTTGAAGGCTTCGATGCTGACATGGCCTACTAGCTTAGGGAGAGAGACTACAATGCACTGGAAGACATGCAAAAGGGAGCAGTGAGTGTAGAGGCTAATCTGATTGAGAAAAAGGCAAGATTGAGAGTTGAGAAAAGGGTAACATATAGAGATGACAATGTAGCTTCCACATCTAATCCAAATTATGACCGTCTGTCTAAAAATGTGGAAAAGCTACAACAAATGATGGAAAAAATGGTTGTCACAGTTAGAAATCAAAGCAGGAACCAAGATCATAACCAGAACCAGAACTTTAGAAGAAAAAATACCGTTCCCAACAGACAAAGAGAGTCAAATCAACAAATTATTCCCCCTTTTCAAGAGAACTTTCTTGATGAAGATGAGGGACTCATAGAGGAGTCTGAAGGGAAAACCATAAACATGTTTGAAACAGAAGATTCAATCCATAACTGTTACAAAGAATAATATCAGCCCTCACCCTCATATTGGGATGAGGAAATATTAGAATCTGAGGATTACCGACTTGGATTTCAGGATGCTATCATGCAGGTCAGAGAACAGTATGAACTTAGGAGAAAGAAGAGCCTAGACCCTCCCAAACCAAAAGCTTATGAGATTACCATTAAGAAAAGACCTGAGAAACCTTCCAAAGGGACTGCTGAAGGTAACAAATCAGTAGTTGAAAGTTCTAGGAAGAAAAAAGAAAAGGACAACCAAAACAGTGAGAAACAAAGCCAACCAACTAGAAGCACTAGCACTGTAGTTAGGGCTCTTGATAAAAATATCATCAACACTGTACATAACGAGAATCATCACACTAATTTAGCCACCAAGGAAGTGGCTAACAAAACAGAGTCGAACATTCCAAAGAGTCAGTCCACTTTCAATCTAGAAAGTGAGATTTTAAAAATTAAAATCTCTGTCCCACTCTCTGAGTTGGCCACTCAGGATGTATATAAAGGCCAAATTTTGAAAGCATTAAATCTAGGTGAGAATAGTGACACGGTCAATTTGAGTGATGATCAATCTGCCCTTCTGTTTGGTCCTAAGATTGAGGGGAAATTTCAAGAAGGAGTAGTACCCCCTTTCTATATCAGTCTCAATGTCCATGATAAGATCCTCCACAATGCCATGCATGACTCTGGGGCCTCACACAACCTGATGCCTAAAATAGTTATGGAGAAGCTAGGCCTGGAGATAACCCACCCTTATAAGGATTTATATTCATTTGACTCTAGCAGAGTAAAGTGTCTTGGCCTGATCAAAGATTTGTGTGTAAGCCTAACCCAGATCCCAGCAAAATGTATGGTCATGGATGTTGTGGTGGCTGATGTGCCACCTAAGTATGGTATGCTACTGTCAAGGTCTTGGGGAGCCAAGCTGCAGGGTACCATGCAGATGGATGGGGCTTATGCCACAATCCCTATTTTCAGCCAACTGAGAAGATTGAACAGAGAGTCACAAATGAAATTCTTGGTTAGTAGCACCGAAAAGCCCAAAAACTCTCCTCTTTACTCTATTCACACAGACCTGGACTCCTTTATCTTTTGCAGCGATGAATATTTGGGGGAGCCAGAACCAAAAAACATAGATACAAACAGAGGGGTTAAGACTACGGACCTTAACATAATAGCTACTCTCGATTAAGAGGAACATGAAGAAGAAAACCTCAGACCGTGCACTGAAATAGAGATTCATACCAAACACAAAATTGAATGTGATCAGCCGGTTAGTCACACCTCACAAACTCATATACCACACGAGGAACGAAACCCTCCATAGCACAACGCAGAACTCATAATGAAACATACCAATGAAACTCACGATAGGGAGGGAAATGATGATAAAATGAAAAATGAACCCTTGTGGGAAATGAACTTTGATGGGTCATTCACCAAGAGAACTATTGGGGCAGGGGTGTGGCTACATAACACTGAAAGTGACTACGCAGAGAGCCATGCCTGTAACCTGCATTTCAAATGTACAAATAATATTGCAGAGTACAAGGTTCTTATCCTAGGCTTAAATCTGTTGAAGAAAATTGGAGCCCGTAGGATAGCCATGCAGGGAGACTCTGAGTTGGTTATAAAACAAGTAAACTATAAAGCCTCATACCCAAAAAATAGAATTACTGAAATTGTGTAAGTCTAAATACCACTATTAGTGCTTAAAGGAGTCTTGTTTCAGTCATCTAGCCTAATCATGGCTTAATCCTGTTTTAAATTTATTTGTTGATGAGTTAGTGAAAGGTAATAGGTCAAATTATTCAATATTGACTTGTCAAAAATATATATTAGGTAGAAAGATACTAGTTCCAAATGCCTAAAATAGAACCAAAGAGAAAAATAGGGATGAGTAACAAACAATGTATCTTAGCCCTGGTTTTTCTAGTCTTGTTTTGTAAAAAAATAACATTTGTGTGGAGCTTTTTTTTATGCCACAAACCCATGGTAAATCAGATTGTCTAATCTTGATTTAGCCATGTTTTCAATTTCATGTTTGTAGCCTAGTGAATAAATCCTATCAAACAGTTTAACTTTGATAGTTGAATAGTATAGGTAGAGAATCAAAGGAGTTCATTAGCCTAATCTGAGCTCCAGGAAGACATAAGGTATAATTAGATATTTTATTTTGCTTTCAGAAAACAAACAATGTCAAGGTTGCTAGTCCAAATGCACTAGAAGAAGAAAAAATGTTAGGCAAGTAGGTTGGGTAGGTAGAGATGGATTTAAGCTAATCATGTCTTTCATATTATTAAGATCATAAGCTTTGAACAACCATCAGCAAGAGAAAGAGGTAAAATCTTCCCAATGGATGAGGCACCGATCTTCATAAAGCCAGAAATCTGAAGTTCTGGACACCTCCTAAAAAGGAGCTACCCTCCCCAAGTGAAGCCATTGTTAGTCATCAGTAATTTTTTCCTACATAGATGACTAAAGTTTTTTCCTTGATTTCTAGAAACAAAGTTCTTGAACATTGTGAGTTCTAGAAATCTCACTGCCTTCATCATCCTTAAAAATAGATTTTCACTATTTCATCTTTCCATCATGACTAGCATTGTATATCAGTCCCAGAAAAACCATTAGTGGCTTATGTCACTCTTCCTGTCTATATGCTTTCACCTTTGGCCCAAATCCTCTATTTTGTTTTGCCTAAAAAACCCCCCCACTGCTACCTAAACCCACCAATCAAACAACCTTTTTGTGTCTCCCAAGGTACTCTCAAACATTGATAGTCTCAATCTATCTCTGTAGACTCCTTAGATAAATCAAGTACATTGGATTTTAGATCTTCAATACATCAGTCTATCCTAAACTCTATCTTGCACTTGATAAGCCTAAGTTATAGGTCTCAGTACAAAAAACCAAGTCCAACAAGGCCTTCACTAGGTCACCTAGGGTTTTCACAAAGTCACAGGATGGATTTGGTGCCCTACAAACTCTGTTTTTCCTATATGAAGAAAATACATTCAAAGAAGGGGACAAGTCATTTTGTCCTATATTCACCAAAGAGATAATTCAAGGAAGGTTTTTAGCCTAAATGCATGAATCTACAAAGGGAAAGCTTCCCTTTACCCACATTTATGCAAGAGAGTAAAAAAGCCAGCAGATTAGCAATGAGGTAAGGTAAAAGAGAAAATCATCATAAGAAGACCATTCATAGCAAGAAGAAAGCAACAAGGATGTGTTTGATGAGAATCAGGGTTTGTAACAGTTTTGACCAAACAAGGAATCATTCCTAGGGTTACAAAGGCAAAGGCCACATCAACTCCTTCAAATACTCATTAGAGACTTTTTAGGAATGATTAGTGAGTTTTGTGAAGTTTTTGAGAACTTAGAAGACAACACTATTTACATTTTCCTAAGCAGCCCTAAAACTTAGGAGTTTGGCAAGATGGACAAAGATGGTCACATGGTAACAAAGTAACCTCCTTCATCACAGCAAATGGTTTCAAAAGGTTTTCAAACTACCTTCTAGGGTTTGGCAAAAAACGCATTAACTCCCCTACACCAAAGGAAGAAACAGGATAAAGAGTATCAACAAAAGGGTCAAAAATATCAGTTCAAGGGTCTGATTTCTCAAAGAAACAGCTAGAAGTAGTTTCAAATCATGAAAGAGGGAAAGCATGAGTTAAAATTACCCCAGGAAGTGATTGTGGTAAGCACAAGTTCACTGTTGATAAAATAAGTTGTCCAAGTTCAAAAGAGATAGTGATCAAAGGAAGAAATTGTGTAGGCACCTGCATACACAGAAGTGGCCATGAAAGAGAAAAAAAGGGTTTAAAATAGCTTTCCCCACTCACTAAGACCTACATCATTGTAAAAGAGGTCTAAAGAACAAATATGCCACTAATTTGCAGCAGAGCAGTGAAACTCCCAACAAGGGCCTCCTTATCAAATGACTATTCTGCAAAAGGTGGATGAACATGAATGACACTTTACAAGACTGTCAAAAGTGTTTTCCTATAGGAAAAATTGATAAGGCCAAGGCAATAATGTTTCAAATAAAGGTGGCACATCTCAAAAGGCGAAGCTGCTGTTTATACATGCGGCTAGGGTTTTTCTCCCACCAAGAGGTTTTTCCTCATTACTTAAAGAGAAAAACATGACAGAGTATCAGTCAAAGGAAGAAATGGAAAATATGCCAAGTTTGTTGTGTATAGGTGTTAGAAGTCATGAAACATGTTCATTTTCAAAATGTAGGTGAGAGGCGTAGTTTTAGCTTCTTCAGGAAGTTTATTAATCTGAAAAGAACCTTAAAGGGTTTCCAGCAATGAAAAAGAAATGTTTATATCAAACTGCCACTATAGGGCTAAAAGGCCACAAATTACAGTGAGGAAATAGTAAGGAAAAATGAACCTTATAAAAGTGGGTTTTGGCAACAAGTCATTTTCAAGAAATACTATAAAGCCTCCATGTCTCCTTTCACATCTCATTGTTATTTCAAAATAGTGAAGCAAGCCGTTGAGAGCGATTTTGGAAATTTTCTGAGAAAAATTGAATAAATCTGCAAGCGCTACACACTGAGCCTGTCGCTACGCACCCAGCTCTCAGTGCTATGCATAGATGAGGTGGTCGCAGTGTTATTTAACACTGCGCTGCGCAACTACAGCCCGACACTACGCACCTGGGTGGGCGCTATGCATGGGCTCCGGAAACTGCCTAACTGCCCACCAAACCAACCGGTGTTGCGCTCTGATTGGCCCGAGTGGCCCATCCTCTGACCCGAGCTAACCAGCACTGCGCTCCGACTGGCCCGATTGGCCCTTCTCCGACTCGACATTGCAGTCCGACAAGCTGACCCAACCTGAACGTGTTGTTGGGCAGGCGCTATGCACAGCCAATGTTTATCCCAAATTGCTTAAAACGGGAAAAAAAATTCAAGTTTTTTCTTTCAAAGCTCCTGCAATAGTCAAAACAAGGTTGGTATTTCCCTCCCTTACCTTCCAAATAGTCATTTTCATAAGCAAATACGATGTTTAGAGGCTTGTTGTCACCAAACCCTAAGTTGCCTAAAAATCAATTTTTGACCTCTTGGGTTAGGGTTTGCAGAGAGAAGAGTTGTTGTATATGTAAACACACTTAGTGACCATCAGAACTACTTCTAAAAAGTTGAACGCACTCCTTAAAAGCCTCATCTTAGCCCTCATTTGAAAAATTTTCCCTTACATCACTCATTTCCATCCTTTGACCTAAAGGCCTTCAAAAAAATTTAAAAAGAAGCCTACTGTGCTAAAAATAGTCACCATGTCTAAAGAAGAGATTCACACAAGCAATGATGAAAGTCAAAAGCCTACCAAGCCTAAGCACAAGGGAGGAAGGCTTAATAGGTTTGAACCCTTGGAAATCATTCAAATCACCTCCTCTCCCATGATACTTACTTGTTTTCAAGATGTTGGGTGTTATCAATTTGGTGAGAAGATTAAGAAAGTCCAAAGCCATTCAGATCTGACTAAGTTGTTCATCCTTAGTTTGAAAAATCACCAAGTCAACCTAGCAGGGGTGCATTTTGAACTCTCATCTGAATCCATTGCTAAATCCAAAGGGATACCAGACATTGGTGAGAGATGGTTTAAGAAAAAAAAATGGATTTGAGCTATTATGAGCCCTACCTCAAACCTAGCTGTCAACAAGGCTACAAGGTTGTATTCTCCTTCTCCCACCTGCTAGAGAGGTATGCCCTGTTGATGAGGAAAATTATCAAGTACTTCACCTGTGTGGGAAGGTACTCTAGGGTTTACTCTTATCACATAAGGCTTTTGATGCACTTCACCAGTGTTAAGTTACTGAACCTACCATACTACCTATACCGGAGCATTGAAGAAATGGCTTCAATGGTCAAAAAGAGGAGTTATACCCACCAAATGCAAAGCCTTTTTCACCACTCCTTGATCAAAATGATTGTCTTAGACTAGTTGGAGCAGAAAGGGATCCCTCGGGAGGTTTTTATCTCTCATGATGTGTTTTCCAATCCCCAAGCCTAAATTTTGCAAAATTTTCCCTCCACTTCATAACCATCTACGTCCACTCCTCCTTCATCTCCACATATGCCTTCTCCACAAAGAAATTCACCCCCTATCCCTTCTCCTAATGCATCAAGTGAAAGAGTTGACAGTAGCCCTAATGAGGGTCAAACAGATGACAATGAAGAAGATGAGATAGAAATTGAGGTAGATGAAGAAAACAAAGAAGACAGCAGTGCTAAAGAAATAGATGATGATAGCAGCAGTAATGAGGAAAAATATGATGATAGCAGTAATGAACAAGAAGGTGATGATAGTATGGAACGGAGTGAAGAAGATGAGGAAAGGGAAGAAAACAATGATACAAATATAGAGCTTAATCAAGAAGATGATGAGGAAAGTGAAGAAAACAATGGGGTAGAAACAGAGCCTAATGATGAAGAAATTGATGATGACATAGAGGAAGAGGATGAATGTAGCAGCCCTGAAGGGAAAGGCAGTGATAAAAAGGAGCAAAACAGTGACAGTGATGACACTCACAAAACAATCTCAAATGTAGAAAATAGTGTTGATGATGAGAAAAGTGATAGCCAAGGGGATTATGAAAATAAAAAAGAAGATAACAGTCAGCAGGAGGATGAAAAAAATAGCCAAGAGCAAGATGGTTTTGGGCATGACAGTGAGCCCAATCACAGTGAAAAAAGCGTTGAAATGAATGAAGAAGGTGAAAATCAAGAGACAAAGGGAGAGGATGAAGAAACTGAAGACCTAAAAAGAGCCAAAGTTCTGGAAAGCCTCAGAATTTTGGTTGAGGCTTCTCAACAGGTGTCCAAGACCTGTTGAGGGATCTCTCCACAAATTTTGAGGCAAATTGGACAACTTTTTGTTTTTTCCAAATTTTGACCCCTAGGAGTGCAGCACCCTAGGCACTACGCACAAAATTGGTGCATCCTAAACTCTCAAAGTTTGTATTTTTCGACTTCTTACATCACTTACAGTCTGATCACCAATATTCAGAGAATTTGGAGCATTTTTACCCCCTCAAAAGGTCAAAAAACATCAAAGATTTGACCTTTCTGCCTCATTTTCAGACCAGGCGCTGCGCACAGAGCAGTGTTGAATGATTTGATTTTTCGATGGGAAAATGACATCCACTCAGAACAAATCAAGAATTTCTTGAAAGTAGACTCACCAAGCTTTCCAATGGACTATCATGGAGCCAAATCTAGTGTCAGGAAGGGGTCCAAAACACAGCTGCAAGAGACCCCATTTTCTGCTGAAGTGGCGCTACGCACAAAGGCTTCCTAGTGTGTTTTAGACCAAAAGTCAACAAAAAACACTCGTTTATTGCAAATAGATATTTTTCAGTCTTTTGTGGCAAATTAAGCTATAATTAGGTGCAAATATTTATTTTAGCATTTATTTCTTGGGATATTATGTGCCTTGGACCTTGCATGGTCTCCTGGCCATAAATTATATTTATGGCTATATTTGACATTTTCCTACCACATTTAGGGTTTTAGTCCTAATTTTATCCATAAATAGAGCATGAGGCCCCTATGTATTTTGTTGGGATTTGATGAGTTCGAAGAGAAATATACATGGTTTCATGAGCTTGGAGAAGAAATTGGTTTTGTGAAGTGGATGAATGGCTTGTTTACTTGGATGATGGAGAAGCTTGTTTGCAGGATTCCATAGCTTGGTGAATGGTGATGTTTTCCTAATTTTTCTATTGTTTCCTTTCTTATCATTATGTTTCATGTTTCTTAGCTTCTATTAAACAGAAAAGTCTATGTTGAGACATGTTCTTTGAGGCACCTCAGTCCTCCTGTTTGTTATAACCTTTATGTTTTCTCTTTTGGCCAACTTAAGGAATTCTTTTCTGCTCCTTAGGTCCACCAAAAATTGTTTGTGTTTAATGTATGGTTAGTATGTTAGCTGACAAGTAACATTTATGGTATGCCCTGCTTATTTGAAGTTCTCAAAACCCTATCTCGAAGCCTTTCTATGGAATATTGATTGATAAGGTTAAGATAAATAGGTCTCGTTCGATCTTGCCATTTGTCTGTGCTTGTCAACTTGTTTTAGAGTTCCCAATAGCTTGAAATATGATGTTTAGGAGTTCCCTCTTCATAAATTATGTTATTTGTTTAAATCTTGTATGTTTTCCCAAAATCTGAAGGTGAATTTCTAAAGTTAGGAGTTCTAATGCTTCTATGTTTCACTGGAATTCTCATCTTATATGTTTATCAGTTTGAGTATTGTTCATAGAGATCAATGGTTTGCCCTACCTCATGAGCTATGCTTCAGACTATATATGTGTAAGACCTCTTAGTATTTTCCCCAACTTAATGTTCATTACACCATCATACATGACCTTAAGGATCCATTAACCTTGCTAAATCGGCCCTACAACAGACTCTGTTTCATCATTTAGACACTCTTGAATTTCACTTGACTCCATAGCTCAATGGCTTTGAAATATTCTCACTCCACCTATTCCATTTGACCATCTATCCCAACCAAAGTAATCAACAAACCCTACACCTAAAAACTAGCCTAAAATCAAAACCCTAGAGAAAAAATAACAAATCCTTTACATCCAATAGAGAGATCCCTCTCTGAGTCCAGGAAGGCTAGGTCCTTGGACTCCAAAGATTGGTTCCATGTTACCCTGTCATTTGGTCTGCCAATCTTCCAAATCATGGGACCCTAACACATTCTCCTCATCACTATCCACCTGAATGATCTCAAACTCCCTCTCCACCTCATGGTCTTCTTCTTCTTCCTTTACCCTTTGTTTCCCTTTGTCTAGTGGCTGAGGTGAGGAGGATGGCATGGTCCCTTGCCTCTTGGAAATATGCAACTGAGGTAGGGGAGGCTATCAACTCCTTGGTGTTCAAAGGTTCAAATCTGTTTGCTCTTCCACCCTTTCTCTGTTGTCCCCTAGGCCTTTGGATTCCTTCTCCATTGTCACTACTACCTTCTCTTGACATTTTGTTTTTTTACTCTTGCTTTGAAAACAAAATCCTGAACTACTTGTGAAATGATATGGAGAGGGCAAGTGAGATGATAATGAGAATGGAAGTGATTTGCAAGTGAAGGAAAATGATGAGTGATTAGCAAAGAAGTCTTAGTGTATCTTTATTATGTAGATGGGTGAGTGTTCTTCAATCAGTAGAGCTTTTTAGCATGGTGACCAAGCCTTTCTCTTCCTTTAGGGTTTTTAACCTTTCTCTATAAGTTCACCATTTATGTTAGTATGAATCTTTCGTCATAAAAGATCACTTTAGCTATGCATAACAAATAGCCCTAACGTCGATTATGGCCGCCAAATATCTTTAAATTTTCAATTAGGTGATCCAAATAACACTGCACAAAATCAGATCTAAGCATAAAAGACATTAAGCAGATAAAGTAGAATGTGGCTCCATGCATCCAATAGACAAGAAAAGAACAATGTATCTGAAAGAATTTTTTATATTATATTGAAAGGCGACACCTAAGAGGAAAACAAGAAAGGTGCTTTCTGGTTCTCCTCAATGGAATGGGTTCTTGACAGTCCTCAGTACTTTAGATCTAGAATCTCTCTCTTTTTGGTGTAGAAAACCCAGAAAAACATAGAACTCAATGGGAGCTCACAACACAAAAATGGAGAAAATGTGACCAAGTGTATAGATCCAGAGTGATCTAATAGGCAACAAAAGGTGGCTAATGAATGGGGAAAACCCTTCTATGAATATTTCATCGTAAAAGATCACTTTAGCTATGCATAACGAGGGGGAGGACCTGGAAACATTCCAAGCAAGGAGGAGTCTTTGTAGACACCAAGGGAAACACTGGTCAAAGAATCAACAGTTTTCTTATTGGTGACAGTAGAGATGGTGGACTCAAGGGAGGTCTAAGATTTTGGTTCATGGTAAGTCAACTGGTCAATGGTGAAAATCTTGCCATTATGATGGAAAAACATCTTGCGGTGGATTGCAGATGGGACGGTAGACATGGCATAGGTGTAACTACGCCCCAAAATAATTTTGTAGTCAAGAGGGGCATCGATAACTTCAACGTCGACACAAACAGTCTTACCCGCAAGGGTGATAGGATAGTTACGGAATAGGCCAATGGGTTGGGAGGCATGGCCATCCCACGTACAAAGGATGATTTTGGAAGGGGCCATCTCAGGAGATCCGAGTTTTTTCCAAACCGAAGTGGACATCACACAGGTAGATGCCCCCTCATCAATGACACACCGAGCGACGTTGGCATTTCGTATTTTGACTGGGATTTGGAAAGTAACAAAAATAGGTAGGGGGGGATGGTTTGAATGACTGGCATCGAAAACAATCAATTGGTCATCAGTAGGATCTACAGCGCCCACGACAGATATTAGAGCCTTCTTTTGGGAAGGACATGACTGGAGGAGTTCCAGTGTTGAAATGGCGGCAAGAGATTGTGCCAGATCATCTACTATGCTATATGAATGGGCAGCCCAACTAGAGGCAGCATTTTGACGTAATGGGCCCTTAGGAATCTTGGTATGAACCTCAGCTTTGGGTAGAGGGATTTGCAAGGGACCATTGGGTGTCGACAGAGGCGTTGTAGGACCTGAAGATGGGGACTCGAAGACAGATGGAATGGGAGGTGTGGAGTACTGATGAGACCGAGTTTGAAGGTTGAGGTCGACGGTGAGAGGTTGGTCAGCGGCCATCATGAGAATGTGGTAATCGGAGGAACCAGAAGGGGAAGGTTGAGTGGTTACCGGGGCATGAGGTGGTTGAGTGGCCACGAATCCTTGTTGAGGGAAATGATTGGTAAACACAGCGGATTGAGAAGTAACCAGATTGGGAGGGATAGTAGGGGAGGAGTGTTGTCCCCGCACGGTGGCCTGAGACTCCCACATCTGTGGTAATATGGGACAATTGTGAGTGTAATTTCCATAAACACTGCAACATGAATTAGGCTTATTGGTGCGAAGTGGCCTGTCTAGCTTGGGCTAAAATCCCTGTGGCTGGTTGGAAGTGTTAGGATCAATACTCGAAGGATTGGATCCACAATTACCAGGGTCAGATTTATTTCCTTTCCTCTTTTTTTGAGAAGGAAGAGAATTGGGCGTGCCCTGCTACACAAATACTTGCCCTGGAGGGGGAGTAAGTGCTACGGTAGGGATTGAGAACGCAAGGGGGTGAGAGGTCCAAATGCTGGAGGAGCTGGGACACCAGGCTGTGGGTAAGGATAAGGGTTAGGCTGGGCAACATTGAGGTAAGCAGGAGTGGGGGAAAAAGGAGGAGGCATGTCGTACCCTGGATACATGCTACCTGGAGGGGGGAAGGTGCTGGAGGTGCTGGCCCCTCCTGGAGGGAAACCATAGCCTATAAGAGGTTGAGCAAAGGTATGTGAAAGAGCTCCAATGATACCATCGACAGAGTGAGATGCCCCCGGGACATTAGTGTCGTCGGGCTTGGGGAGGTCAGGAAGGGCGGTATAAACGTAACTAGATTGAGCATAAATAAGGTCATACTTCAAGGTTATTTGGAGGGCAGCTTCTTTGGTTTGAGGGAAATGGGAGGCGAAATCTTTTCCAATGGGAGGTAAGAGAGAGCAAAGGAACCAGGCCATATAAACCCAATCTTCAAAGGGAGGAGTGCGACATAAGCTTCTTCTTCGCCACCATTCCTGGACATGGGCGGAAAGGCGGGTCAAAGAAGATTGATGGAAAGAAGTTAAAAGCTCGATACTAGTGTCGTATCGGAGAGGTAGCCAGAAATAAGATAAAAAGGCTTGAAAAATGGTCGCAAAAGTGGTATGGGAGGAGGTGGCCTGCTCAACATACCATTTAGAAGCTTCGCCCTAAGCATGCATTGCAACAATATAAGATGGATAGAGTCGTCAGTAATGGAATTGGATGAACACCACATATGGAAAGATCAGATATGGTTGGAGGGATCTTCACTAGCAAGGCCTTCAAACTTGGGAATTTCGGAGGGGAGCTTGGTTGGCATAGCAGGCCAACTAACATCATGGCGGATAGGATCATTGATTAGTTGATTGAAGTCGGGGAGACTAAGGCCAACCATATAAGCGAGCAATGGGGCAGTTGAGGTAGGTCTTGTAGTGGTTCCACTGGAAATGGACCCAGCAGTAGAACTGGGGTTGCCGCTGGCACTAGGCCCTGAACTAGACATGGTGAAGGTAACAGGGGGAGAACCTGGGGTAGGGGGAGAACCCGAACAATTAGAAGAAGAGTCGAAGTGTGGACTTAGGGGAAGACTTACTCGATGACGACAGGAAAGAGGAAGTCAACCAATTGGAAACTGAGGGTAAAGGCCAAGAATTCTCCGGGATAAGCGCCTTGGGGGTGCAATGATGACGGGAGAAGAAAAACCGACAAGGGCAGGGAAGGAAAAAATCAAGGGAGGTCAAGGGCAAAGAAGTGCAGTGACAATTGATTTTAAAGTCTTTGCCAGGCAGTGTTAACCAGGCTCTTCTTCACTTAGGGTCAGTGTGTGGTGTGTGTTTATTTTAAGTTTTTAAACCCAGACGTTTTGAGAGTAAAATAAAAAGTGTGATGCATAACTAAAAATAAATCTGCAAATAACAGTATATAATGCTGAAATAAAAGAAAATTAACAGCTAACAATGCATCGATCTAACCCAAGAAGGCGGGTCTCTAAAAACTAGTCTAAAAAGAGAGAAAAAATCTAGTCGAAACACACAAACAAGAGGCCAATAGATCTAAGGTCGGGAGGGATAGGGATCTAAAGGATAATTCTACTGGAAAGAGGTGCAGAGAACAACAAAGAGGCAGAGGCAAGGTTTCTGGAAAAAAAGGGGAAATCAGCTAAAGGGATGAGGGATGAAGGGGTGGCTCTAGAGGTATACCCAAAGAAAACTATATGAGGTGATTTGAAAGGGAAAAGAGCTGATCTAAAGGGATCTGAAGAGGAGGTATCAGATCTGAAAGTAAGAAGGCTGAAACTTTGAAAATTCAGACATCTGAAACATCTAAAACTTGCCCACCAAAAGTGGAGGGTACTAAAGCCCTAAGGGGAAATAGTCCCACTTAGTTGAGTGAAACAGATCAGAAACATGTCTAAACGGGTAGAGATGGAAGCTGGAAAACCCTGACAGAAGCTTCAGACAAACCCAGAAAAATTGCTGGAAAATTGCAGAAAAAAGTGTAGGTCACAGGTTCTGACCTGTTTTCAGTCCAGGTCGCAGGTTTGGGGTAGAAAAGTGCATCCTCAGGTCCACGTCGTAGTTTTTGGGCCGATAAGTGTGACTTGTAGATCTGGGTCTCTCGACGGTAGATTTCAGAAAAAATTGTCGTCTCAGCTGCGGCTGATGTCTGTCCCCTGCGCAATAGGGCCAAAAACACACTGAAGTTAAAAATTTTAATGTTTGAGGGTTTTAGAGGTGAAAAGCACCATAAAAATAGGAAAAATAGGAAACTAAAGAGAAACCCTAGGGTATGAAATAGCTAGATATGCAAGAATATATAAAACGATAGTGGTCACAAAAGAAAACCCATGTGGAGTCGCCAAAGGTGATCCAAATAACGCTGCAAAAAATCAGATCTAAGCATAAAAGACATTAAGCAGATAAAGTATAATGTTGCTCCATGCATCCAATAGACAAGACAAGAACGACGCATTTGAAAGAATTTTTTATATTATATTGAAAGGGGGCAGTTGAAAGGAAAACAAGAAAGGTGTTTTTCAGTTCTCCTCAATGGGATGGGTTCTTGACAGTCCTCAACACTTCAGATCTAGAATTTCTCTCTCTTGTTGGTGTAGAAAACCCAGACAAACATAGAACTCAATGGGACCTCACAACACAAAAATGGAGAAAATGTGACCAAGTGTATAGATCTAGAGTGATCTAATAGGCAACAAAAGGTGACTAATGAATGGGGAAAACCCTTCTATTTATAACAAAATATTTTGGCGTTCTAGGACTTGGTGCATGAAAAAAATATTATTAATCAAATTCTAGAATCACCTTATAGGAATATTTTATTATATTTTTTGGAGGGTGTTAGCCCCTTATAAATTTTTTGACAAGCAAACAGGGGGCTAAAATGTTGTTGAGCCTTCAAGGAATGCATTTCCCTTGAAAAAACATCATCCTTGAAGCCTCCTTGTGCCTTTTGTCCTTTGATGAAATCCCCTCTGCTGATTTCCATTATAAAGCCTCTCTGTTTGCGAAGAAATTCCCAAAGGCCTCCTTCCCCCTCTTATTTCATTACCCCTAAGCCTTTGTTTTCATCCTCTTGCCTCTCCCTTCTAAATTCCCCACTTACCTTCCAAATCCTCCCAAAATCCCATTTAAATTCTACCCTTACCCTTTGTTTGGCCAAATTCCCATTGTTTCCCTCTATTGTTCCCTTTCCTAACCCTTAAAATACATTAAAATGGGTTAGAACCCACTTTTTAACTTTATAAAAGGGCTTAGCCCCTTTTCTTCCAGCCCCTTTAACTATTTCCCCATGTAACCGAGTGCTATGACCGAGCAATGCCCCTTAAGGCACTAATCGCAATTGCAGATCTTTTCAATCGCAAAGTTTGTTTGAAGTCCTCTGATCAGCTCATCGCAAATTTTTGCGATGCGATTGATCGCATCGCAAGTCCCCCGATCGCAAGATCCACCAATCGCGTCCTCCCTCCGATTGCTCCAGTCCTCTGATCGTGCCCGCTCCTTTGATTGATCACATCATGATATACTGTGATTGTGACTTGATTGCACCATCACTCCAATTGACCCGATCGCAACTCCTCTCCTGATCACTCTGATCGCACTTCCCCTCCGATCGCACTTTCCCTCCGATCACTTTTCCCCTCTGATTGATCGCATCGCACATTCTCCCGATTGCGATTTCGATTACCCCTACTCCCGATCTCCGATTACGACTGACCCACCGGGCCCACCGTACCATACTTACGCCTTTTCATATAATATAAGGCCCTTCCCTTTGTAAATTGGAAATTTGTATGGTTTTCATTTTTACACAGGGTTTTCCCCAATCGCATTGGAGGTTTTGCGCTTACCACTCCGCCCTACTCCCGACTTTGATTTTCGATTGTGATTCGTACCTTTGGGTCCCACCATACGGTTCCCCCACCATTCATAAAAAAAAACCCTTTCTCCTTTGTAAAGTTTAAAATTCATTCGTTTTACTACTACAAAGGTTTTTCCTCCCAATCGCAATCGTAAACTTCTGTTGTGCCACCATCCCTCCGAGCTTCCGGAGGATTCCTCCGCCGCCATTGCCCGAGTTTGTAACAGGTTTATTTTATTATGCAGATAGCATAGAGATGGCCACTTCATCATTTGCGAGCGAACCAGCAGAAGAGATTCAAAGGGGGTTAATTCCTATTATTGATGTAATTAATGTTTAACCCCGCATTCAAAGGAAAGGACGTAGTCGAATACCAGAACACACAAAATAGAGCTATATGTGTGTTTAATGTCATGTGAAGCACGGTTTCTCCAAAAGGACACCTCCTACAGAAGTCTCCATGCCTCCTCGAGCCCTTAAATATATTTTACAGCCAGAAGCTTCTTTAAGACTGTCAGACAGCAGTTATGGAGGTATGGAGAGGTCGACAGATCCTTCAATCCAAGTCACTAATTCTAGAAGGTAGCTCAGAGTGCCAGACAGCTAGAGGTACTTCACGGAACATCAGAGGTCAAACTTGACCTGATAGAGGCTCACCCGGGCAGCCTATAGAGTACTTACATCGATGCAAGTTCCATTAAGCAGAGTGGGCATGAAATTTTTCTCCACTCTGTCTTAATGAGACCCATTTAATATTCATCTACTCCTATTGTTATCTTCTCCTATAAGAATTCCCAAGAACGTATTGTAAAGGTTGTTGTTCGGCTGCTGTCGTTGTAGTTAGAGGGATTTAGTTTTGACTGTTAGAACAGTTTGGGAAAGAGTATCAGAGTAGTTTGTATTATAGTAGGCTGGGAGGAGAAGTTTGGATTGTAACAGCCATTGAGCTCAGTGTATGTGATTGGTTTTTCATCAATTAATCAAAGCAAATTTCACAGGATCCTGGTCTATTACTATTGGTGATGTTTTTCTAACTCTGTTTATTACATTTTCATACTGTTTCATTTTCTACTGGCTTGCATCAGAAATATGGCATAGGATTTACCCTCGTTAGGTACCCTATGTCTCTGCTCTCCTTGCCTTCAATGTTTTCTACTAAATGTGTTATCTAAGGGCTGATTTCGGTTAATTTAACCAGTGTAGTGGATGTCATTTCCTGCTAGATGATGTATGAATTAATTGAATCTTTTCTTAGATGTTCTTGTTGGGTTTAGGCTGGAAGATTTGGGAACACTGGGGATCAGAGTTAGCCCTGTCCACTAGGATCCTTATGCGACCATCTGGCCTTTCTAAGATCTTTCTGTTAAACTTATCTCTGTTTTCCCTGGAGCATGCTAAAGCTGACATGGAGTTAAATGACCTCTGGTCCGATATATAAGCTGCTCCTTTGTCCCTCCTTTGAGAGTTGCCTATGAGTATTTCCAAGCAGGTCTGGAGTTAAATGATCTATGGCATGATCTATAGACAGGAGATTGGGTTGCTTTCCTTCTCTTGCTTTCTTTCCTTAATGTTCCATCCCACCATATATCTACAAATATCCTTTAGTGTAGATGACTTGCCCTTTGAAAGCCTTAGCTAGTTGTTACAAATAATTCTCCTTTCATGACTCCATAGCCCAATGGATGGCACTTTCTTGACCTATCCCCTTCGCTGAAACATCCTCCCACTTTTTTCCGTTTCTTCCCATTACTTTCTCAGTCTATGATCTCATGACCAACCCAGCAACCAACCAACCAAATCATTTTAAACATACCGTTGTGCTCCATACCTAGCCTAATATCTCATTTTGAGCTTTCAAAGATATATATCATTCTTTGTTTTATGGAGAGATCCCTCTCCGGGTCCAGGAGGGCTAGATCCTAGGGCCCCAGAGTGGTTCTGATGTTGTCTCATATTTTGGTCTTGCCAATCTGGCCAAAACATGGGAACCCCAACATAATGGCGACTCCACTGGGGACTTGAGTGCATTTCAGCTTAAACATTCTTAGGAACTGGAAGACCCAATATCTCTGGTTAGATTGGCATTCTATTGCTGATGGTGGAGAACATCCTACTTCAAACATTCATGTACATCCACCTGGCGACTCCACACCCCATGAATCTCAAAGACTCCACTGGAGGAAGAACCTAAAAGATGGCCAAACCTCATAGAAGGATAGAGCACATGGGTTGGATTTGGTTTAAAGAATTCATTGTCTTTGTCTACCACTATGTTTTGTCCTACTTTAAGCCTAATCAGGTGTACAAAGATGAGACCCACAATGAATCTGAGAAATATCTCAAGTCACAGTCTTCAGACCATGAGGAGACCTGTGCTCCTGTGAAAGACCTGGTGGAACAAGAGCCTCATGTAGTATCTCCCACTCCTAAAGAAACTACAAGCAGTCATGAGCCTCTTGTTGCACTACCCACACCCACAAAGGTCATACAAATATATAAGCCAATGGTTTTACCTCTTTTCTTCCAACCCCTTCCTGCAGAGCTTATAGACCAGCTGCCTCTTTTTAATGGAGAAAATAAAGGGCCACTGCTAAAGAACATGTTCAAAATCTCGAGGATTTACTTGACCTATATGAAATAGAGGAAGATGATGTGTGCATTGTTAGGGTCCCGTGATTTGGCTGATTGGCAAGCCAAATGACAGTGTAACATCAAACCAAGCTTTGGAGCCCAAGGACCTAGACTTCCTGGACTCAGAGAGGGCTCTCTCTATTTGTGTAAGGGATATCTGTGTGTTTTCTTATTGTGTTCTGATTTTAGGCTAGTTATGAAGTAATTTTTTTGGTTTTTTAAGTTGTGAGGGATGAAACTGATGAAATATATAAAATAGGTAACAAGATGTTAGATTAACTGGGCTATGCGGTCAAAAAGGTCAAGAAAGCTATGAGACGGTGATACAAGGCTGTTGAAGGGCCGATTTGATTCAAGGTAGAAAGGATCTTTGGGAAAAATGGAGTAAATGGACATCAAGTTTGTGAACAACGAAGAGTTTCAAGCATAACTAGTTCAATAGATAACATAAACATGGTAGGGAAAACCATTAATCATGTAAAATGTAACTATAAGCTAATCAATACATAGAAATAAAAATTCAAGCCATGCATAGAAGTATAAGACCCTCTAACTTTTGGAAATGGCTATCAGACTTTGGGGAAGACACTTAAGACGAACAAACAACTTAACTTACTATGCCGGAATGCCTAAACACAGTACTTCAAGTTATTGGGCACCTTGAACAACAAGATTTGCATAGTTTTAGGCAAAGGGCTAGCTCGAAACTAGGCCTCCTTGGTTCAACAAAATGATAATCTAATCAGTCAAAGAGAAATTTCATGGATGGAACTATAGCTAGCCATAGGTAAGCAGGGTGTACCGTAAGTCATACTTAGCATGTATAAAACCATGGATGAAACAAGCAACAATATCCTAAGTATTAAAGAGCAGTCAAGAATTCTTTAATGTTACTTAGGAAGAAGAAAACAAAGAAGCTATGAAGAAACATGAAATTTGAGGTGCCTCCATGGGTATATCTCAAATTTTTTCTCTACTGATCTATAGCAAGCAAGAAACATGTATTCATGAATAAAAACTAGAAGACAACAACAAAGCAAGAGACACTATACCATTCTACCAAGTCATGGAATCCAACAACAATCCTTCTTCATTCATCCAAGAGCATCCAAGAGGCAATCCAAAAGCATAAGACAAGTATTTCTTCCAAAGCTTATATGATCATATATTTCTTCTCTTCTCAAGTTCAGCCTTGTTTTACAATGAAAGCCTTTGGAATATATAGGCTCAAGTGAGGAAAACCTCATGGTTCAACTTGCTATCGTATTGGCCTAATCAAAATATCTAAACTTGTCCTTGAGGCTTTGCAAAGCCCAAGGCACAAAATATCTCATAAAATATCTAAAAAAATGCTAAAAAAGGAAAAATAATTGACTTTGCATCATTTTTCATGTGCAAAAATAACTAAACGCACATTTGGAAAAAGCAATTTTGAAGGTTCAAAAATTATAAAAATATTCAAAATTTATATCAGCAAAAGGTCCCCTGACTTTCCGGCAACATTTGGTAGCCTTCCCGATGGCAAAACGAGGCTCATGATAGCTCGTTGGAAAGCTCTGGGTGTCTAATTTCTGGAAAAACTAAAATTTTCCCAATCTGATGCTTAGAAGTCCTCCAAAACGGCACCTGTCTGTAAAAAACCAAAAAAATTACAGTCTGCTCATAGATCGGGCAGAGTGTGCAAAAAGCAAGCATTTTTCACCATTGTTAGGGAGAAAATGATCTCCAAATTCCCTTAAAATCGTTGAGGGTGTGATCTTGAAATTATGGCATCCAATGATACCATTTTCCTCCTTTGACGAATCCCCAAAATGAAATGGCGAATTTCATAAGTTTTGACAAAAAACTCAAAAATGCCAAAAAACCAAAGCATGTCAAAATGCGCCCAAAATCGGTGAGTATGACCCTCAAGGGTCCCTATCAACATGCTCTAAAACAAAAGCCAAAATTTCAAGTCCTGATGTGCTCTTCTTCCCTTTCCGTGCCGGGCGCTTCCCTTTAGCCTCCTTTAGCTTTTCTTGGTTTTCTCCCTTGTTGTCTTGGCATTCTTAGCTTTGGTGAAGAAGTCATGGCCCCTTGCCTAGGAGAGGCAGCTATCACATGCTTTTGAGAATGCCCTTCATGATATTTATGCTGTTGTTCTGTCTCATAAGGCTGCCCCTTTTCCTATCCTTGTCCATCACAGTTATGCTGCTTCCTGCTACTCTGCCTCACATTCACTGTCAATCACTGTTTGATCAAGGTAGAATTGGTTTTTAAATGTTGTATGTGATGCCTCTATGATATCAGGTCCCTTTTCCTCCCAAAACACTGTCCTTTCCTCCCTTTGTAAGCCAAACAACCAATATTTATGATAAGCACACAGTCAAAGATAAACACAGTTAAAGTGACTTTCCTGTGTTTTGTGGTAAGGCCACCTCGCCTTTTGGTGTTTTGAGGATAACAATATAACCTAGTTTTTTAGACAAGGGTAAAACCACAATCTTCTTGATTCACAATCCTGCTTTCTTCTTGGTAGGCCACTCCACCAGTGGATTCAACAACATAAACATAGTTAGTCAAAACAGGCATCTACACAGTCAAAGGTTCCTGTGTGTATAAGATAAAGTGGCAGAGCTTGTGAAGTTTGGTGTGTGCTCAAAAGATCTGTGGGAGTTTAAACAGTCAAGACTCTTTTTAACCAAAACACTGCTCCCTTTTAGTGTGCCTTCCAACCAGTATGTTCAATACTCTTTCACAGTCAAACTAAGTGTATATACAGTCAAAGGTGACTGTTCATAGGACAGGGTGATAGAGCTTGTAATGTTTGATGTGTTAACAAAGGTCTTGTAGCATTCAACAATATAAAATCCCCTTCAAACAAAACTGCCTTCTTTATACTCCACTGTCTCTCATACCAGTTTGACAACACCTTGAACTGCAAATGGTAATTTTTAATTATTGGCTATGTTTTATGAATGGAAGGTCAAGATATTGTTTTGTCTTTTCAACACCCGAAGAGACTTTTGAAAGGTCAAAGAAGCTTATGGAATGATCACTATTTTTTGAAGATTAACCTATTGTTTCACACCTTTTTAGAACCCTGTGCTCTTTCCCTCAGCTGCAATTTTGAGGGCAGTCTTATAGCCTTTTCTTACCAACAAACTCATAAGCTTTTAAAGTTTCATCAGCCACAAAAAATCTCGTTTTTTACACAAAATTTGACCTATGGTTTAAACTGTGCTTTTTAACCCCTTCACTCTATCTTAGCAGTCTTAAAAGAGGAAATAGGCATATAAAATACCTTTGGAATCAATGAGGATGCTTCTCGAGGAGTTTGATCTGCTTTAGGAGTTGTTTGGAGGTGTCTTGAGCTATCAACATATGCGCGGCACTTTAGAAGAAGAGAACGCCGTGCAAAAACGTAATCGGGTCACCTTGTCGGGCCTTTGTGACCAAAAATTACAGGCACACCGCGCAGCCTTGTACCTCTGTGTATTTTGTGTGCCTGAGCGCGCCGCGCACACCTACAAGCACGCCACGTGATGAAAACCTTGACAAACTTGTGAAATTTCTCAAATTTTCTTCTTTGACTCAGTTTATTAGCGGAAAAGGAAACACTCTTTGTTTTGAAATGCCAAATAAGTGGGGGCAACGGTCCTTTAACCTTTAAATGAAAACAAAGCAAAAACCCTTTGGCTTATACTTGTAAGGGTTTTTTGAACTTTTTGCTCTTTGAAATAGCACCTTGTTTGCTTTTGACAACCCAACTGTTTTTAACTATTGGCAAAGAATGTGCATGTATTTAAAAGAGCTTAAACAGGTATTAACCTCTTCACTTCATAACAACATTCAAAAGGTCAAACTTTGTTCATTGTGCCTATACGTTTGAAAAGTGATTTCTTCTGCTTGCTTGGAAGGAGAATGACTCAAAGTCACCTTGCGCAGGTAGCCGCATGTTTCCAACTGATGCTCCCTTCTAACTCTGGATAAACTCTGTTGGGCATTTTAAGTGCCAACCCTTTAGCTTGTTGGAGTTCCATGTTTTGGCCAGGTTGGCAATACCAAAATATGAGACAACATAGAACCACTTCCAGACCTTAGGATCTAGCCCTCCTAGGTCCAGAGATGGATCTCCCTATATGAGTCAAAGGGTATGTCTTTGAGGCTCTAAGTTATGAGTTTAGGCTATTTATATGCACAAAGTTTGTTTGTTTATGTTTGGTTGTTGGGAATCAGGACAAAAGGGTCTAGTATAAGACAATGATGAGCAAAGAGGAAATTAGGCAAAGGTAGATAACTCAGAGAACATCAAGGCCATTGGGCGATGGAGTCAAGAAAGGATTTACTTGTGTTCAATGTGAAAGCTTTCAATTGGGCTAGTCATCCAGAGCATTTGGATCTTAAAGATGATATTTGGAATGGGACATTAAGGACTGAAAATGAAAGGAGAAGAACCATCCAATTCTTTCTATAGATCAGGTTAGAGATCATTTAACTCCAGACCTGCTTGGAAAAGATCAGAGGAAATACAAGGGATCTTAGAAAGGTTTAATTTGAGATGGAAAGATCCCAGTGAGGCAGATACAGGGTTCTAGACCTCCTAGTGTTCTCAACTCATCCAGCTAAATCCTAGCAAGAACATCTAAACATAGATTTCATCAATTCATACATCAGAGAGCAGGAAATGACATCCACTACACTGGTTAAATCAATTGAAATTAATATTCAGATACACATATAAGCAGAAAACATAAAAGGCTGGGAGAGCAGCAACATAAGTGTTAGGACCTCAATATGTATCATTTTTACTATATATTTTGACACCACCTTACCTTTATAACCATGTTTAAAAAGGATTCCATCATCATTTTCATTCACTTTATCCAAAGGTATATAAAATCCTCTTCTTTACTATATGTTTAATTTGTTTACATATAATTCCATATTACTCTTATATTTTATCATTAATCGAAGTAGATTGTTGCTAACATAAGTCTAAAAGATCGCAGATAAGTTATATGCTGTGCTGGAACAATCGACCGTTGCTGAAACAGTCAAACTCCGTTGCTGAAACAGTCGACTCCGTTGCTGAAACAGTCGACTCCGTTGCTGAAACAGCCAGCAGACACGCAAATTTCGTCACTATCCGTAATTTTCGATTCTGGAAGAGTATTTTTTGGAACAATGGGAACAACATGAAAACGTGGTTACATGGATTATTCTGAAGATAGTACTCTTTTTTGTATCTGTTGTAACAATATCTTTTTATGGAAGAACAGAATAGCCTGTTTTAAGAAAGAAGAACAGATTTGGGATAAACGTAGATTTGCTCTCATGTAATTGTAAGAGATGTCTCCTCTTTAAAAAGAGGAGACATCATCATTAGAAGGGAATTCGAGTTCGAAAGCTACAGGAGAACATTGTGTTTGAGAGGACAGGAGCTAGACTCCATTTGTAATGTATCATTTCTTTTGACAGATGAATAAAAGTTCCTTTTGAGCGCTCCAATTTAATTCTTTCCCTGGGGAATCTTGTGAGAGGGAAAGGGCCCGCCTTCCTCACAAGATTCACCCGACTGTTCCTGTAGTTTGTTTGATTTCTTTATGCTATTCGCACTTTACTTTAATTCTGTTTGCTGACACACCAGTTACACAGTTCTGTAGTTTATTGAGTATCATGTTTCCTTAACACTGCATGTGTTTAGTACATTCATTCTTAAGAAGTTGAAAGATCTATTTCTGTTATTTGTTTGAATGTATGATGTTGGGAAGCAGGTGCTGAAGGTTCCTGTACAAAGGAATAGGGTCCTGTTCCCATTGATTGCCTTTATTTTCCTGCAGTGTGATTAGAAACAGGAGACAGGTGCTGAAGGTTCCTGTTCATGGGAATAGGGTCCTGTTCTCTTGAGTTATCTTTTCTACGGAGTGATTAGTGTCAGGCAGCAGGTGCTGAAGTTCCTATTTAAAGGAATAGGGTCCTGTTCCTGTTATGGTTGATTGGTTTCCTTTCCTGCAGATTGATTTCCCTTTATTTGGATTCTAAACTGCAATATAGGAATTACTTCTGCTATAACATAAGTAACTTCAGCTTTGATTAACAGAGTGTGAATAATTAGATTTGTATGATTGATAATTGTGTGGCTTTTTACTACAACATTTTTTTTGCTTTTGAAATTGAGCATATCCAGTGCGTTATTGTCTTTGGAATAAACAGACTTCCTCGGGTTGACAATTTATGTGGAGCTTGAATTGTAAAAACAATTAAAGCGACCAACAATAAGGTACCTATCAAGGGTAAATATTATGCCAAACTTTTGATGCAAGCCAGTAGAAATGGAATGAAATGAAATCAAACACAGAGATAGAAAAACATCACCAGCTGCTTTAGATCAAGATCCAAAGAAATATGCTTGTCATATTAAAAACAACACCAATTAGGTGCAACCATTGCTCACAGCTTGAGCATTCAGTCTGAATACATCAAATCTCATCCTATCTTACAATATTTCACAGAGAACTTGTCTCAAGAGAAACTTCTTGCATTTCTCTAATGTCTCATCAACCACACAACAATAATTTCCTTCTGTGTTTTATAGCAGAGGATGAACAGAAGATTGACTGAGGAGGTAGGTGAACACTAAATGTTGTATTAAACATCTGAAAGAAAGAGGACCGAGGCCCATTCTGCTTGTATGCTGAGAATTTAATCTTCTTCAGATATGATTTGGACATTTTTCGGCTGAGGTGTTGTACTTGTGGTAAATAAACAAAAGGAAAATGATCTACTGATAAATTTGCTTCATAAATATTCTAATTGCTTTGAACTACTGTTAGGGTGGAAATTCCTTCAGGGACACTGTGCGTAGTAAAGGCTGTATGGACGCCCTGTACTTGATGAAGAAAAACCTTCTGCTGATGAGAAACCCTTGATGTTGTCTTTTACTGTGCATAAGACCTTTTGATTGATCCTCAGGGTCTTCAATTTGATGCTTTGCCTTCTAAACCACTGATATAAGGCTCAAGATCTTCATTGGCATGCCTTAATCTCCTTTGCTTTGTACTGGAACACTCTGCCGCTCCATCTCTGCTCCTGTCAGGTTATCTCAAACCTTTAATGGCGCCAAAAGGTTTTCTACAAAGTTTAAACCCCGCTCTCTTAAATGATCATCCTGTCCTCACCTTCCCAGGTCATTTTCATCAGTTCTGCCCCTGTCAATGATCTTCTTCGATTTCTCTGTCCTTGTAGTAGAGACGTGCATCATGGCGGCCATGGCCTCTTAATAACCCTGCAAAACACATAAACAAGTTAAGGAAATCATGGATGGGGTGGCGGATGATGTGGAGGAGGAGAAAGGTCATGTATAAGACGATACGGAGGAGAAAATCACAGAGAGAATGGAGGAACAGGCTCTGGTGGATGGTGGCAGTCTGCAGAGAAAACATACATGGAAAATGTTAAAAAATGCAAAAGAACCAATATATGCAATGGAATGGGAGATCGTACGGGGGGTGCACGTGGAGATGACGTGGCGGGACCAGGAGACAGCGGAATAATCAACAGCGGGTGGATGGATCTGGACCGTCGATCGTGGTGGAGATCGACGGCGGAAGGGCGACAGATAGTGGGCCAGCAGGTGCGATGAACAGGGTTAAGCAGCGCGCAGCTCGGACGAATGCCGACCATTGGATGAGCGTTTCGAGATCGGACAGTTGTCGTGGATTTCGCTATGTACCTTGGACCAAAAGATAATGCACGGGGAGAAAGCGGTTTCACCGTTGTACAGAAGACACGTGACGCGCGATGAGTGGAATCGATGGGTGCTCTGGGAAAACCACTAGCTGCACATAAGTGGCGCGGAATAAACTAGCGGGTTTGGAACAGTATACGGGTGGGGAACACCGGCGGGAGGACTGTGGACTGTTGATCTTACGGAGAAATGAATGGTGATCGTGCGATGAGAAAATGAACAGGGGGGGGGGAAACAGAGCGTGTCGGGGTTCACGCTCGCCGTCCGATCAACCAAGATCGACGGATGTAATTTCGCCCGATAAATTCAGTGGATAGGCACTTTTTTCTTCAGCGGGTGGTTACAGTGCTAGGTTACATGGAGGAAGAGGGCGTGGGTTAGTGGAGAAGGGGATGAGGCCTATTATATGGTCGGAAGTGGGTTATTAACCCATTTTAATGTATTTTGGAGCCTCTAGAGGGTAGCGATAATGGAATAGAGGGGAAAATTGAGGAAACCAAGGATAATTGTGGGATTTAAGGGGGATTTTGGAGGGGTGCAGAGGGTTAAATGTAGGCCTTGAGGAAAGGAACTAGCAAGGGGGACTTGTATAAGGCAAAGCACAAAGAGACCTCAAGGATGATGTGTCTTCAGGGGAGATGCAATCCTTGAAGGTCTCCAAAATGACATAGCCCCCCAGCTTGCTTATCAAGAATTTCATATGGGGGGCTAACAGTGGCTCCACATGGGGATGGCTTCTTCCTGAAGGAGTCAAGAAACCAGAAATAATCTTTGGAGTAGGCCAGATGCCTTCTGCTATAAGCCATCTTTCTTCTTTGATTTTCATCTACCACAACATGTTAGATACACAAATCAGCATAAACATTTTCCCAACTAATCTACCTACCCAAACTACAGTCCTAACAATTTTCCCTTGGGTGCATTTGAACTGGCAGACCCTTTACATCATTTATTCATGAAAACATAAAACAAACCTATTCTAATTCTATCCTTATTACTCCATGAGACCAGGTTATACTGTTGGTCTCATTTGATTCTCTGCCTAATCCAATATCTGTTGGGATTAAACTGTCCAGCATATTTCTTCTCTATATTCTATGACAGAAATTGAAAAGCAGTCAAACCAGGATTAAAGTGTCTGAATTGTTGTGGATCCAAGGCATAAAAACAGTTGCACAAGGATAGAATTTTGCAGAAAACAAAACTGTGAAGGCTTAAAAGATGAAACTTGCCGCATCCTTCTTCTTTTGTGACTCAGGTTTTGAGCTTGTTAGAGTCACTTCTTTTGCCTCTCAACTCTGGTTTTAGGCATGTTAGAGCTGATTCTTCTTTTTCCTTTTCTGGTCAAAGTTTTTTGCGTGTTAGGACCAGCTTCTTTACTTCCTGTATGGACTGATACTGAGGTGGGATATCTTCGTGGGCCTCATCTTGAGAATTTTTTAGAACAAGAGAAAACTCCAGACCAAGTTCATTGTATATGTCTTGCTTGCCCAATTGGGTTGGAGTAGGCCCTTACTCAGGAAAATGCATGGGCCGATCAGAATCAATATTTTGTGCCTCAGAGGTTCATGTTTTGAGCATGTATGAACCTCTCCTTTCTCTCTGTTTTTCGAAACATTTTTTCCTTTTCTTGAAAATAAAAACTGCAATGGTAGGTACAATGGAAATGAAACTAGAAATGAAATTAGCAGAAGTAGTGTTTGAGCATCCTGCCATTGACAAGACCCCCAAACAACTCTGTACCATCAAGTTCTTGTAAGAAAAATGCATTAGGACCCACAGTGGCTTGGATAATATATGGACCTTGCCATAAACTCTCAAACTTGCCATGTTTACCTTTGTCCTCTCTCCTTGAATCCCATTTCAGAACCTTGTCCCCAACTTTGAAATCTGAAGTTTTGGCTCTTTTGTCAAACTTCCTCTTTATGTTTTCCTGAACTCTGACAGCTCTACTATAAACCTGCTCCCTCGTTTGCTGAAGATGGATAGTTTCATTGATTCTTCTCACCATACTGTTTTCCTCTGTCTGAATCTCTTGGACAAGATTAATCATTGGCACTCCCAGGCTTGTAGGAAAAACTGCTTCGGTTCCATAGACAAGCTGGAATGGTGACATGCCAATGGATTTATTTTTTGTAAGCCTGTCAGCCCACAAGGCATGCACTAACTTATTATGCCATGATTTTTTGTTCTCCTCCAACAGCTTCTTGATGATGTTTACCAAGATTTTGTTGGATGACTCAGCTAATCCATTACCCTGAGGGTAATAGGCAGTTGAATGACCAAGGGCTATTCCATACCTATTGTTGGGGTTCCCATTTTTTGGTAGATTTGGCAATACCAAAAGATGAGACAACATCAGAACCACTTTGGGGCCCTAGGATCTAGCCCTCCTGGACCCGGAGAGGGATCTCTCCAAATAGAGCAAGATGAGATGTTAGGCTAGGTATGAAGCACAAAGGGGGTTTCAAATGATTTGGTTGTTTGGTTGCTGGGTTGGTTAGGAGATCATAAACTGAGAAGGTAATGGGAGAAAAGGAACAAGGCAGCAGGATATTTCAGCAAAGGGAATAGGCCAAGAAAGTGCCATCCATTGGGCTATGGAGTCATGAAAGGTAATTACATGCAACAACTAGCCAAGGCTTCCACAGGGCAAGTCATCTACACTAAAGGATATTTTAGATAGATGATGGGGTGGAACATTAAGGAAAGAAGGTAGAAGAAGGAAAGACACCCAATTTCTGTCTATAGATCAGGTCAGAGGTCATTTAACTCCAGACCTGCTTGGACATACTCTAAGGCAGCTCTCAGAGAGGGACAAAGGGGGTGCTTATAGATCGGACCAGAGGTCATTTAACTCCAGGTCTACTTTAGCAACTCCAAGGGAAAAACAGAGGTGACAAAGAAACATCCAAGCAGCAAACCTGCGATTTCATACATCAGCCAGCAGGAAATAACATCCACTGCGCTGGTTAAACCACATGTATTCACTCTTAGATACACATAAGGCAGAAAACATTAAAGGTAGGGAGAGCAAGAACATAGGGCACCTAACAAGGGTGAATCCTATGATATACTTCTGTTGCCTACCAGAAGAACATGAAACATTATGAAAATGCAATAAACTGAGTTAGGAAAAACATCACCAATAGTAATAGACCAGGATCCTGTGAAATGTGCTTTGATTAATTGATGCAAAACCAGACATGCACAATAAGCTCAATGGCTGATCCAATCCAAACTTTCTCCTCCCAACCTATTACATACAAACTACTCTGCTATTCCCTCCCAAGACTGTTCTAACAGTCAGGATGAATCCTTCTAACAACAACGGCAACAGCCAACAACAACCCGTTACAATATGTTCCTGGGTATTCTTATAGGAGAAGAGAGAAATAGAGGTAGATGAACATTGAATTGATCTCATTAAGACAGAACGGCAGAAGTGTTCACGCCCATACTGCTTAATGGCACTTCTGTACTCTGTAGACTATTTGGAGGCGTCTGTCGGGTCGAGATTGACCTCTGATATTTTCTTTAAGTCCTTACGGCGGTTTGGAACTTTGTGCTAGCCTTCTGGAATAAATGAACTGGGTGGAAAATATGCAAGGCTAATCCATACCTCCATAAATATTGCTTGACTGTCTTAAATGAGCTTCAGTCAGTGTAATTAATCGTTTTAGGGCTCGGGGAGGCATGGAGATTTCTTGTAGGGAGGTGTACGTCTGGGGAAGAGTACTCTACCGATATTAAACACGGATAATACTTTGACAGTGTGCTTGATTCTTCAAACTGTGCCTTTTCCTTTGAATGAGGGGTTAAACGTCTATTACGTCAATAACAAGCAAATTAACCCTCTTGAGTCTTCTCTGCTGGTCCGCTAGCGGCTATAATGGCTTCTATACACTACCTGCATAATATAACACACTTGTTGCAAACCCAGGCAGTGATAGTGGAGAAATGCTTCAGAGGCTGGAGGAACAGTGGCGGAACAGTTGAGAATGGTGAAAATAATGGAGAGCGGCGGAAGCAATGGTTAACAGTGTAAAAGCCCAAAGATTAAACGCTTGGGGGAAATACAAAGGAAATACATGAAAAGAAATGAAACAGACGGGAATGGATGTGAGGTGGGACCCAAGGTATGCATCGTAATCGCAAATCGCATAAAGGGCGGTGGAGTGGAGTGGAATGGAACTTGCGATGCGATATTGCGATCGAGCGGGGTTGCGATGGGCAGAAAGTGCGCCAAGCAGAAAAGTGCAATGGTAAGGAAGTGCGACGGTGCGATATGCGATGCGAGAACTTGTGACGGTTGGATTTGCGATCGGCGATCGCATCGCAAATATTTGCGATGGATTGATCGAACATAAACAATGAACATGCAAAATTGCGATTATGCGATTTGCGATGTAAGCAGCGGCGGGTTATATATAACACAAGACTTTGCAATAAAGTTTATGCAAATACATGGCGGGGTATGGAAGGGGAAGGATAGAGGAATAAAGGGGGAAATAGCCCAAACAAGGGACATGGGTAGAATTTAAAGGGGATTCTAGGGGGAATTAGGGGGTAAGAGGGGAAATAGAAGGGGAGACAAAGGGGAAAGAAAAGAGGCTAAGTGGGGGTTGAAATGAGGGGGAAAAGGGACTTTTTGGGCATTCTTCTTCATAACAGAGAGGCTTTATAATGGAAAACAATAGAGGGGATTTCATCAAAGGACAAAGACACGGAGAGGCTTCAAGGATGATGTGTTTTCAAAGGAAATGCATTCCTTGAATGCTCAAAAACATTTTAGCCGCCTTTTTGCTTATCAAAAAATTTATGGGGGGCTAACAGTGGCTCCACGTGGGGATGGCTTCTTCTTGAAGGAGTCAAGAATCTAGAAAATGATCTTTGGTGTAGGCCAGATGCCTACTGCTTGAACCATCCATTCCTTTCTTTTATCAGCTGCCACAAATCCTGAATACATTATATCAGCAGTAAAATTCTCCCAAACAACTACCTACCCACACTATAGTCCTAACATTCTTTTCTTCCGGGTGCATTTGGACTTGCAGACCCTTTACATCATCAATTTTTTTTTTTTTCAGCAAGAAAATAAACCTACTCTACTTCTACCCTTATTACTCCATGAGGCCATATTAGACTGTAGGCCTCATAACTTCTCTACCTACACTACTACCTGCTAGGATTAGACTGTCTAACAGGTTTCTTCTCTACATTCTAAGACAGAAAATGGAACAACTAACTACATGCTCATAGACTGAGCTTTATTTATCTTTTCCTACCTACCCTACTCTACTGAAATATTTACAAGTCTAGCTTACAAACACTGTCTTCCAATGCAACCAATCCACCAAGTGATCCCATGGCTGGTTTTTCTTGCTCGACTCCTTGAGCAGGCTGGATAGGCAGGGCAGCTCCCACTCTTTTTGTTCCATAAAAGCAGCCTTAAAATTTTTTCTCTCTATTTGCAACATGCTGCTCAAAAAGACCCTAGATCCTCCTTCAAATGTTTGCAGGAAATATGCATAGGGATCATGAAATGATACCTGGTTATGAATATCTGGCAGGCAGGCTACAACTAGGATCTCTTCTCCTTCCACTGGATCAAGAATGAGGCCCTCTTGAGAAAGACAATCTGCCTCATCTGCTTCACTTTCTGAACTGGAGGACTCATCATATATTGCAGCCGAGTCCTCTTGGAGCTCTGGTATATTTTGCTCTGATGTGCTAAGCTCCGTGAAAAGGTTTGCGTATTCTTGAGCAGTGGTTTGTTCTACTACTTCCCCTTTTTCAAGAGAAGGCTCCTTGCTTTCATCGTGCTCAAGAATCTCTTCTTTGCTTTCCTCCTCATCTTCTAAAAGGAAAGGCTGCTGGCTACCAGCTTCACTGATGATCTGAGGTAAAGCAGAATGAAGATTCAACGAATCTTCATCTGCTATTAAACCGTCATAGCTCTCCCCATCAGTATCATAGATAGGCTGGCTCAGCCAAGTCAACCATTTTGGGCGCACAGCAGGTCTCTCTTCATCCTAATCCACAGAGGAGTCTTCCGGATCAGAATCATCAAACTCGTAAGGTGAATGAGAAAAAGCATGTGTTCTACAAAATATTTCGGAGGTGGACCGCTAGTTTAATATCCAATCCATATCTTCTTCTGTCAAAAAAGGGGTTTCCCTCTCATCATGGCCAGAAGAACAGCAGTCCTCATTCTCTTGTATTAGCTGACTGGGAGGCAGGATGTTTCCTTGAGCCTCATCTTCCACACCAGATTTTTCCTTTTCTATGTAGTCTCCTGTTTCCTCAAGGCAGCTTTCCTTATCAGCTTTTGCTAATAGGTCCTGAGTTTCTCTGGTCAGTGTAACACAAGACATTGGTAAGAAATCAGGCAATTCCTGCTCGCTAACCTCCTCATCTCCTATATATTCTTGAGCATCATACATGTCTTGCTCATCTTCTCAGTTTTGAGTTTGTTCTTGCTCTAAAAGATGCATGGGCTGCTCGAAATAATCACCATCCGCATTCATATTAGCCATGTACATCTTCATCACTTCACCAAACGTTTCTGTTAATTAAATTAATTGATCACACAAAGCATCATACTTTGTGTCTCTGTCCATGTTTGGATTCATGCTTCTGCAAAGAAGGCTACTGCTTCTTCTCAACTAGTTCAGTGTCCTTCACCAATGGATTCATTTGGTATTTTGGGAGTTATGTAGTGTGGAGTCGCCAGGTGGATGAATTTGTCTGTTTTAAGCAGGCTGATGTCCACCATCAGCAATGAGATGCCAATCTAAAGCCAAAGTGGTCCTTTCCCCAGTGGAGTCGCCATTATGTTGGGGTTCCCATGTTTTGGCAGATTTGGCAATACCAAAAGATGAGACAACATCAGAACCACTTTGGGGCCCTAGGATCTAGCCCTCCTGGACCCAGAGAGGGATCTCTCCAAATAGAGAAAGATGAGATGTTAGGCTAGGTATGAAGCACAAAGGGGGTTTCAAATGATTTGGTTGGTTGGTTGCTGGGTTGGTTAGGAGATCATAAACTGAGAAGGTAATGGGAGGAAAGGAACAAGGCAGCAGGATATTTCAGCAAAGGGAATAGGCCAAGAAAGTGCCATCCATTGGGCTATGGAGTCATGAAAGGTAATTACATGCAACAACTAGCCAAGGCTTCCACAGGGCAAGTCATCTACACTAAAGGATCTTTTAGATAGATGATGGGGTGGAACATTAAGGAAAGAAGGCGGAAGAAGGAAAGACACCCAATTTCTGTCTATAGATCAGGTCAGAGGTCATTTAACTCCAGACCTGCTTGGACATACTCTAAGGAAGCTCTTAGAGAGGGACAAAGGGGGTGCTTATAGATCGGACCAGAGGTCATTTAACTCCAGGTCTGCTTTAGCAACTCCAAGGGAAAAACAAAGGTGACAAAGAAACATCCAAGCAGCAAACCCGCGAGTTCATACATCAGCTAGCAGGCAATAACATCCACTACACTGGTTAAACCACATGGATTCACTATTAGATACACATAAGGCAGAAAACATTAAAGGTAGGGAGAGCAGGAACATAGGGCACCTAACAAGGGTTAATCCTATGATATACTTCTGTTGCCTACCAGAAGAACATGAAACATTATGAAAATGCAATAAACAGAGTTAGGAAAAACATCACCAATAGTAATAGACCAGGATCCTGTGAAATGTGATTTGATTAATTGATGCAAAACCAATCATGTATAATAAGCTCAATGGCTGATCCAATCCAAACTTTCTCCTCCCAGCCTATTACATACAAACTACTCTGCTATTCCCTCCCAAGACTGTTCTAACAGTCAGGATGAATCCTTCTAACAGCAATGGCAACAGCCAAAAACAACCCTTTACAATATGTTCTTGGGGATTCTTATAGGAGAAGAGAGAAACAGAGGTAGATGAACATTGAATTGATCTCATTAAGACAGAACGGCGGAAGTTTTCACGCCCATACTGCTTAATGGCACTGCTATACTCTGTAGACTGTTTGGAGGTGTCTTTCAGGTTGAGATTGACCTCTTATATGTTCTTTAAGTCCTTACGGCAGTTTGGAACTTTGTGCTAGCCTTCTGGAATAAATGAACTGGGTGGAAAATCTGCAAGGCTGCTCCATACCTCCATAACTACTGCCTGATTGTCTTAAATGAGCTTCAGTCAGTGTAATTAATCATTTCAGGGCTTGGGGAGGCATGGAGATTTCTTGTAGGGAGGTGTACGTCTGGGAAAGAGTACTCTGCTGATATTAAACACGGATAAGACTTTGACAGTGTGCTTGATTCTTCAAACTGTGCCTTTTCCTTTGAATGAGGGGTTAAACGTCTATTACGTCAATAACAAGCAAATTAACCCTTTTGAGTCTTCTCTACTGGTCCACTAGCGGCTATAATGGCTTCTCTGTGCTACCTGCATAATATAACACACTTGTTGCAAACCTAGGCAGTGATAGTGGAGAAATGCTTGAGAGGCTGGAGGAACAGTGGCGGAACAGTTGAGAACGGTGAAAATAATGGAGAGCAGCGAAAGCAATGGTTAACAGTGTAAAAGCCCAAAGATTAAACGCTTGGGTAAAATACAAAGGAAATACATGAAAAGCAATGAAATGGACGGGAATGGATGTGAGGTGGGACCCAAGGTACGCATCACAATTGCAAATCACATAAAGGGCGGTGGAGTGGAGTGGAATGGAACTTGCGATGCGATATTGCGATCGAGCGGGGTTGCGATGGGCAGAAAGTGCGCTAGGCAGAAAAGTGCGATGGGAAGGAAGTGCGACGGTGCGATATGCGATGCGAGAACTTGCGACGGGTCGATTTGCTATCGGCGATCGCATCGCAAATATTTGCGACGCGATCAAATCGCATCGCAAATATTTGTGATGGATCGATCGAACATAAACAATGAACATGCAAAATTGCAATTATGAGATTTGTGATGTAAGCAGCGGCGGGTTATATATAACACAAGACTTTGCAATAAAGTTTATGCAAATACATGGCGGGGTATGGAAGGGGAAGGATAGAGGAATAAAGGGGGAAATAGCCCAAACAAGGGACATGGGTAGAATTTAAAGGGGATTCTGGGGGGAATTAGGGGGTAAGAGGAGAAATAGAAGGGGAGACAAAGGGGAAAGAAAAGAGGCTAAGTGGGGGTGAAATGAGGAGGAAAAAGGACTTTTTGGGCATTCTTCTTCATAACAGAGAGGCTTTATAATGGAAAACAGTAGAGGGGACTTCATCAAAGGACAAAGACACAGAGAGGCTTCAAGGTTGATGTGTTTTCAAAGGAAATGCATTCCTTGAAGGCTCAAAAATATTTTAGCCCCCTTTTTGCTTGTCAAAAAATTTATGGGGGGCTAACAGTGGCTCCACGTGGGGATGGCTTCTTCTTGATGGAGTCAAGAATCTAGAAAATGATCTTTGGTGTAGGCCAGATGCCTGTTGCTTGAACCATCCATTCCTTTATTTTATCAGCTGCCACAAATCTTGAAGACATTATATCAAGAGTAAAATTCTCCCAAACAACTACCTACCCACACTATAGTCCTAACATTCTTTTCTTCCGGGTGCATTTGGACTTGCAGACCCTTTACATCATCAATTTTTTTTTTCAGCAGGAAAATAAGCCTACTCTACTTCTACCCTTATTACTCCATGAGGCCAGATTAGAATGTAGGCCTCATAGCTTCTCTACCTACACTACTACCTGCTAGGATTAGACTGTCTAACAGGTTTCTTCTCTACATTCTAAGACATAAAATGGAACAACTAACTACATGCTCATAGATTGAGCTTTATTTAGCTTTTCCTACCTACCCTACTCTACTGAAATATTTACAAGTCTAGCTTACAAACACTGTCTTCCAATGCAACCATTCCACCAAGTGATCCCATGGCTGGTTTTTCTTGCTCGACTCCTTGAGTAGGCTGGATAGGCAGGGCAACTCCCACTCTTTTTGTTCCATAACAGCAGCCTTGAAAAATGTTCTCTCTATTTGCAACATGCTGCTCAAAAAGACCCTAGATCCTCCTTCAAATGTTTGCAGGAAATATGCATAGGGATCATGAAATGATACCTGGTTATGAATATCTGGCATGTAGGCTTCAACCAGGATCTCTTCTCCTTCAACTGGATCAAGAATGAGGCCCTCTTGAGAAAGAGAATCTCCTTCATCTGCTTCACTTTCTAAACTAGAGGACTCATCATATATTGCAGCTGAGTCCTCTTGGAGCTCTGGTATATTCCTCTCTGATGTGCTAAGCTCCGTGAAAATGTTTGTGTATTATTGAGCAGTGGTTTGTTCTACTACTTCCCCTTTTTCAAGAGAAGGCTCCTTGCTTTCATCATGCTCAAGAATCTCCTCTTTTCTTTCCTCCTCATCGTCTAAAAGGAAAGGCTGCTGGCTACCAGCTTCACTGATGATCTGAGGTAAAGCAGAATGAAGATTCAACGAATCTTCATCTACTATTAAACCCTCGTAGCTCTCCCCATTAGTATCATAGATAGGTTGGCTCGGCCAAGTCAACCATTCTGAGCGCACAACAGGTCTCTCTTCGTCCTGATCCATAGAGGAGTCTTCCGGATCAGAATCATCAAACTCGTAAGGTGAATGAGCAAAAGCATGTGTTCTACAAAAGATTTCGGAGGTGGACCGCTGGTTTAATATCCGATCCATATCTTCTTCTGTCAAAAGAGGGGTTTCCCTCTCATCATGGCCAGAAGAATAGCAGTCCTCATTCTCTTGTATTAGCTGACTGGGAGGCGGGATGTTTACTTGAGCCTCATCTTCCACACCGGATTCTGCCTCTTCTATGTAGTCTCCTGTTTCCTCAAGGCAGCTTTCCTTATCAGCTTTTTCTAATAGGTCCTGAGTTTCTATGGTCAGTGTAACACAAGACATTGGTAAGCAATCAGGCAATTCTTGCTCGCTAACCTCCTCATCTCCTATAGATTCTTGAGCATCATACATGTATTGCTCATATTCTCAGTTTTGAGTTTGTTCTTGCTCTGATAGATGCATGGGCTGCTCGAAATAATCACCATCCACATTCATATTAGCCATGTACATCTTCAGCACTTCACCAAACGTTTCTGTTAATTCAATTAATTGATCGCACAAAGCATCATACTTTGTGTCTCTGTCCATGTTTGGATTCATGCTTCTGCAAAGAAGGCTACTGCTTCTTCTCAACCAGTTCAGTGTCCTTCACCAATGGAGTCATTTGGTATTTTGGGAGTTATGTAGTGTGGAGTCGCCAGGTGGATGAATTTGTCTGTTTTAAGCAGGCTGTTGTCCACCATTAGCAATGAGATGCCAATCTAAAGGCAAAGTGGTCCCTTCCCCAGTGGAGTCGCCATTATGTTGGGGTTCCCATGTTTTTACAGTTTTGGCAATACCAAAAGATGAGACAACATCAGAACCACTTTGGGGCCCTAGGATCTAGCCCTCCTCGACCCGGAGAGGGATCTCTCCAAATAGAGCAAGATGAGATGTTAGGCTAGGTATGAAGCACAAAGGGGGTTTCAAATGATTTGGTTGGTTGGTTGCTGGGTTGGTTAGGAGATCATAAACTGAGAAGGTAATGGGAGGAAAGGAACAAGGCAGCAGGATATTTCAGCAAAGGGAATAGGCCAAGAAAGTGCCATCCATTGGGCTACGGAGTTATGAAAGGTAATTACATGCAACAACTAGCCAAGGCTTCCACGGGGTAAGTCATCTACACTAAAGGATCTTTTAAATAGATGATGGGGTGGAACATTAAGGAAAGAAGGCGGAAGAAGGAAAGACACCCAATTTCTATCTATAGATCAGGTCAGAGGTCATTTAACTCCAGACCTGCTTGGACATACTCTAAGACAGCTCTCAGAGAGGGACAAAGGGGCTGCTTATAGATCGGACCAGAGGTCATTTAACTCCAGGTCTGCTTTAGCAACTCCAAGGGAAAAACAGAGGTGACAAAGAAACATCCAAGCAGCAAACCCGCGAGTTCATACATCAGCCAGCAGGCAATAACATCCACTACGCTGGTTAAACCACATGGATTCACTCTTAGATACACATAAGGCAGAAAACATTAAAGGTAGGGAGAGAAGGAACATAGGGCACCTAACAAGGGTGAATCCTATGATATACTTCTTTTGCCTACCAGAAGAACAGGAAACATTATGAAAATGAAATAAACAGAGTTAGGAAAAACATCACCAATAGTAATAGACTAGGATCCTGTGAAATGTGCTTTGATTAATTGATGCAAAACTAGTCATGTACAATAAGCTCAATGGCTGATCCAATCCAAACTTTCTCCTCCCAGCCTATTACATACAAATTACTCTGCTATTCCCTCCCAAGACTGTTCTAATAGTCAGGATGAATCCTTCTAACAACAACGACAGCAGCCAACAACAACCCTTTACAATATGTTCTTGGGGATTCTTATGGGAGAAGAGAGAAACAGAGGTAGATGAACATTGAATTTATCTCATTAAGACAGAACGGCGGAAGTTTTCACGCCCATACTGCTTAATGGCACTGATGTACTCTGTAGACTGTTTGGAGGTGTCTGTCAGGTCGAGATTGACCTCTGATATGTTCTTTAAGTCCTTACAGCGGTCTGGAACTTTGTGCTAGCCTTCTGGAATAAATGAACTGGGTGGAAAATCTGCAAGTTTGCTCCATACCTCCATAACTACTGCCTGACTGTCTTAAATGAGCTTCAATCAGTGTAATTAATCATTTCAGGGCTCGGGGAGGCATGGAGATTTCTTGTAGGGAGGTGTACGTCTGGGGAAGAGTACTCTGCTGATATTAAACACGGATAAGACTTTGACAGTGTGCTTTATTCTTCAAACTGTGCCTTTTCCTTTGAATGAGGGGTTAAACATCTATTACGTCAATAACAAGAAAATTAACCCTCTTGAGTCTTCTCTGCTGGTCTGCTAGCGGCTATAATGGCTTCTCTTCACTACCTGCATAATATAACACACTTGTTGCAAACCCAGGCAGTGATAGTGGAGAAATGCTTCAGAGGCTGAAGGAACAGTGGTGGAACAGTTGAGAGCAGTGAAAATAATGGAGAGCGGCGGAAGCAATGGTTAACAGTGTAAAAGCCCAAAGATTAAACGCTTGGGGAAAATACAAAGGAAATACATGAAAAAAAATGAAACAGATGAGAATGGATATGAGGTGGGACCCAAGGTATGCATCGCAATCGCAAATCGCATAACGGGCGGTGGAGTGGAGTGGAATGGAACTTGCGATGTGATATTGCGATCAAGCGGGGTTGCGATGGGCAGAAAGTGCGCTAGGAAGAAAAGTGAGATGGGCAGGAAGTGTGACAGTGTGATATGCGATGCGAGAACTTGCGACGGGTGGATTTGCGATCGGCGATCGCATCGCAAATATTTGCGATGGATCGATCGAACATAAACAATGAACATGCAAAATTACGATTATGCGATTTGCGATGTAAGCAGCGGTGGGTTATATATAACACAAGACTTTGCAATAAAGTTTATGCAAATACATGGCAGGGTATGGAAGGGGAAGGATAGAGGAATAAAGGGGGAAATAGCCCAAACAAGGGACATGGGTAGAATTTAAAGGGGATTCTTGGGGGAATTAGGGGGTACGAGGGGAAATAGAAGGGGAGACAAAGGGGAAAGAAAGGAGGCTAAGTGGGGGTGAAATGAGGGGGAAAAAGGACTTTTTGGGCATTCTTCTTCATAACAGAGAGGCTTTATAATGAAAAATAGTAGAGGGGACTTCATCAAAGGACAAAGACACAGAGAGGCTTCAAGGATGATGTGTTTTCAAAGGAAATGCATTCCTTGAAGGCTCAAAAAAATTTTAGCCCCCTTTTTTCTTGTCAAAAAATTTATGGAGGGCTAACACCTGTGACAGAAATCAACCATTTTCTTGGATCCGAAAGCAGCAGCATTGTCAGTGATTATTTTTCTTGGACAACCAAACTGAGAAAGGATGTAATCTTCTAGGAATCTAATGATGACAGAATCAGTGTCATTCCTAGTGGGTATGGCTTCTATCCATTTATTGAAGTAATCAGTAGCAGTTAGGATCCATCTGTGTTGCCCAAAAGAAGAGGGGTGAATTTCCCCAATGAAGTCTAGGCCCCATTGCATGAAGGGACCTTCTACGGTGATAGGTTGTAAAGGGAGGGGAACGAGCTTTCTTCTGCCTTCGAAGATCTGGCATTTGTGGCAAGTAAGAATCATTTTATGGACATCACTGAAAAGTGTAGGCCAATAGTGACCAGCCCTGAGTATTTTATTTGCAGTGGCTTTCCAACTCAGGTGGCCTCCACACTCCCCAGCATGAAATTCTTGTTTGATTCTTTTGGCTTCAGTTTCAGACAAACATTTCAGTAATAGGCCATTTGGATTTTTCCAATATAGGTTTTCATTCAGGATGCAGTAATTTCTGGCCTTTAGCTTTATGAATCTGGCCTTAGTTTTGGATAGTTCCGGAGGGGCATTGAGATTGGTGAGCACATACAGGATATCGGAATACCAAGGAGAGTTCTAAAACTTCTCCTCAACAGTTGGGTGGTGCAATCCTTCCTGCTCATCTAAGGAATTTATCATGTTAATGTCAAGGGCCTGCAGATTAGATTCAACCATTAATTGGGCCAGGCCTTGACCTTTGATCAGTTTGGTGGGCTTTATTTCAAGGTCATATTCTAAGATAGTAGCAATCCATTTGCCCTTTTCCCATCAGGGTCTTGGGACAAGATGTCTTTAACCACTATATTTGGAACATAGGCTATGGTGTGAGAATGTAGAATGTACACCCTAAAGTATTTTAAGGCCTTTACCAGGGCATAGGCCCGCTTTTCCATAATGTTGTACTTCAAGGGTGCATCCCTTAAGGCTTTGCTAAAGAAGGCAATTGGATGTTCCATTCCCCCTGTGTTTTTCTGCAGTAAGACAGCGGTGATTGCGTGTTCAGAGGCAAATGAAAAGATTAGAAAATCCTTTGAGAAATCTGGACTGATCAGGATAGGGGCTTGAGTGAGCGCCAGTTTTACCGACTCAAAAGATTTCTTGGCCTCGACAGTCCACTTAATTCCGGCACCTTTATTCAGCATGTTGGTCATTTTCCTAAGGTGCTCAGCTAGGTTGGGAATGAATCTCCTAAGGAAATTGATCTTCCCAATGAAGGACTGTAACTCCGTGATGTTTCTTGGATGCGTGATCTGAAGTAACCCCTCAACTCTTTGTGGGTCTATCCTAATCCCTTTCTCAGATATAATATGGCCAAGAAGTTTACCTTCTTGCAGCCCAAAAATCGTTTTCTTAGGGTTTAGAGATAGACCGTACCTTCTACATTTTTCAAAAAATTTCCTCAGATGTTTCAGGTGTTCTTCTTCAGTTTTAGAATAGACAGTCAAGTCATCCAAGTAGATAACAATGAAGTTACCTATCTCATCTGAGAAAGCTATATCCATCGCTCTCTGGAAGGTGGCTCCAGCGTTCATCAATCCGAAAGGCATTTTCACATACATGAAGGTGCCCCATGGAGTGGTAAAATCTGTTTTGAGTTGATCTTCTGGGAGTACTAAAACCTGATTGTATCCAGAAAAACCATCAAGCAGGGAGATTCTCTTAGAGCCCACTACCTTTTGTAAGATATGTTCCATTCTAGGCAAGGGGTAGTTGTCTTTTAGTGAAGCTCTGTTGAGATTTCTGAAGTCTATGCATAATCTGATCTCTCCCGTCTTCTTTCTCACAGCCACTAAGTTTGATACCCAATCAGAAAACCTCAGAGGGACTATTATGCCTGCATCATACATCTTCTTAATCTCCTTTTGAACTGCAGGCAATTGTTTTGGATTGATTCTGTGGAGTTTTTGTCTGAAAGGCTTGTGATTTTCCTTCAAAGGTATTTTGTGTTGTATTATGCTTGTTTCATAAGCCTTTAAGTCTTCATAACTCCATGCAAACACATCAGTGAATTCCTTGAACAGGTCAATGTATTTGTTCTTCAGGTTTGCAGGTATAGACTTAGCTAGTTTGATCATTTTGGGTTTATCTTCAGTGCCTATGTTGCATTCTTCTACATCAGAGTCTGCATGTTCTATAGTGGGCTTTTTTGCTACATCATCAAAGTCAAAAAGGTCCTCCAAGGGTGCTAGGCCTCTAGGTATATTCTTGTCTTTGGCCTGCAACACCTCCATTTCCTCACTATCTGCGTTTTCACGTTCTGTGGTTGCACTTCCAGTTTTTAGGGAAAAAGTGTTTATTTCTATGCTACAAGGTGGGGTTTCCTCACTAGAGGATTCTTCACTCAGGCAGTTGTCCTTAGATTTAGAGTCTGAATGAGAAAATTCAAACTCGTTTCTGCCTATCAGGAAATCCTCGATCTATTTATCTCCTTCAAAGACCTGCCAATATTTTTCATTGTCTGGCACCGCAGGTCTAAATTTGGTCTGAATGATGATTTGTTGGTTGGCTGGAGTCTTAGGATATGAACTAGCCAGGCAAGCTAATCCATTTGCGATAACATTTTGACCCCTAGGGACAAACACCAACTCATATTCCATAAATTGTTTTAGTATATCCATGGCATCATTCCTGTATGCCCTCAGCCTTGGGTGTTTTGCTGAATACTCACCGTTTACTTGTTTTATGATTAACTCTAAGTCTCCTCGTACAACTATCCTATGGGCTCCGAATTGTTTCAATAGATTCAGGCCAAGGATAAGAGCTTCGTATTCTACAATATTATTTGTACATTTGAAGTGCAGATTTACAGCATGGCTCTCAGTGTGGTCACTCTCTGTATTACATATCCACACCCCTGCTCCAGCATTTTTCCTAGTACAGGATCCATCGAAATTCATTTCCCACAGGGATTCGCCATCATGTTGCGTTACAGGGTCTGTGCTAGGTTGCGGGTTGTTTTGTTCTTCATGACATGCATGGAGTTCAGAGATTTGGCTATGTTGCCGTTTACGTTCTGTTTCTGTTTCTGGTTGACTCAGAGTTTCGTTTTCAATACCCTACCCATGGTTTTCCTCATTGTATTCCTCTAGGGTAGCCTTTATGCTAAAGTCCATGGGCTCTGTGTCCTTTCTTGTATTTCTACATTCAGATTCTGGCTCTCCCAAGGATTGGTCATTATAAAGAATGAAAGAATCCAGGTCTGTGTGTACAGAGTATAATGGTGAATTTTCAGGTTTCTCAGGGCTATTGACTAGGAATTTCATCTGGGACTCTCTATACAGTCTTCTAGGTTGGACAAATATAGGGATAGTGGCAAATGAGCCATCCATCTACATCATTCCTTGCAGTTTGGCTCCCCATGATCTAGATAGTAGCATGCCATACTTTGGTGGCACATCTACCACCACAACATCCATGACCATACACTTAGAAGGAATCTGGGTGAGGCTTACACACAGGTCTTTGATTAGGCCTAGGCATTTTACTCTGCTAGAGTCAAATGAATATAAGTCTTTGTAAGGTCGGGTTATCTCTAGGCCTAGTATTTCCATCACCACCTTAGGCATTAAATTGTGTGATGCTCCAGAATCATGCATGGCATTGTGCAAGATTTTGTCATGAATTTTGAGACTGATATAAAAAGGTGGAACTACCCCCTGCTAAAATATTCCCTCAATCTTTGGACCAAACAGGAGGGCAGGTTGATCATCATTCAGATTTAAAGTGTCATTGTTTTCCCCCAGATTCAACACTTTAAAAATTTTGCCTCTATATACATCCTGAGTGGCCAGCTCAGAGAGCAGGACAAAGATTTTAATTTTTGCAATCTCACCTTCCAAGTTGAAAGTGGACTGACTCTTGGAAATGCTCGACTCTTTTTTATTAGCCACCTTGGTGACTGAATCGGTTTGTAAATTCTCATTATGTACAGGGTTAGGAACAATTGTTTCAGGAGTACTAACTGAAGTGCTAGTACTGCTAGCAGGCTCACCTTGTTTTTCATTCTTCTAGTTATCTTTTTCTTTTTTTTTTCCAGAACTTTCAGGTGCTGATTTGCTATTTACAGCAGATGCTTTAGAAGTTTTATCAGGTCTTTTCTTGATGGTCACCTCAGGAGTCTCAGTTTTGGAATTTTCTTGGTTCTTTTTTCTCCTAAGTTCATATTTTTCTCTGACCTGCATCATGGCATTTTCAAATTCTAATCTATAATCTTCAGTTTCTAACTGATCCTCATCCCAGTATGAAGGTGACGGCTGATCTTCCCCTGAATCACAGTTAAGGACTGAGTCTTCTGTTTCAAACATTTTTATCGCATTCCCTTCAGACTCCTCTATGATTCCCTCATCTTCATCTAAAAAGTTTTGGAAAGGGGGAATAACTTTCTAATCTGATTCTTTCTGTCTGTTGGGGGCATTGTTATTTCTTCTAAAGTTCTGGTTCTAATTTTGGTTCTGGTTTTTGTTCTGATTGCTAACTGTGACAACCATTTTTTCCATCATTTGTTGCAGCTTATCCACATTTTTAGATAATCTATCATAATTTGGGTCTGAAGTGGAAGCCACAGTGTCATCTCTATATGTTACCCTCTTCTCAGATCTCAGTCTTGCTCTTTTCTCAATCAGGTTTGCCTCTATGTTCACTGCTCCTTTCTACATGTCCTCCAATGTGTTGTACTCTTTATCTCTAAGCTCATAGGCCATGTCAGCATCAAATCCATCAGGATATTTCGCTAAGGCCATACCTTGAGGAGGTTTCATGTGTGGAGGGAGAGCATTGTAAATGCTATTCAATCTGGTGGTGTAATCATGGACACTCTCTCCCACATTCCTTTTAAGGCTCATATATTCTGCTAGGAGCTGGCGAGGGTTTGTCCTAGTTTCCCATTTGTCTATGAAGCTCTGATATAACGTAGGGAGATCTTGGATACTGCTAAGGGGTAAGCTCTTAAACCACTTCTTTACATCACCCCCTAAGTTTTGGGCAAAGATTCTCATTTTGATTGTTTCATCATCAATATCCATGTAGTCAAAAGAATCCTCCATCTTATCTACATGTTGCTGAGTTGTGATGGATTCTTTAGCAGTGAAGTGTGGGATTTTTTACTGATAATCAATGGGTAAGGGTAGCATGGGTTGAGGTAAAACCAGAGGTGCATACCAAGCTTCCATGATAATGTTCTGCTGAGGTACAAGGTTGGCTTGAGCAGCTGGTATATGGATGATAGGGATATTAGGACCAACAAAAATTTGTTGAGGAGATCTAGGGTAGGAGAGCCCCAAGTTTTGAACGAAGTGGATGTCAGGAGGCGTAGATGGAGGGGTTCTTATGTCCCTAGTGTGTTGACCATAGCAAGATGGCGAACTGTGAAACTCAAGGTCTGGCTGGTCTAGGTGATCGAATGACCTAGTCCTGGGTAATCTGTTTTGAAAGTCTAGGTCAAGAGGAAAGTGTGATAGAGCTACAAGGTGTTCTGGTGCAGAATTTGCTCTATGAATGCGACTAGAAATAGTTGGTCTTTTAGGTGTAGGAACTCTCTTGAAGATACTCTCCGGATTGTCAACTATTTCAGGTGGGTCAGGGTCGGGGTAAGCTCTTGTGTGAATGGTTCTGAAAGCCAGAATGTTGTTTCTTAGCCAAGCAACTTAACCCTACTTGATTTTCCTATTGTGGTTGATTGTTGTCTCAAGGATGGTCTCCCAGCGGAGTCTTATGTGAAACCAAGTTAATCAACAGGCCTACTAATCATTAGTGGAGTCTTTTGAACGTTTAGGGGCTATGGAGTCGCCAGGTGGAAGATTAAAGTTGTTTCTAGGGGGGTACACTGTCCACCACAGTGCTCATGAGATGTCCCTCTTGAAGGATGTCTCGAAAACACAGTAAACTCTAACCAGAGATTGACTGGGAGGGATTTTACTAGATATGTCACCTCTGGAAGAAGATGAGATCCAGAGGCTACCTGGCCCTTTCTAGGCTCTGTCTAAGAGTATGGGAAAACACAACAAATGGTATAGAGGTTTATGTGTGAATGGGGTTGTTTAACTACCAACCTAACCAGAGATTCCAAGTTTTTTGAGAGTTTGTGATGTAGCAAAGTGAGGAAAGCTTAGAAGTTCCCTAGTGGAGTCGCCATTATGTTGGGGTTCCCATGTTTTGGCCAGGTTGGCAAGACCAAAATATGAGACAACATAGAACCACTTTTAGACCTTAGGATCTAGCCCTCCTAGGTCCAGAGATGGATCTCTCTATATGAGTCAAAGGGTATGTCTTCGAGGCTCTAAGTTATGAGTTTACGCTAGTTATATGCACAAAGTTTGTTTGTTTATGTTTGGTTGTTGGGAATCAGGAAAGAAGGGTCCAGTATAAGACAAGGATGAGCAAAGAGGAAATTAGGCAAAGGTATATAACTCAGAGAACATCAAGGCCATTAGGTGATGGAGTCAAGAAAGGATTTACTTGTGTTCAATGTGCAAGCTTTCAGTTGGGCTAGTCATCTAGAGCATTTGGATGTTAAAGATGATATTTGGAATGGGACATTAAGGACTGAAAATGAAAGGAGAAGAACCATCCAATTCTGTCTATAGATCAGGTTAGAGATCATTTAACTCCAGACCTACTTGGACAAGATCAGAGGCAATACAAGGGATCTTAGAAAGGTTTAATTTGATATGGAAAGATCCTAGTGAGGCAGATACAGGGTTCTAGACCTCCCAGTGTTCTCAACTCATCCAACTAAATCCTAGCAAGAACATCTAAACATAGATTTCATCAATTCATACATCAGAGAGTAGGCAATGACATCCACTACACTGGTTAAATCAATTGAACAGATACACATATACGAAGAAAACATAAAAGGCTGGGAGAGCAGCAACATAAGGTACCTATCAAGGGTAAATATTATGCCAAACTTCTGATGCGAGCCAGTAGAAATGGAATGAAATGAAATCAAACACAGAGATAGAAAAACATCACCAGCTGCTTTAGATCAGGATCCAAATAAATATGCTTGTCATATTAAAAACAACACCAATCAGGTACAACCATTGCCCATGGCTTGAGCATTCAGTCTGAATACATCAAATCTCAGCCTATCTTACAATATTGCACAGAGAACTTGTCTCAAGAGAAACTGCTTTCATTTCTCTGATATCTCATCAACCACGCAACAATAATTTCCTTTTGTGTTTTATAGCAGAGTATGAACAGAAGATTGACTGAGGAGGTAGGTGAAGACTAAATGTTGTATTAAACATCTGAAAGAAAGAGGACCGAGGCCCATTTTGCTTGTATGCTGAGTATTTAATCTCTGTCACCCCCTTTATGAAGGAGTGATCTTCTTCAGATATGATTTGGACATTTTTCGACTGAGGTGCTGTAGTTGTGGTAAATAAACAAAAGGAAAATGAACTACTAAGAAATATGCTTCATAAATATTCTAATTGCTTTGAACTACTGTTAGGGTGGAAATTCCTTCAGGGACACTATGCGTAGTAAAGGCTATATGGATGCCATGTACTTGATGAAGAAAAACCTTCTGCTGATGAGAAACCCTTGATGTTGTATTTTACTGTGCATAGGACCTTTTGATTGATCCTCGGGGTGTTCAATTTGATGCTTTGCCTTCTAAACCACTGATTTAAGGCTCAAGATCTTCATTGGCGTGCCTTAATCTCCTTTGCTTTGTACTGGAACACTCTGCCGCTCCATCTCTGCTCCTGTCAGGTTAGCTCAAACCTTTAATGGCGCCGGAAGGTTTTCTACAAAGTTTAAACCCTGCTCTCTTAAATGATCGTCCTGTCCTCACCTTCCCGGGTCATTTTCATCAATTTCGCCCCTGTCAATGATCTTCTTCAATTTCTTTGTCCTTGTAGTAGAGACGTGCATCATGGAGGACATGGCCTCTTAACAACCCTGCAAAACACATAAACAAGTTAAGGAAATCATGGATGGGGTGGCGGATGATGTGGAGGCAGAGAAAGGTCATGTAGAAGATGATACGGAGGAGAAAATTACAGAGAGAATGGAGGAACGGGCTCTGGTGGATGGTGGCGGTCTGTAGAGTAAACATACGTGGAAAATGTTAAAAAACGCAAAAGAACCAATATATGCAATGGAATGGGAGATCGTACGGGGGGTGCACATGGAGATGACGTGGTGAGACTAGGAGACAGCGGAATAGTCAACAACGTGCGGACATATCTGGACCGTCGATCGTGGCGGAGATTAACGGCGGAAGGGCGATAAACGGTGGGCTAGTAGGTGTGATGAACAGGGTTAAGCAGTGCGCAGCTCGGACGAATGCCGACCGTTGGATGAGCGTTTCAAAATCAGGCGGTTGTCGTGGATTTCGCTACGCACCCTGGACCGAATGATAATGCGCGGGGAGAAAGCGGTTTCGCCGTCATACAGAAGACACGCGGCGCGCGATGAGTGGAATCGATGGGTGCTCAGGGAAAACCACCAGCTGCGCATAAGCGGTGCGGAATAAACCAGCGGGTTTGGAATAGTATACGGGCAGGGACCACCGGCGGGAGGACTGTGGACTGTTGATCTGACAGAGAAATGAACGACGATTGTGCAATGAGAAAATGAACGGGGGGGAAAACGGAGGGCATCAGGGTTCACGCTCACCGTCCGATCAACCAAGATCGACGGATGTAATTTCGCCCGATAAATTCAGTGGATAGGCGCTTTTTGCTTCAGCGGGTGGTTATAGCGTTGGGTTACGTGGAGGAAGAGGGCATGGGTTAGCGGAGAAGGGGCTGAGGCCTATTATATGGTTGGAAGTGAGTTCTTAACCCATTTTAATGTATTTTGGAGCCTCTGGAGGGTAGCGATAATGGAATAGAGGGGAAAATTGAGGAAACCAAGGATAATGGTGGGATTTAAGGGGGATTTTGGAGGGGTGCAGAGGGTTAAATGCAGGCCTTGAGGAAAGGAACTAGCAAGGGGGACTTGTATAAGGCAAAGCACAGAGAGACCTCAAGGATGATGTGTCTTCAGGGGAGATGCATTCTTTGAAGGTCTCCAAAATGACATAGCCCCCCAGCTTGCTTGTCAAGAATTTCATAGGGGGGCTAACAGCTTCTTCAACTTAAAACCTGAATTCTTATTTATCTTACCCTCTTTTTTTTTTTGAAAAGTAGCTTATTTAGAGCCTTTTCCATATACCCTGATCTTGTTTTAATCTTTGACTATTTGCTTTCACTATTTTCCTCCAATGATGATGAACTTGTCAGTTTATAGGTTCTTCCTTATGCTTTAGAGGTAGTGAAACTCATGCAAACTATTTTTAGAGTCTGCTGCTTTTCCCTTATTCAAAATGTATAGCAGAGTGCCTTGACTTTTTTTCACAGGGAAAATGCCTTCCTTTGTGACAGTGGCGTGTGAACTTTTCTTTCAATAAGTTCCAGAACCTGAAAACTATTGCCAAGGTATTTCTTGTACCATATGAACTACTGTGTCTAGTTGCAATACCTTTCTTGGGAAGAGCTAAACTCAAATTTTCCTTTGTCAACTATGATAAGCATGTTTGAAAGACACCCTTTTATGAGTAGAGAGATCAGTACCTTTTAAAACATAATCATCATCAGTTCTTTCGCCTGTGCAATAACACATCTTATCAACCACTCTTCAATCTTGTTTTGTTTGAGCTGCAGACTGTCTTTTGAAAGAAAACCTGTTAAGAGATAAGCCAAACCCTTTGGATTGCAATGGTACCCCTGCTTTCCTTTTTGGTTCTTTACATTATTTCTCTGTTTCAAGTATCTCTTACTGTTCTTACTTTGTCTATCAGTCAGTGAGAAAACCTAGAAATAATCACTGCCCTGACCCATTGCTTATGAATGAAGGAGGCCCTTCTCTTGGTAAAATATCTGATGTTTTGTCAACCTTCTGTCTCAGCCATATGAAGGCTGCCTGATGAACATATTGGCAAGGATTTTTCTTACACATGATGATAGGAAAAAAAAATTTGAAAACATTACTGCTTTTACCTCAGCCTTCAATCATTACTTTTCTTCAGAAAACCCCAGCCACTATCTCACTGTTTATTGAAAACAAATCTGTTTTACAGTCAGTTGCAACTTTTCAAGTCAAACTTTGGCCATCGCCCTCTGCTTATAGATGAAGGAGGTGCTTTAACCCTCTGCTTATAGATTAAGGAGGTCCTTTGGTCTTCAAACCCTCTGCTTATAAATGAAGAAGGTTTTTAGCCGTGACATATCATCAGCCTTTTGACAGTGTTGTTTTTATTTCTACTATCTTTTCAGGCATTGAAGGTGGTCGCATGAGCTTGATGAAAGACTCTTCGCTCTGTGCTACATCTTATGGCTTAAGATCACATTGAGAAGAAACTATCTTCTCATGTGGCGCCAAAAATTGTCTTCTGAGATGTTGGTATGTTTCTTGTCCTTGAAAGATCCATTAGACACTGTAAAACACCTAAAATCAGCTTGAGATTATGGTCTATGTATTGTTGAGACTTAAGGGTGTATCAGTGGCACGACCTAGGGTTGAAAACAACTTCATTAGCAGAGCAGGAAGGTATGTTATGACTGGTATATAGCATATGGAGGTTTTTGGCTTTTTGAAAGTTTTCCGAGGGAGAAATGCCTTAAAGCGCCACTTCCTAACTTAGGGGAGGTTATTTGAATAGATTTGGATTGTCCTTTTAGAGCTGATGGACAGACTAGTATGGCTGAGGCAGGGTAGGATTTGATAATGAGGTTTCATCTCGTCATGGGCGGACTAAAAAGTAGGAGGAAAAAAAGTTTTATGGGTGTTTTCCCAACTGGAAAATATGACAAATTTTTGGATCAGCTGCTAGAAAACTTGGCTGTCAGAACTAGTCATCATCAACAAGTGAAAAATACTGATGACTAACAGTGGCTCCATTTGGGGAGGGCAGCTCCTTTTCAGGAGGTGTCCATAATTTCAGATCTTTGGCTTATGAAGACCAGTGCCTTACCCATTGGCGCAAAATTTAATTCTTCCTTGATGCTATTTCTGAAAAGTGACAGCATGATTAGCATCAATGATATTTCTACCTACCCCACTATCTTTTCTAACATTTTTTCCTTCTTTTTGACGCATTTGAACTAGCAGCCTTTGACAATGCATATTTTTTCTTTTTGCAAAATGAACCTATCTAATTCTACACTTATATCTGTCGGGAGTTCAGATTAAACTGATAAACTCCATTACTCTACCCACACTAGATCAACTGTAAAGATTAAGCTGTTTGACAGGATTTTGTTCTCTAATCTAAAACATGAAATTTAAAAATGATCGAATCAGGGTTAGACATTGTAATTCGTCATGTATTTGCGGCATGAAAGACAAGCTGCACACAAATATTATTTTGCATAAAAATGGAAACCAGGAAAAATAGGGCTAAGATGCACAATTTGTTTTTCATCCCCATTTCCCTCTTTGGTTCTGTTTTGGGTGTCTGGAACCAGTATCTTTTCCTAATCTACTCTCTGTGATAAGTCAATCTTACACAATGTTGACCCTCTTTTTCACTCACTAACTTATCAGAAATTTAATTTAAACATGTTCAGCTATGATTATGCTAGATAGCTGAACAAGACATTGGAGTACTAGTAGCAGCATTTAGACTTGTGCGCTTTCTGAAGGACTATTTTTTGGAACATGGGGCCATTTTTCTATTTTTCAACCGCCCTCTTTTCTATCTTTTATTGTTTTTTGACTTTTTGTTTTATCTATTTTTCAAACAGTGGTATATACAATGAATGAAAATGTTTAAACTTAGAAATGGAGTTCTTGACAGAAATAATGCTTTAATGTCCTACCATTTATAGGACCTCCAAAAGCTTCAGTCCCATCCTGTTCTTGTAGGAAAAAGGCATTGTTTCCGCTGACTGAGCTGATGATGTAAGGCCCTTTCCATAAATTTTCAAACTTACCATGTTTACCTTTGTCTTCTCTTCTGGAATCCCATTTTAACACTTTGTCCCCAATCTAAAAATAATTTTCCTTAGTTCTCCTGTCAAAAATCTGTTTTATTTTGTCTTGCGCTAACTGAGCCTTTTGGTAAACTTCTTCTCTGGTTTGCTGCAAATGAATAGTTTGATTTACCCTCCTTTGCATATCATTTTCTTCTATTTGAACTTCCTGTAATAGTTTCATTACTGGAACCCCTAAAGATGTTGGGAAAATGGCATCTATGCCATAAACTAGTTGGTAAGGAGACATAGCTATGGATTTTTTGGTGGTTAGTCTATCGGCCCATAGTGCGTGTACTATTTTTCCGTGCCATGCTTTTTGATTTTGTTCAAGAAGTTTTTTGATGATGTTGACTAGGCTTTTGTTAGAAGACTCAGCTAAACCATTACCTTGAGGGTAATAAGCTGTGGAATGTCCTAATGAAATGTGATATTTGTAACAGAAGTCGACCATTCTTTTGGAGGAGAAGGTAGCGGTGTTGTCTATAATGATCTTTCTGGGACAGCCAAATCTGGATAGGATATTGGTTTCTATGAACTTGATGATGACTAAATCGGTGGCATTCCTGGAGGGTATGGCTTCTATCCATTTGGTAAAGTAGTCAGTGGCTGTGAGGTTCCATTTATGTTGAGCGGATGAGGAGGGGTGAATTTCCCCGATGAAATCTAGAACCCATTGCTGGAAGGGTCCTTCGACTATGATGGGATGTAAGGGAAAAGGTAAAAGCTTTTTTCTGCCATAAAAAATTTGACACTTATGGCATGTCATAACTAGTTTGTGAGTGTCAGGGAATAAGGTAGGCCAATAATAATTGGCTCTAAGGATTTTTTTTTCTCTGGTTTTCCAGTAAAGATGGTCCCCACATTCCCCTTCATGCATTTCACGCATAATTTTCTCTGCATCAGACTCAAGAAAACATTTAAGCAGCATACCGGTGGGATTTTTCCAATACAGAAGACTATCTATAATGAAAATTTTTAAAGATTTTTGTTTAAGAAATCTTTCTTTTGTTTTTGATAAAGTCGGAGGAGCATTTAGATAAGAAAATACATAAAGAATAATTGCATACCAAGGTGAATCCAGAAACATTTTATGAATAGGAGGGAGTGTGCATTCTTCCTGTTCTTCTAAGGCATCAACAAAATTTATATCTAAAGCTTGGAGGTTGGTTTCAACCATTAGCCTTGCAAGTCCTTGTCCTTTAACTAATTTTGGTAGGTCGGATTTCTAAGTCATATTCTAAGATGATAGCGATCCATTTTCCTCTTTTACCATCGGGATCTTGGTTCAGAATGTCCTTGACGACAGTATTAGGGACAAAAGCTATGACATGAGAATGTAAGATGTAAACTCGGAAATCTTTCAATGCTTTTACTAATGCGAATGCTTGTTTTTCCATGATGTTGTATTTCAAGGGAGCATCTCTCAGGGATTTGCTAGAGAAGGCAATGGGTTTCTCTTGCCCAGCTGCATTTTTTTGTAACAATACAGCAGCTATTGTGTGTTTGGAGGCAAATGAAAAAATGTAAAAATCTTTAGTGAAGTTAGGAATTATCAATACTGGTGTTTCAGTTAAGGCCCTTTTAATTAGTTCAAAATATTTTTTGGCTTATATAGTCCATTTAACCCCAACCTATTTCTTCAACATATTTGTGATATCTTTCAGGAGTTCGGCAAGGTTTGGGATGAATCTTCTCAAGAAATTTATATTTCCGATAAAGGACTGCAACTCCTTTATGTTTCTGGGGTGACTTATTTGCAATATGCCTTCGATTCTCTGGGGGTCTATTTTTATTCCTTCTTCCGAAATAATGTGACCTGGGATTTTTCCTTCTTCTAGACCGAAAATTGTTTTCTTGGGGTTTAGGGATAAACCATATTTTATGCATTTTTTGAAAACCTTTCTTAAGTGTACTAGATGTTCCTCATATGATTTAGAATATATCGTTATATTGTCAAGATATATGACTATGAAAACACCTATGTCTTCTGAGAAGGCTATGTCCATGGCTCTTTGAAATGTGGCACCAGCATTCATCAATCCAAAAGGCATTTTAACGTACATAAAAGTGCCCCAAGGTGTGGTGAAAGTTGTTTTATGTTGATCAGTGGGGTAAACCAGCACTTGGTTATAACCAGAAAAACCATCAAGCAATGAGATTCTTTTAGCACCTACTACCTTCTAAAGTATGTGGTCCATTTTGGGCAGAGGATAGTTTTCCTTCAGACAGGCCCTATTTAGGTTTCGGAAATCTATACAGAGTCTGATTTCTCCAGTCTTTTTCCTAACTGATACTAGATTTGAGACCCATTCAGAGTATCGGAGAGATACTATTATCCCAGCATCATACATATTTTTGATTTCCTTTTCAACTAAAGGTAATAATACTGGGTTTATCCTTCTTAACTTCTATTTGAAAGGCTTTTGGTTTTCTTTGAGGGGGGTTTTATGTTGGATGATGCTTGTGTCATATGATTTCAAATCTTGGTATCCTCATGTGAACACATCTTTAAATTCTTTAAACAACTCAATGTATTTATGTTTTATGTGAGGTGGAAGGGTTTTGGATAGTTTGACCTTTCTAGGTTCCTCCGAGCTTCCTATGTTATATTCTTCTATGTCGACCTCAGTGGATTCCATTTTTGGTTTTTGGCCACATCGTTAAAATCAAACAATTCCTCTAGAGGTGCAAGCCCTCTGGGTATGGTGTCATTTTCACAATGTAAGACTTCGAGTTCTCTTAGATCAATGTCCTCTCCTATCTCAGTTCCAGATGAAGGATCTATCAGGTTCAGATCTATCCAAGAAGGAAGATTTAGCTCTTGGTCTTGATTGTGGCTATATTCCCTTTCTTCACTTTCTAAATCTATCCTGGTTCCTTCAAATTCATTCCTAGATTGTAAAAAGTCGTCAATTTGATCATCATCTTTGAATATTTGCCAATGGTTGATATTATCTGGTACAGTAGGGCGATGTTTGACCTGAATGCTATATTTCTCATTTAGACATGGTGTTTGGCCATTGCTTGCAGCACAGGCGAGTTTGTTTTCTAGACTATTTTGAATCCTAGGGATATAAGTGAGTTCATACTTCTCGAAGGTTTTCAGGATGTCTAAATTTGCATTCCTGTATTCCCTTAGTCTTGGGTTTTTTGCTGAATATTCACCTTTGATTTTCCTGATTACAAGTTCTGAATCTCCCTGGGCTGATACTTTTTTGGTGCCTAAGTCCTTAAGTATGTGCAGACCAATGAGAAGGGACTCATATTCTGCAATGTTATTAGTACATTTGAATTCTAATCTGAAAGAATGACCTTCATTAGTATTGTGTATCCAAATACCGGCCCCTGAACTAGTTTTTCCACAAGAACCGTCAAAATTTATAATCCAAAGAGCTTCCTTTTCATACAAGTTACTAAGCTGTTTGTCAGGTTTCTTGGTGCTTCGGTCATTGGTTTCCATTTTCAGTAATGGGAAGTGTGTTTTTGACGGTTTGAAAACCTCTTCATTTTCTATTATCTTCTTGTCCCCATCACTTTCATTATATAAGATAAAAGAATCTAAATTGGAATGAATGGAATAAATGGGAGTTTTGTTCGGCTTATCCCGGTTACTAACCATGTATTTCATGTGGATCTCTCGGTATAATCTCCTAGTCTGGTTGAAAACGGGGATGGTAGCGAATGACATATCCATTTGGAGATTACCTTGTATTTTGGCAGCCCATGCCCTTGATAGTAGCATTCCATATTTAGGAGGGATATCGGCTACTACTACGTCCATGACTAAGTTTTTTGCTGGTAGCTGTGTTAGAGAAAAATCTAGGTTCTTTATCAGACCTAAACATTTGACTTGACTTGAGTCAAAGGAATACAGGTTTTTTTAAGGTTGAGTTACTTCTAGTCCCAGGTTTTCCATGACTGCTCTAGGCATGAGGTTGTGGGAGGCACTAAAATCTAACATGGCATTATGTAATATCTTGTCCCATATGTTCAAACTCACATAGAAAGGGGGAACGGATCCTTCTTGGTATTGACCTTCTATCTTCGGGCCGAAAAGGAGCACGGGTTTGTCATCAGTTAGATTTAAAGTATCTGCCTTTCTCCCTATGTCAAAAACTTTGAAGATCTGAGATCTATACCTATCAATAGTTATTAGCTCAGTAAGGGGTATGTTAATTTTTATTTTGGAAATTTCCCCTTCAAAACTAAAAGGAGTTTGTGGTTTGGATAGATTTATTTCAGCTTTTTTGGACATGACTTTTTCTATGTTCTTAATCTGTTGACTCTAATTCAGGACTTTGTCTGACACAGTTACCTCGGGGGTTTTTGTAGAGGTACTAGGAGTGTTTGAGCCAAGGCTTGTTTGAATAGCTTTATCTTTGTTTTGGTCAATTTTCTGGGCCACAATTTTGTCGCTATCCATAGCCTTTTTAAGGATGGTATCGGAGGTTTTAGTAATGTCAGGATTACCCTTCTTGGAATGGTCTTAGTTTTTTCTGCTTCTAAGGTTATACCACCTGTGAGCTTCTATAATGGCATTCTGAAAGTCTATGGCAGGATCTTCAAGATCTTCATAGTTGGTTTCGTCCCGACCTGGAGAGCATAACTCTTGCTCTTCTGTAGTGAGGCAAACCTCACTCTCGTTATCAGAACCTACGAGATTCCAGTGATTTTCATCAATGGGTTCAATATCCCTATCTTCTTCATCAACATAATTCTCGTTGAAAGATGGTCTAATTTGCTGGTCATTTCCTCTTAGTTTATTTTGATTCTGGTCTTTTCTAAAATTCTAGTTCCGGTTTTGAGGGTTTGGTTGATTGTCCTTAAGAGGTACTTTTTCACCCATTTTTTCCCACATCTTTGTCATGGATTTGACCAGGCCATCTATTCTAGGATCTAAGGAAGGAGATGAAGTGGAGACCTCATATCTATATGTGACCTTTCTTTCCGATCTATTTCTAGCTCTTTTTTCTACTAAGTTAGCTTCTAATTTTATGGCTACTTGTTGCATTTCCTCTAGGGTAGGGGGATCTTTGTCTCTTAGATGATATGTCATGTCTGGATCAAAACCTTTGGGGAATTTTGCCAAGGTTAAACCATGTGGGGGTTTGAAGTGAGGTGGGAGGGCGTTATACACACTGTTGAACCTAGTAGAGTATGCCTGAACACTTTCCCCATTTTCCCGTTTTAGGTTGTTATATTCTGACAGGATTTGAATAGGGTTCTTTCGGACTTCCCACCTATTTTTGAAGACTTGATATAGTTCTTGGATGTTGTGGATGTTGTTTAGAGGCATTATCTTAAACCATGTTTTGGGTTCTCCGCCCAGGCTCTGGGCGAATATTCTCATTCTGATGGTCTCGTCTTGTACTTCCATGTATTCAAAAGCATCGCTAATCCTACTTACATGCTGTTGAGATGTGGCAGTATCTTCTCCGGTAAAGTGTGGGATTTTTTCTTGATAGTGATCTGGTAAGGGAGCCAAAGGTAGTGGCAACACGAAAGGTGTGTACCAGGCTACCATGACGGGAGCTAATGGATGATGTACAAGATGAGGGCTTATGGGATGGGCTGAGGTGGTTTGGATAGGTGTGGCAGATGTCCTTGGACTAGTGAGATGGTTTTGAGTAGATCTGGGATGGTAAGAGAAAAATTTATGGAGAAGCTGAAAGTCGGGAGGTGTGGTAGGTGAGGCTTCTCTACTAAGACTCTGTGGCAGATCTAGGGGTTCAAGATCGTCAAAGTTGATCTTACTGTGTGACTTACTTCTGAAAAGAGTTTTGGCTGATTCTAAGTCAGAAGAGGAATCTGGCAAGGTATTAAGATGTTTAGGTACTGATCTTGTTTTACAGATGGACCTATCGGCAGCTAGATTGTCAGTTTCGGAAGCTTGCCATAGAATCTTCTTTGGGTCATCTACTATGATAAGGGGATTTGGGTCTAGATGAGATCTGGTGTAGCTTCTTCGTGAAGCCAGATTTCAAGTCTAGAGTTTAGAGAGGGTGGTACTTGTGAATGGATGGATGGTCTCTCTAAGGTTATACTAAAGTGAAGGATGGTCAAAACCAAAAGGATGAACTAGTGGATTCGTCAGGTGGATTTTAATGAAACTATGGTCCACCACCAAATAACTAAGGTAAAGCCAATCTGGAAATATTTTGGGGTTTTCCCGAGTTCTTATGTGCAGCCTATGGTTTTTCTAAAGTATTCTAAACTTGATTTCGACACTTTTCTAGGGTGGCGATAACAAGAAAGTTTACTCTAAATGGTCTTATGGACTGCTTGCTTGTTTAAGTATCTAAAGGACTAAAGAGTCTATAAGATTTTGCTAGACTGTCATGTACTTAGTGTCCCACCATATCTTGCTATGTTAGTGAGTGATGGGATAGGTTGATCAGATAGTATTCTCAAAAGGTCTCTTAAGGTCTAGGGAATCTAAGTTTGTTTATTACTCAGAGTCCCACCATGATCACCATTATGTTAGTGTGGCGATGAGGTGGCTCAATTGGATAGTAGCTTAGAGTTTAGTGAAGTAGTAAGGCCTACTGGAGGCTAGTGGAGTCGCTAGGTGGATTTTTAGTTGTTTTGAGGTATATGTGTATGGTCCACCACCAATACTGACAAAAACCAATCTAAGGGAGTTTTTTAGGGTTTTCTAAGTTTTTATGTATTTCTGAGGTTTGGAAGAGTTTCCTATAACTGAGTCATCATTTTGCTAAGATGGTGAAGGAGCTATTTTCTACTCTTCGGACAACACTTAAGTTTTCTAAGTTTGAATGAGACTTTGAGAGTTACTAAGGAGTACTTAGATTTTCACTAACTTGGAAGGTCCCACCGTGATCGCCATTATGTTAGTGAGCGATGGGATAAGTCAATCAGATAGTATTCTTAAGGCTGCTGGAAAGTTTAGGGAAACTAAGTTTTTTTAATACTCAGAGTCCCACCGTGATCGCCATTATGTTAGTGAGCAGTGGGATAAGTCAATCAGATAGTATTCTTAAGGCTGCTGGAAATTTTAGGGAAACTAAGTTTGTTTAATACTCAGAGTCCCACCATGATCGCCATTATGTTAGGGTCCCGTGATTTGGCTAATTGGCAAGCCAAATGACAGTGTAACATCAAACCAAGATTTGGAGCCCAAGGACCTAGCCTTCCTAGACTTAGAGAGGGCTCTCTCTATATGTGTAAGGGATATCTGTGTGTTTGCTTATTGTGTTCTGATTTTAGGCTACTTATGAAGTAAGTTTTTTGGTTTTTTAAGTTCTGAGGGATGAAACTGATCAAAGATATAAAATAGGTAACAAGATGTTAGATTAACTGGGCTATGGGGTCAAAAAGGTCAAGAAAGCTATTAGACGGTGATACAAGGCTGTTGAAGGGCCGATTTGATTCAAGGTAGAAGGATCTTTGGGGAAAATGGAGTAAATGGACATCAAGTTTGTGAACAACGAAGAGTTTCAAGCATAACTAGTTCAATAGATAACATAAACATGGTAGGGAAAACCATTAATCATGTAAAATGTAACTATAAGTTAATCAATACATAGAAATAAACATTCAAGCCATGCATAGAAGTACAAGACCCTCTAACTTTGGGAAATGGCTATCAGACTTTGGGGAAGACACTTAAGATGGACAAACAACTTAACTTACTATGCCGGAATTCCTAAATACAATACGTCAAGTTATTGGGCACTTTGAACAACAAGATTTGCATAGTTTTAGGCAAAGGGCTAGATCGAAACTAGGCCTCCTTGGTTCAACAAAATGATAATCTAATCAGTCAAAGAGAAATTTCATGGATGGAACTATAGCTAGCCATAGGTAAGCAGGGCGTACCGTAAGTCGTACTTAGCATGTATAAAACCATGGAAAAAACAAGCAACAATATCCTAAGTATTAAAGAGCAGTCAAGAATTCTTTAATGTTACTTAGGAAGAAGAAAACAAAGAAGCTATGAAGAAACAGGAAATTTGAGGTGCCTCCATGGGCATATCTCAAATTTGTTCTCTACTGATATATAGCAAGCAAGAACCATGTATTCATGAATGAAAACTAGAAGACAACAACAAAGCAAGAGACACTATACCATTCTACCAAGTCATGGAATCCAACAAAAATCCTTCTTCATTCATCCAAGAGCATCCAAGAGGCAATCCAAAAGCATAATACAAGTATTTCTTCCAAAGCTTATATGACCATATATTGCTTCTCTTCTCAAGTTAAGCCTTGTTTTGCAATGAAATCCTTTGGAATATATAGGCTCAAGTGAGGAAAACCTCATGGTTCAACTTGCTATCCTATTGGCCTAATCAAAATATCTAAACTTGTCCTTGAGGCTTTGCAAAGCCCAAGGCACAAAATATCTCATAAAATATCTAAAAAAATTCTAAAAAAGGAAAAATAATTGACTTTGCATCATTTTTCATGTGCAAAAATAGCTAAACGCACATTTGGAAAAAGCAATTTTTGAAGGTTCAAAAATTACAAAAATATTCAAAATTTATATCAGCAAAAGGTCCCCTGATTTTTCGGCAACATTTGGCAGCCTTCCCAATGTCAAAACGAGGCTCATGATAGCTCGTTGGAAATATCTGGGTGTCCACTTTTTGGAACAACTAAAATTTTCCCAATCCGATGCCTAGAAGTCGTCCAAAACTGCACCTGTGTAAAAAACCAAAAAATTACAGTCTGCTGATAGACCGGGCAGAGTGTGCATAAAGCGAGCATTTTTCGCCATTTTGAGGGGGAAAATGATCTCCAAATATGCTGAAAATCGCTGAGGGTGTGCTCTTGAAATTATGGAATCCAATGATACCATTTTCCTCCTTTGACGAATCCCCAAAATGAAATGGCGAATTTCATGAATTTTGACAAAAAACTCAAAAATGCCAAAAAACCAAAACATGTCAAAATGCGCCCAAAATCGGTGAGTATGACCCTAAAGGGTCCCTATCAACATGCTCTGAAACAGAAGCCAAAATTTCAAGTCCTGATGTGTTTTTCTTCCCTTTCCGTGCCGGGCGCTTCCCTTTAGCCTCCTTTAGCTTTTCTTCGTTTTCTCCCTTGTTGTCTTGGCATTCTTAGCTTTGGTGAAGAAGTCATGGCCCCTTGCCTAGGAGAGGCAGCTAGCACATGCTTTGGACAATGCCCTTCATGATATTTATGTTGCTGTTCTGTCTCATAAGGCTGCCCCTTTTCCTATCCTTGTCCATCACAGTTATGCTGCTTCCTGCTACTTTGCCTCACATTTATTGTCAATCACTGTTTGATCAAGGTAGAATTGGTTTTTAAATGTTGTATGTGATGCCTCTGTGATATCAGGTCCCTTTTCCTCCCAAAACACTATCCTTTCCTCCCTTTGTAAGCCAAACAACCAATATTTATGATAAGCACACAGTCAAAGATAAACACAGTTAAAGTGACTTTCCTGTGTTTTGTGGTAAGGCCACCTTGCCTTTTGGTGTTTTGAGGATAAAAATATAACCTGGCTTTTTAGACAAGGATAAAACCACAATCTTCTTGATTCACAATCCTGCTTTCTTCTTGGTAGGCCACTCCACCAGTGGATTCAACAACATAAACACAATCAGTCAAAATAGGCATCTACACAGTCAAAGGTTACTGTGTGTATAAGATAAAGTGGCAGAGCTTGTGAAGTTTGGTGTGCGCTCAAAAGATCTATGGGAGTTTAAACAGTAAAGACTCTTTTTAACTAAAACACTACTCCCTTTTAGTATGCCTTCCAACTAGTATGTTCAATACTCTTTCACAGTGAAACTAAGTGTATATACAGTCAAAGGGGACTGTTCATAGGACAGGGTGATAGAGCTTGTAATGTTTGATGTGTTAACAAAGGTCTTGTAGCATTCAACAATATAAACTCCCCTTCAAACAAAAATGCCTTCTTTATACTCCACTGTCTCTCATACTAGTTTGACAACACCTTGAACTGCAAATGGTAATTTTTACTTACTGGCTATGTTTTATGAATGGAAGGTCAAGATATTGTTTTGTCTTTTCAACACCCGAAGAGACTTTTGAAAGGTCAAATAAGCTCATGGAATGACCACTGTTTTTTGAAGATTAACCTACTGTTTCACACCTTTTTAGAACCTTGTGCTCTTTCCCTGAATTGTAGTTTTGAGGGCAGTCTCATGGCCTTTTATTATCAACAAACTCATAAGCTTTTAAAGTTTCATCAGCCACAACAAATCTCATTTTTTACACAAAATTTGACCTATGGTTTAAACTATGATTTTTAACCCCTTCACTCTGTCTTAGCAGTCTTAAAAGAGAAAATAGGCATATAAAATAACTTTGGAATCGATGAGGATGCTTCTCGAGGAATTTGTTCTACTTTAGAAGTTTTTTGGAGGTGTCTTGAGCTGTCAACATATGCGCAGCACTTTAGAAGAAGAGAACGCCGCGCAAAAACGTAATCGGGTCACCTTATCAGGCCTTTGTGACCAAAATTTACAGGCATGCCGCGCGCACCTACAGGCGCGCCGCACAGCCTTGTACCTCTGTGTATTTTGTGCACCTGAGTGCGCCGCGCACACCTACAAGCGCGCCGCACGGTGAAAACCTTGACAAACTTGTGAAATTTCTCAAATTTATTTCTTTGACTCAGTTTACCAGCGAAAAAGGAAACACTCTTTGTTTTGAAATGCCAAATAAGTGGGGGCAACGGTCCTTTAAACTTTAAATGCAAACAAAGAAAAAACCCTTTGGCTTATACTTGTAAGGGTTTTTTGAACTTTTTGCTCTTTGAAACAGCACCTTGTTTGCTTTTGACAACCCAAGTGTTTTTAACTATTGGCAAATAATGTGCATGTATTTAAAAGAGCTTAAATAGGTATTAACCTCTTCACTTCATAACAACATTCAAAAGGTCAAACTTTGTTCATTGTGCCTATACGTTTGAAAAGTGATTTCTTCTGCTTGCTTGGAAGGAGAATGACTCAAAGTCACCTTGCGCAGGTAGCTGCATGTTTCCAACTGATGCTCCCTTCTAACTGTGGATAAACTTTGTTGGGCATTTTAAGTGCTAACCCTTTAGCTTCTTCAGCATAAAACCTGAATTCTTATTTATCTTACCCTTTTTTTTTTTTTTTGAAAAGCAGCTTATTTAGAGCCTTTGCCATATACCCTGATCTCCTTTTATTCTTTGACAATCTTCTTTCACTATTTTCCTCCAATGATGATGAATTTGTCAGTTTATAGGTTTTGCCTTGTGCTTCAGAGGTAGTGAAACTCCTGCAGACTATTTTTAGAGTTTGCTGCTTTTCCCTTATTCAAAATGTATAGTAGAGTGACTTGTTTTCACAGGGAAAATGCCTTCCTTTGTGATAGTGGCGTTCGAACTTTGCTTTCAATAAGTTCCAGAACTTGAAAACTATTGCCAAGGTCTTTCTTGTACCATATGAACTACTGTGTCTAGTTGCAATACCTTTCTTGGGAAGAACTAAACTCAAATTTTCCTTTTTCAACTATGATAAGCATGTTTAAAAGACACCCTTTTATGAGTAGAGAGATCAGTACCTTTTAAAACATAATCACCATCAGTTCTTTCACCTGTGCAATAACACATCTTATCAACCACTCTTCAATTTTGTTTTGTTTGAGCTACAGACTGTCTTTTGAAAGAAAACCTGTTAAGAGATAAGCCTAACCCTTTGGATTGCAGTGGTACCCCTGCTTTCCTTTTTGGTTCTTTACATTATTTCTCTATTTCAAGTATCTCTTACAGTTCTTACTTTGTCTATCAGTCAGTGAGAAAACCTAGAAATAATCACTGCCCTGGCCCATTGCTTATGAATGAAGGAGGCCCTTCTCTTGGAAAAATATATGATGTTTTGTCAACATTCTGTCTTAGCCATATGAAGGCTGCCTAATGAATATATTGCCAAGGATTTTTCTTACACATGATGACAGGAAAACAAAATTTGGAAACATTAATGCTTTTACCTCAGCCTTCAATCATTACTTTTCTTCAGAAAACCCCAGTCACTGTCTCACTGTTTATTGAAAACAAATCTATTTTACAGTCAGTTGCAACTTTTCAAGTCAAAATTTGGCCATCACCCTCTGCTTATAAATGAAGGAGGTGCTTTAACCCTCTGCTTATAGATGAAGGAGGTCCTTTGGTCTTCAAACCCTCTGCTTATAAATGAAGGAGGTTTTTAGCCGTGACATATCATCAGCCTTTTGACAGTGTTGTTTTTCTTTCTACTATCCTTTCAGGCATTGAAGGTGGTCGCATCAGCTTGATGAAAGACTCTTCTGATGTGGCGCCAAAAATTGTCTTCTGAGATGTTGGTATGTTTCCTGTCCTTGAAAGATCCATCAGACACTGTAAAAAACCTAAAATCAGCTTGAGATTATGGTCTATGTATTGCTGAGACTGAAGGGTGTATCAGTGGCGCGACCTAGGGTTGAAAACAACTTCATTAGCTGATGCAGGAGCATCTAGACCTAGCCAGCAATGTGATGGAATGGTCACATGTTGTGGCTAATACAAGTTTGGAGGAAGACTTGGGTGTTGATTTTGTATTAATTTCAATTAAATGTAAATATTTAAGAGTGGCCTAATTAAGAACAAAAATTGGGAATAAATGGCAAGTGATCCTCCCTGCGTGGAGATCAAGCTAAGTAGTTTCTATAGGGTAAACTGCTTGGGTGGTTGGTTTTCGTATATCCCTCTCAGGGCTTTCCGGTGCCCGAGGCAGACAGTAAGATTAGCTATGCTGTTCACAAAGATGGCATGAGCATGTTCATATTAGCTTGAAATGACGAAGGAACACAGAGAAATTACCCTTGAAGCCTTTAGAATCTTGGAGAGCGTTTACGTAGCAAAGCAAGAGTCCTTCTTCACCGCCTCCAAATCCGAGTCCTGGCACCGCCCAAAGCACCGCGTAATTTCTAATATAACAAGTATTCTATCAATTAAATCAATAATAAACATCTAGATTATACACATTTGAGCCATTCATATCATACTAAGCAAATATTGAAACAACAATATAACATTAAGCATCGAATGGACAAAACAAACATAGTTCTATTGATTTTGAAAGAAGGAGGATTACAACCATCGGTTGTACCAAGCCCTCCTCATTCTCCCAATCTCTCTTCTCTATCAAGTGAAGAAGTCCAAGCCAACAAGCTCTCTAGGAGCCTCTTTGACTCTTGGCCTTCACAATGTCACACTATTCTCTATTCCACAAGTATATAAGAACCTTGAGCAATCCTTCGACCTTTAATTAAGAGCCTTCAACTCCTTCTTATAGGAGAGGGAGAAGGCCATTGTTGCCCTTCTCTTTCCACTAGTTTGGAATGGAAAAGGCTTAGATGTTTCCTTGATCTCCATGCTTTTGCCTCTCTTGGAGTTTAGTCTTCTATGGCAATGACCAATAATGAACTGGTGCTTCTGCAGTTTCCTTTGTGCACTGACTCCTTTGTGAGGGAAATTCAGAGATTCAAATCTTTCTCCGTGCTCTTTTCCCAATTCAAACTTAAAACACGGGGAACGCGTCCCTCCAGTGTAAACAGAGCGTTGCCATAGCCACTAATGCGGCTAATGTATTGCTTGCCTGCGTTATAACGCTCTTGTTCTGTTCTATATATGCGTTACTCTGGCAGAAATAGGTTTAATTTAGGTCTTTGTACTTCTTCCATATTTGTCTTCACCTCTGAGCTGATGAGGAGGTATTTTGACCTGTAACAGATGCCCCCTAAAGTGTGAGGTCAGAGACGAAGACGATGGCCGAAATACTTTATAATTTGTAGAGAGAGAGAGAGAGATTGAAAGGCTGAGGAAAACCTGAAACAACAACATATGTCAGAAAATATAGTATTTTCCCAGAGTCGGGCATGTCCCATGCTCAGTAGCTTAAACAACATGATTTCTCTAGAATAGAGATATGAATAATCTGTCCACCAATAGGCACAATGTGGAAGTGTCTGTCATAACAGGATCAGGCTGAAGAAGCTGTCTCCATAAACAATATCGTAGCTTGGGGAAGGGAACACAACTTTAATGGTGTAGCCTTTGCCCCAAGGTCTTGACCGCCGATTCACTTAAACTGCATATTTCTCAACATGTGAATGAGGGAGTTGTCATCGAACATGTGAGAAATCGTCTGATTACCAGTCAATAATGAAAACTGTTAACAGACGCGAAGGTGGCCACCGATAATGATGATGGTCCCTAATATGCCCAGTACAATCTAGCGAGTGTGAATAAAAGGAGTTGAAGTCGAACACTCGTAGAATCATTCGACCAAGAGTCAATGATGAAGACCCTTGATCAAACACAAGACTACCTGCCACTGATGTCTGCAAGTATCTGGGTATTGATGTGTTTCTGGATCAACTTCCTAGATAAGGTGTTGAAGTCGATAGGAAGTGATCTGTTGAAAGGTAGGCACTGAGGCGTCCTACATCAGTCAACACGAAACGAAAACCAACTGATTTTGTTTATGATTTGAGATAAGGAAGAGTAAATGGGAACGTCAGACGACAAATAATTTCTGGCATAATGAACGGTTTGGTTGATAATAGGAGCAGTAGATAGCGAGATCTGCTTGAACAATAGAAGGCACTCTAGCAGGGTACTAGGCAGTTGAAGCGTGTTGAACACCAAAGAGTGTGTTAGGATTTTACCGGTGCAGGGACACTGGGAAATGAAGGCTAATACTCATAGATGGTAGGGTTTGGCTAACTGCGAAAGAATGGGGAAACTATGGGGAAACTCCCCAGTGGATATATAGTTTCCGGAAACGTCTACCTCATTTTGTTATGAGTACGAGGAGACGAAGTAAAATCAATTATTCTTTGTGAAATTTTAACGAGTCCAACAAAGAAAACTCGGTACCTCCGTGAAATTTTAACGAGTCACGCGGAGAAAACTGGATTTACTTTTTCTGTTTAAAGAGCTTTGAAAAAGAGGAAAAGAATGGCTCCTTGTTCTCTGTCTCAATAGTTTAACGAGTCTGACAAAAGTAACTCGGGATTTTTTCGGTTTTATGAGCGAGAAAAAGATTCCTAAAAAGAATGCTCAGTACTTCTCCATAGTTTTAATGAGTCTGAAGAAGAAAACTCTAGGTTTTTTGGATTAACGAGCAAGAAAAGACCAAAAAAGAACGCTCGATGCCAACTTCGTATAAGTTTAACTAGCCCGAAGAAGAGAACTCGAGGTTTTTCGGATTAACGAGCAAGAAAAATACCATAAAAAGAATGCTCGATAAAACATGAGTATGTCTGCATATAAATCTTGATCCCTTATTAGAATCATCAATACCAAATCTCGAGAGTTGAAACATGTGTACAGCGAGGAATCACGACTTTGCCGACTGACTTAAGAGAGTCATGCCCCAGAATTTGCTATAAGAAGGTCAGAAGACCTTCATTTTCACTGTTTTGAGTGCTGTGAAGAAGCTCTGGAGTGGAAAAGAGGTGAAAATTTCAGCCGACGATTACGGTCAATCCGGGCAACAGTCTTCTATTCCGCGAGATCCAGGTAAGAGCTAGAACCTCCTGTTATCATTTAATTTCCAATTTTTTAGTTTTTGCTCGTTCAAAATTAGGAAATTTTGAGGCCCTAGAAAATATTTGCGCCTAATGCGGGTCAGGAGTACAACAGTCGCGTTAAACGCATAACCCGTGAGGGAAGTGCACATTAGAACGCTCTGTTTTGTACTAGTGCCCGCGTTAGGTGCAACATGCTTTCTAACAATTCAATTTTTCCATTTTTGAAGTGGTCCAGGCAAATTTTAATCGGTTGGAAATGTTGCATTTGCAGGTGTTCAGCTGTTAATCATGAGTATCTGGCGAGAGAGAGAGCATGAGAGGGAAGAACGAGAGATGGTGACGGATGCGGCAAGTTTAATGGCTCTCCGGAGGTGTGGATTGCTTAAGTATGCCCGTTTAGAACTGATGAGGGGTCAAGAGGACCTCCTGAGGTGGCTGATCCAGCAGTGGGACGAACGGCATCATGTCTTTCGGATTGGTGGCAACGAGCTCGCCATCGAAAAATATGATGTTTACTTTTTGACCGGCTTGTCATGTCGTGGGGCGAGGCCCAATTTGACGGGGTCGAGAGCTAACCCTCGTTCCACTACTGATTTGATCCATGCGCATTGCATACGTGGCACCTAGGCTGTGAGTAACTGGATACATATTGCACAGGTGACTTTGAGACCCTTGCGGTCTATTCTCTAGGAACGTGCTCAAATGTGATTGTTTGAAATTGACGTTCTAAAAGTCGCACTCATAAAAAATAACGTAACAACACAGGGTGGCAGACACGGTAATGATTGTTTAACTGCATAATGATGAGTTGGGAATCTAACCTGACCACTAAATCAGAGATGTCACGAGATGCCGCTTCCGTGAGGAGTTGGATCACTGACATGTACTCGGCAACATTGTTGGTGGCGTTACCCAGGAAGATCCCCCCGGAACCAAGAAGGTTCGACTCAGGAGTATAGAGAACCCAAGCAGCTGAAGCAATGTGTCTAGTGTGACGACTAGCACCGTCTGCATACCTGACGTATGATAACGAATGTGATGACATCTGTGCGAAAGAAAAAGATTACATGAGAAAAACACCTTAAACCAAACAAATAATCCAGAAGCATCAAAATAAAAATAGGCAAAACTTATATACATAAAATTACAAAGCATATGCCTAGTGCGAAACTAGGCAAAATACTTCTTTAGATAGAGCCCGTTGCGGGGCTCCTCGAGAGGAATTCCATTACAGTCTTGTAGTTCGTAAGCTCCTTTTGAGAGGGCTTTAGTAACGATGTAAGGACCGAGCCACAATGGTTGGAGTGTTCCTGCCCCCAAGAGGTCGTGTTTTTGATCATAAAGTAGAACAAGATCGCCCTCTTGGAAAGAACGAGGCTTGACAGATTTGTCGTATTGAGCTTTAACTCGGCGCTGGTGAGCTTCGAGTGCTAATGTAGCATCTCGACGAGTTTTGTCCAAATGATCGAGTGAGAGCAAGCGCTCTTCTATGGCGGTGGTGCCAGGCAGGAGCTCAATGGCAAGTTTGAGTGATGGGATTTCGCACTCGATTGGAAGTACTGCTTCCAGGCCGAAAGCAAGTTGGAAAGGTGTGATATTTGAAAAGCAATACGGAATATTTTCCATGATACTTGTCTTGACCGAGATATCAATGAGTAGCATCTTGGAAAGATTACCTATGTTCCCTTCTGAATTGATAGTGTGGACAGTCGTATAAGAGAAGGGAATTATCTCAGGTTGGTCAAAAGACAGGATTTCAGTTTTTATCACCTCCGAATCAATCGTCGAAGCGCGATGGTGGAACTCTCCCCAAGGTCGTTCTTCTAATGACATGATCTCTCGAATAGCTTCATCTGTAGGCCAGACTTCATTGAGGAGATCCTTAGAGAGAAC